>JAMPIV010019091.1:0-505860 GCA_024509875.1 Oreohelix idahoensis | reverse complement strand
GAAGTTAATCAGTATCTAATAGGTGTAGTGTTTTACAGATAACCTTACTTGCTACCACATTTATACCTCAGTCAGAATTATTCTGGAATATTGTGATGACTACGTTGAATGTCTAGGGTTATGAAAATGATGAAGTGTAAGTCACAACAACAACAGACAGATAAACAATTTAATTTATTCCACAACACTTTACAACACTGTGACACTCACACACATATAACACTCTATAAGACTATCTTAAATGAGTCAAGTGTAAAGTTTCAAATATATATGTAATAATTCCTGTCAATAATGGATATCCTGATTCAACTACACAGTGAACCAGGAATCACAATCAAATGTAATTACAAGTAGTATGTACACAGTTTATAAATATAATCTTTGTATTGACATATTTTATTATTCTTATCCTATGTGTGTAAGTTGTGAAGTAGTAATATGAGGTAATACTGGTTTTGTTTTTCAAGCTAGGTTGTTGTTTGTCATCATGACTTCAAGTGTTTGATTATCTTGGAAATAGTATTGGGAAAAGTTCACAGTTCCTGTCATTTGAAACAATTTATTGTTCCTCTGTGTTAAATATACTGTCAATTTTTGAGGGGGGGGGGGGCACATAATGTTGAGCTGCTCTGGCCACAGAAGCTTATCTTTCGTGATGGCGGCAGGAAAAAACTCCCCTGCTCGATTGCTTCCTGTGTTCTGGAGACACCTCACTGGTCGCTATCTGGACCAAGGAGTATGCTGTCAGCCTCTGGATTCAGCAAAAATCAGACCAGGTGCTGCTTCAATAACTTAGGACCACAGTCCCTGAAACAAGAAGGTTGTACCTCCTACTTCAGATCTAATTTATAATCTATTTCCACACTGAACACAATACATAACAAACACTGAGTTCAGAGCGGTAGGCCAACTGCTAGCTTCATCTGAAACAATTTACACCAGTATACTCCTCCCTAATGGTTACTACGCCTCTGCAATTCCAGTATTAGTTCTTTTTAGTCAATAAGATAGGTGTCAGTGTACTGTTTGGCAATTCCATGCAGTTTTACTTTTCTCCGACACGTCCTGTTCAGGTTGGAGCAGTATCTAGGCCTTGCCTCATGTTTGCTACTGAACCACACACATATACAGACATAAATTATCAATTCACATTCAATTTTCATTAAAAGGATCTCAAATATGTCAAGCTTACCACAATTCATGGAAATGATAACAAATACGTTGACTGGCGATGAATAATGGCACAAATTCCGATCTGCCTCTGTCCCAGACTTTTATTTAGAAAAATATGATCTGGCTCTCAACGCACTGTTTTTTAGTAAGTTTATTTTAAAATGTGGCACTGAACTGACGCTCCTAATTGACTATATTGGCGGGTCTAACCAATCGGGCCATGTTTACACAGCTTTTCAAAAAAGGTACTCCTACTACCGTTTCCCCTAACAACAAAAAATTAGTATTTGTAGTCCGACTAATCGTGTTTCGCCTTACATTTACTTCTATCCAATCAAATAGGATTTAACATGGTGGCCTATTTCCCGTAAAATGGTGGTTTCAAAACATGCCACTGTGCGATTATTATTTGGTGTTGTCTGACACCCTCACTATTTTCTTTTGGCTATAATTTGTTAATTCCTAGACTATTTGCGTAACACTTAACATATTCTTTGTCAGCAAGTCCTAAGGCACCCAAATATATAAGTTTTAAGGGAGCTAAGTGGCTGCGTTCAAAATATGCATTTTCTTCTAGGATAGTCGTGCTGTTACCACCTCCTCACTTCCAAACTTTAGGGTGTCTGCTGTACTGTCAGGCTTTCAAACGTAAACCAGTATAATGTCATGTTTCCTAATAAGCATTGTTCAGGTTTTTAAACCTAACTCTCGTATGGGTAGTGTTTTTTATCACTGTCCATCTGAAAAAAGTTAGTGCTTCATGCCTTTCGCGTTGGGGGTGGCATTAATTTTAATCGCGAGACGCGTGTTAGTGTTGCATGCGTTCCTGCTTTCAGCCCTCACTCTCTCTATCCTAATTCCATCTGTCCTTCCGTTTATGTTAACGTAGTGTATAAAATGAAATTAATGGAAGTATTAATTTAGGTCATTAATCAGCTTGCGTATCTCAAGGTTTTCTTAGAAATGCAGTACACGTTTTATTGTTTTGTGGAAACGCGTGTATGCTGCTATGGGCTTTACTATCAACGTGGAAACGTTACAATTTGCAGACGAAGTAGAAAACAAGGGGGATTTTTGTACGCCATTGTGACAGCACTGTACTTTTACCATTTTCTCTTTCTTTTTATTGAATTTATGTGTTAGGCTTTACATTTACCTTTTAATTTATATATGTGGATTTAGAATGTTTCACGACAAATTCTCCCCTCTTAAAACAGACGTTATATGTCAGTCTATAATTCTATATACACATAGAGAAATTTATTATTATTTCTGGGGCTTACGGTGATTCTCATCACACGGATGGCGGCTTAAAAAATCCGCTCCCAGATTTGTTTTTCCAGATATATACTCTATGCTAAACTAAAATGGCTGCATAAGTAATGACCATCTGAGTAACCTAGAATTTTCATGCCTAGCCTGCGCTAGAAACGACAAGGGTTTGTGATCCGTTTGCAACTTGAATGCCTTCCCATACAGATAAATATTGAATTTCTTTATCGCCCATATTACTGCAAGACATTCTTTTTCGCTAGTTGAGTAGTTGGTTTCAGCTTTATTCAACTTTCTGCTAGCATATGCCACTGGGCTTAATTCCCCATCCAATGCATCTGATTTCTGTAACAGGGTCGCACCTAACCCGATATTACTGGCATCCGTCCTTACAATGAATTCTTGACTTAAGTCAGGTGGTTTCAAAATAGGTTTGCTTGTGAGCTTTTCCTTCAATTCCTGGTAAGCCAATTCACATTGTGGTGTCCATGTAATTCGATCTCGATGTCCTTTGCGTGTCAAATCAGTTAACGGTACACATATGGAATTAAAGTTTTTGATATACTTTTGGTAGAAACCACATAATGAGACAAAGGATCTCACGTCTTTCTTGGTTTGTGGTCTCGGGGCTTTCTTTAGTTTCTCTAAATACTTGGGGTCAGGGGTCATGTTTCCCTGATGGATTGTGTGTCCCAAAAATTCTAATTCTTTACATCCAACGCAACATTTGGTTGGTCGGGCTGTTAAATTCGCTTCTCTAAGTCGATTAAACAGCATATTCAGAGAGTCAATGTGTTCCTCAAATGTTTCTGTTGCTATAAGGATATCATCCATGAAATTTGTGATGCATGGATTATTCAGAGGATCCAACAATTTTCTCATTATACTAGAGAAGACACTAGGTGCATTCTTCAATCCAAATGGCAATCTGTTAAACTCATAGTGTCCCTCTGAGGTACTAAAAGCTAGGTATGGTCTAACCTCAGGCTTTACTGGAATCTGATAGTATCCTTTACTCAGATCCACTTTTGAGAAATATTTAGCTTTATTTAGCCTGGCAAACAACTGGTTTGTATCCGGCAATGGATCCACCTGTCCTTCTGTGATAGCATTCAGTCTCCTGTAATCTATACAGAGTCTATGTTCTCCAGAGGGTTTCCTTAAGAGCACAACACTGGAACTATACGAAGATTCACTGTTTGAAATAATTCCTTCCTTCAACAAATAGTCTATCTCTTCCTTCAAAGCTTTCTCCTTAGCAAAAGGAATCGAATAGGGTTTCATACAGACAGGTGTGGGGTCTATCAGTTTCATATCATATTCCAATAAGTTTGTATGCCCAGGTCGGTCTGTTAACACCTCTGTATGATTATCTAGAACCTGTTGCACTCTCTCTTTCTGATTTTTCGTTAAATGTGTACTGATTTTCACCTGTGCCGCTGTCTCACAGGGATGTAATGGATATTCAAATGATGAAAGTGGTTCCTTTTTCATCTCCATGGCAATGGACAAGGTCAACAAGTGTGTCTCTTCCTGATGTTCTCTTTCCAAATATTTCTTCAGGAGATTCACATGATAAATTTTTTCTTTCCCCTTCTTATCTATCTTATAATTGGTTCTAGACACCTTCTCTAGAACTGTATATGGACCTTGCCATCCAATTTGTAACTTATTCTGACTACCGGGTAGAAGAAGCAGTACCTTCTCTCCCACAGCAAAATCTCGGTCTTTAGCTTTCCTGTTATAATAGGCAGCATGTTTCTTTCTGGCTTGTCTCAAATTTTCATTGGCAAGTTTCCAGCCAGTTTTTAAACGAGTGGTCAGCTCATTCACATATTGGTATGAGGATGTAATATTTTCCTCTGCCTTTTCATCAGTCCACGTTCTTAACAGCGCTACATATGGACCTTTAATTTTGTGGACCTATTTGTCCATGCACCGGTATGGTCTCTTCCACTCGAAGCGCTATAGTGATGATTTTTCTTCCCAGAATTATCATGCACAAAACGACCGCTACCAATTCTTTTCTTGGGGCTTTCTCCCCCATTAGAATTCTTGATGAGAGATTTCCTCTCTACATCCTCTTCCTCCAGTTTGTTTAAGTCCGATTGAGGGATTTTCGGCTTATCCTGGGGTAAGACATCTTTTTGCACTCTCTGCATAGTGGCCATTGTAAAACAGTTAATTGAAGCTTGTCCGTGAAAAGGGGCTTCCCATTCCATTTGGTCCACTTTATCAAATTTATTTTTCTTTGTATTGTCAGGCCTAAGTTTGCCCCGTGGCGTGTCCAGGTCCTGATCAATGTTCCCACTTGTGGGTGTTCCCTCATGTGCTATGCTACACCTTTCTACAAAATTCTCAATGTCCCACCTTGCCTTGGGCCAATAATAATTGTGAGCCACCTTTTTGATGATGGTACCTATTTTCTCATGGTTCCCATCTTGTTTCACATGTAGGCTCCTTATTAATTCCGCCCTATATGCCTTTGGAAGAACCAACTGTCCGTGACCATTGGATCTAGTTCCAGCCTTCCTGTAAATCAACTTGTTTTTCATGTAAAAATCTCCCTTGCCTGGAGTTGTATGACAAATTGACAATTTCCTGAAACAAGGCTTGAGGGTCTTATCCCCAGCCTGTGCCTTCCTCATCTCTTCTGGAGTGGTATCTATCAGAATATCCTCCTCCTTTTTTGAGGTCGACCTGACCTGAAGGGTGGCCATAACTATAGGGTTCCTTCTGCAACGGTCAGTGTCATGATTGTTCATCTTACAATTTTTACACCACCTCCTTCCTTGGTTGAAAGATTTTCTTTCATCATATTTCCTTTCATCGAATTGTGGGGTTTTATTTTTATTGTCATACCGTGGCCTATCAAACTGGTGCTTACCTTTGTTTTGATCTCTAGGATCAAATTTATTAAAGTTCTGTGGTGTCTTAAAATTATCTACCTGTTTCTTTTTATTACCTGATACCTCTGCCTGAGCTGCTTGATACCTTTCAGCAACATTTAGCAACTCTCCCAGTCTCTCTGCACCTTGTTCCATGAGAAACTTTCTCAGGTCTGGAGCCATGGACTCTCTTAATTGTTCTATAAGGACCATTTCCTTAAGATCTTGGGTTTTCCCCAGAGAAGTACATTTCTCCAAGTATGTCTCTAACCGTGCAGAGAACTGGTGATAGGTTTCACCTGACAGTAGTTTAGCATTCCTAATTTTTTTTCTATAAAATTCTGCGTTCTTTTCATATCTTAACAAAAGAGCCTGCTTTAGCATGTCATAATTTTCTTGATCACCTCTGCTCATTTTGGCAAAAACTTCATAAGCTGCCACACGAAGCCCTTGAGATAACTTTAAGCTCCACCTTTCTCTCTCTAACCCATACGTGGTAGCTAATAGTTCATATCTATTTAGATAGCTCTCAGTATCATCGTCTTTCTCAACAAAATGATCTAAATGAAAATTCATAGCTGAGGTTGAGGCTCCCTGACTAGCATTAGCATCGGAGGTAAAGGGACTGGCACCATTGTCAGGAGCATGGCCTTGAAACTCAGACTCCCTTAGTCGTAACTCATGTTCCCTTTGTAATCTCTTCTCCTCCTTTTCTGCTTCCCTCTCTGCAGCTAATCTCTTTTCTTCTCTTTCTGCCTTTTGTTCTTCTAATTGGAGCCTCTTAATCTCCCTATCTGCCTCCAATGCCTTAGCCTCAGCCTCAATCTGCAACCTCTTAATTTCTTTTTCAGCCTCTAACTTTCTTTCAGCCTCTTTTTCTAATCTTCTTTCCTCACGTTCAATATATTTGTCACATTCAGCAGTGACATAAGCAATCATAATTTGCCCGTCCATTCCTAACTCTTTAGCAGTCTGCACAGCAGCCGATCGAAATTTGGCCAGGTCCGCCATTTTCTAACAGGTAAATGAATATAATGTCTAACTAAACAATACAATCTGTAATTAATTAACTAAGGACAACCACAGGCACTGAGAGCTCAACCTTATTTATTTTCACCCAAGGATACCTTTTAAATTTTTATTATTCCCAATATATATAATAGGAGAAAGTTCAATATCCCGGGAGCGAGACCCCAATATATGTGGTAAAGTGGGATGTTATAAATATTTATAGGGGACTTAGTGTACTGACTGAGATCAGCTGTGACGGTATCTGTATCTAATAAGTGTGGTGTATTACAGATGACCTTACTTGCTACCACATTTATACCTCAGTCAGAATTATTCTGGAATATTGTGATGACTACGTTAAATGTCTAGGGTTATGAAAATGATGAAGTGTAAGTCACAACAACAACAGACAGATAAACAATTTAATTTATTCCACAACACTTTACAAAACTGTGACACTCACACACATATAACACTCTATAAGACTATCTTAAATGAGTCAAGTGTAAAGTTTCAAATATATATGTAATAATTCCTGTCAATAATGGATATCCTGATTCAACTACACAGTGAACCAGGAATCACAATCAAATGTAATTACAAGTAGTATGTACACAGTTTATAAATATAATCTTTGTATTGACATATTTTATTATTCTTATCCTATGTGTGTAAGTTGTGAAGTAGTAATATGAGGTAATACTGGTTTTGTTTTTCAAGCTAGGTTGTTGTTTGTCATCATGACTTCAAGTGTTTGATTATCTTGGAAATAGTATTGGGAAAAGTTCACAGTTCCTGTCATTTGAAACAATTTATTGTTCCTCTGTGTTAAATATACTGTCAATTTTTGAGGGGGGGGGGGGGACATAATGTTGAGCTGCTCTGGCCACAGAAGCTTATCTTTCGTGATGGCGGCAGGAAAAGACTCCTCTGCTCGATTGCTTCCTGTGTTCTGGAGACACCTCACTGGTCGCTATCTGGACCAAGGAGTATGCTGTCAGCCTCTGGATTCAGCAAAAATCAGACCAGGTGCTGCTTCAATAACTTAGGACCACAGTCCCTGAAACAAGAAGGTTGTACCTCCTACTTCAGATCTAATTTATAATCTATTTCCACACTGAACACAATACATAACAAACACTGAGTTCAGAGCGGTAGGCCAACTGCTAGCTTCATCTGAAACAATTTACACCAGTATACTCCTCCCTAATGGTTACTACGCCTCTGCAATTCCAGCATTAGTTCTTTCTAGTCAATAAGATAGGTGTCAGTGTACTGTTTGGCAATTCCATGCAGTTTTACTTTTCTCCGACACGTCCTGTTCAGGTTGGAGCAGTATCTAGGCCTTGCCTCATGTTTGCTACTGAACCACACACATATACAGACATAAATTATCAATTCACATTCAATTTTCATTAAAAGGATCTCAAATATGTCAAGCTTACCACAATTCATGGAAATGATAACAAATACGTTGACTGGCGATGAATAATGGCACAAATTCCGATCTGCCTCTGTCCCAGACTTTTATTTAGAAAAATATGATCTGGCTCTCAACGCACTGTTTCTTATTAAGTTTATTTTAAAATGTGGCACTGAACTGACGCTCCTAATTGACTATATTGGCGGGTCTAATCAATCGGGCCATGTTTACACAGCTTTTCAAAAAAAGGTACTCCTACTACCGTTTCCCCTAACAACAAAAAATTAGTATTTGTAGTCCGATTAATCGTGTTTCGCCTTACATTTACTTCTATCCAATCAAATAGGATTTAACATGGTGGCCTATTTCCCGTAAAATGGTGGTTTCAAAACATGCCACTGTGCGATTATTATTTGGTGTTGTCTGACACCCTCACTATTTTCTTTTGGCTATAATTTGTTAATTCCTAGACTATTTGCGTAACACTTAACATATTCTTTGTCAGCAAGTCCTAAGGCACCCAAATATATAAGTTTTAAGGGAGCTAAGTGGCTGCGTTCAAAATATGCATTTTCTTCTAGGATAGTCGTGCTGTTACCACCTCCTGACTTCCAAACTTTAGGGTGTCTGCTGTACTGTCAGGCTTTCAAACGTAAACCAGTATAATGTCATGTTTCCTAATAAGCATTTTTCAGGTTTTAAACCTAACTCTCGTATAGGTAGTGTTTTTTATCACTGTCCATCTGAAAAAAAGTTAGTGCTTCATGCCTTTCGCGTTGGGGGTGGCATTAATTTTAATCGCGAGACGCGTGTTAGTGTTGCATGCGTTCCTGCTTTCAGCCCTCACTCTCTCTATCCTAATTCCATCTGTCCTTCCGTTTATGTTAACGTAGTGTATAAAATGAAATTAATGGAAGTATTAATTTAGGTCATTAATCAGCTTGCGTATCTCAAGGTTTTCTTAGAAATGCAGTACACGTTTTATTGTTTTGTGGAAACGCGTGTATGCTGCTATAGGCTTTACTATCAACGTGGAAACGTTACAATTTGCAGACGAAGTAGAAAACAAGGGGGATTTTTGTACGCCATTGTGGCAGCACTGTGCTTTTACCATTTCTCTTTCTTTTTATTGAATTTATGTGTTAGGCTTTACATTTACCTTTTAATTTATATATGTGGATTTAGAATGTTTCACGACAAAAACCCCCTCCTTTTCATTTGCTTGGTAAAGGGAAGAACAATTGGGAAGAACAGGATTTCTTTCTACCACCTATACCTAATTTTGTAACACCTCTTTTCAGAGTAATTAACTTTACTCTTAGGTTAACTTACCTACGTTCCTGATAACTATTTATCTTTGGACTGGGTTTATCTTTGTCTAATAAGCGGGACGGGCTTAGTCGATACCAATCTTCTTCACCCCCCTCCCTACCTTGTTATTTGCATTTTTCTGTAAATTTTGATAATTCTTGTTGTAAACAATTGATTATTTTAGTGATTGTCTTTTTTAACTTTGATAAACAACATAAACTTAATCGTTACGGTGTTGGACTACCCAAAGCCCATAAAAATTCCCCTATTTGTTTAAGATAGTTCTATCCACGTCGTCTGTGTGTTTGAAGCACCAAATCGGTGTGAGCGCAGATGTGTGTCTGGAAAACTGGCAAATAATTGTTTGACCAGGAGAGTGGAAGAGAAGATTGAGAGAAACGATTTGTCGTAAATAAGTCTGTCTTTACTCTCCTCCAGCACTCTGTGGAGCATCATATTTAATCTCTACATTTCTATCACTGAGCTTTTTTTCACCATCATTCTACACTCTAAACCGGACTACTATTTCTAAGAATCTTTCTCTCAAAATAAATTTACGACAAGTAGTAGTAGTAGTAGTAGTAGTAGTAGTAGTAGTAGTAGTAGTAGTAGTAGTAATAGTAGTAGCAGCAGCAGCAGCAGTAGTAGTAGTAGCAGCAGTATTAGTAGTAATAGTAGTAGTAGTAGCAGCAGCAGTAGTAGTAGTAGTAATAGTAGTAGCAGCAGCAGTAGTAGTAGTAATAGTAGTAGTAGTAGCAGCAGTAATAGTAGTAATAGAAGTAGTAGCAGCAGTAGTAGTAGTAGTTATAGTAGTAGTAGTAATAGTAGTAGTAGTAGTAGTAGTAGTAGTAGTAGTAGTAGTAGTAGTAGTAGTAGTAGTAGTAGTAGTAGTCGCAGCAGTAGTAGTAGTAATAGAAGTAGCAGCAGCAGCAGTAGTAGTAGTAATAGTAGTAGTAGCAGCAGTAGTAGTAGTAGTAGTAGTAGTAGTAGTAGTAGTAGTAGTAGTAGTAGTAGCAGTAGCAGCAGCAGCAGCAGCAGCAGCAGCAGCAGTAGTAGTAGTAGTAGTAGTAGTAGTAGTAGCAGTAGCAGTAGTAGCAGTAGTAGCAGTAGTAGTAGTAGTAGTAATAGTAGTAGCAGCAGTAGTAGTAGTTGTAGTAATAGTAGTAGCAGCAGTGGTAGTAGTAATAGTAGTAGTGGTATCTCCTTCAGTCAGTACTGACTATTAGAACGCGCCGCTGAAACGATGTTTCGGTGGGCACAAGGTTGGGCGCTTGGATAAAGAGGTCAAGCTGTTACGCGCGCAACATGCCTCTGCTGGTGAGTCCAGATCTACCCAAGCACCCATTTTTAAAAGTCTATAACCTCTTGGCTGGATTTGTTGTTCTCCATGTTGCCGAGCCATTCAATAGAACCGACTTGACATTTGAGTCCAAGATTTTATATTTTGTGTTGGACGATTTCTTGTATTTCTAAATATTTCCCAACACAATGGAAGCTCTTCTTGCATTTTTGTATTCTATATAATCCCTTCTTCTTTTTTCTTTGCTCCTTGACCATTGATTGTTCTTCTTTCTTCTTTGCTCCTTGACCACTGATTGATCAAGCAATCAGTGAGCATTACGCCTTGTGGCGTCTTACAGGACAGCAACAAACTGTCTGCACCCTACTCAGTCGGCAGCCATCCTTGGTATCGCGCCCCAGCTTTGGTTCGTGCTTTGCATGTCTGCCTCCACAGTTTTCCACCATGTAGCTTTTGGTCAGCCCCGCTTTCGCTTTCCCTAATATAATCCCTAATCATCGTTATTTCCCCTTTTCGCTCCTGGTGGAGCACTGAACCATCACTGGAGCTGATCTCCGTGCAGAAAACCTGCACAAAGCGTTCGCGTGTTCTTGCAGCGTCGATTACTGTGACAGTCTGTTTGACATGATGAGGTTATCAGCCTGAAACACACACTCATATTGGTCGCCTTGTAGGACGTACCTGACGATGCAGTAGACCTGTTTTGTTTTTATTTTTCTCACCTGATACCCCCGGGAACAACACGTGGTATAGTGCTTAACGCCACAGAAATAATAAAATCGTAGATCAGCGACATTTTAATGATATCCACAGAGTTACATTTCGTCGAGGTTGGGCGTGGGGCGGTCAGCCTGATCCTATTTGATAAAGACTGCCACAGAAATGACCACTGAACGAGTTCTTGAGTGTACTGGTGTAAGCTTACTGCTTACTGTCGACCACCTTACACTAGTGGTTCCATGTTCCATAGCGAACGAAAAGAGAATTGATGTTGTTACCAATCAATGTTGAGAACATATGTTGTGTGCAATTTTTTGGGAAACATATCGGTTATCTGCCTTATAAACAGGAGTGGTTGCCCCGCGTTATTTAAAAAAAAAAAAAGACACCAGCAAAATTTCCTCCATAATTTATTATTTGATCGATCAGATACCAAAACAAATTTTCTGTAGCTTTTGTGATTGTTTAGCTCCAGGGAGGTCTGATTTGTTGAAACATAGGTACTTTGTTCTTGCGATTATCTGAAACATGTTCTTGCATTTGTTTGTTGACACTGCCGGGAGTAGTTCCCGTAGGTCTGTAAGATATAAAGAAAAAAATAGGACTACCGTCGTAAAAGGCTGTTAATGTGAGACTGCGCTTGCGGTTTGCAACCTCATCATGTAAAACAAATTGTCACAGAAACCACTGGTGCAAGAGCACAAGAATGATTTGATGCAGGTTTCCTGCAACAAAAAGAAAAAAAAAAAACAGTAAAAAGCAACAACAACAACACCCCCCCCCCCCCCCCCCCCAAAAAAAAAAAAAAAAAAACCAAACCAAGAAGAGGGGGGAGCTGTTGTAGTGTCTAAATTAATGAGCAAAATATGATATGTTAATATTTACAATTATTTAAATTGTTACTTAACGTTATTTATACATTCCGTATCACAATCCTGGTAGTGTCAACATTCTACAGTTGCATCAAACAGGTTTAATTTGTTTAACTATATTTTAAACGGACAGTTATCTGGTCGATCCTGCCAGTAGTCATAGGGGCGCAACGTACCCCTGCCTGGCATGGGGAGGTAGTGACGAAAAATAACAATACGGAACTCTTTCGAGGTCCCGTAATTGGAGTGAGTACACTTTAAACCCTTTAACTGTCTCTCGGCGAACGATGCCTCAAACTGGCTGTTTGTGGTGTTCCCGGAAACGGAGTCTCCCAGATCTGGGGCGGAGTGGCGTCTAGACTCCGATGACGCTCAATTGTGCGGCCACTTTACTGCACTATTGGATGGACATGAGGTTTAGCATACATATAGGCATGAGGTAGCAAGGAAGCAAAGCCGTAAAAATTGCTTGCTGAAATCGGATGTGTCGGGCCGAAAGGCGCAGATATAGCAGCCTAGCTGTAAACTACGACACAACGTAATTACTGCTCACTAACGGCCAGCATTGTAAGAAAGAGATATGGCTGAGAGCGAACGCAAACAACAACACAACAACAAACGGACAAACTCGCATTGTAATCAGCGCGGGGTTCTTAGAGATAATGAAAGAGCAGCAGAACTGCTCCCTCCTGCATAACATAAGAAGTTACTAATATGATGTTGTAATGTGAATATGATGACAAGAACCAAACTGTGACGTATAATGGAAAAAAATAGCTTACAGTAATCTGACAGTCTTTGTAATCTCTTAGCGTTCTATGATTTGCTAGCAAAACCATGCATTTTCTGCCTGTGTTTACTTACACAAGCGTACTTTTTCGTCACGCCTCTTTTCTTTGAACATAAGCAAAAAAAGTGTTTACAAAATTTCGTGACGTGCCCGTCAAAACAGGTAGCGAATCAGCTTTTGTTTACCTCGTTTTCCCACGCCAGTATCTGTCAAGCATACGATCGCAGACAGAAAACACGTAACACAGAAGTAACGGCCTTTTGAAGTCTCCGGAAAGGGGAGTTAACGCTTTGATGTTGTATACGCAGACAAAATCTTCGAGAAGCCCGTTACACGTGAGAATTCTTCTGATGTCGGTTAGCAACGCCCGACAGAGCCGACTTGTAAGCCTTTATCTTGTAACTCTGTTTCTGATTCTTCGTTACACATTGTAACGTGAAAAGTAACATCATCAATAGATCAGAGAAATATAATGATATATAAACTGTGGTTTCTTAAACCTGCTGTCAGTTGTCACTCACAATTTTTGGAAAGTCTAAGCACGCAGTTCTAGAACCATTTTGCTAAATGTGTTATTAACAATTCGTGGGGATTTTTCATTCTGATTTCTGGTAATAGAAATTAGTGCTTACGTGTTTAAAAGTGTTAGCTTTTACCAATTAAAAGTGTCAGCTTTTACCATTATAATTCACTTAGATTTTCTAGCTGTTAAACTATTGAAATAAAATAACGCGTAGCTATTTCATACCAGAGGTTCAGTTATAATGTTAATTTTCACCACACGCTTTCTCACACAAGAAGAAACGGTTTTAGCTGAATAGCTAAATGCTAGGCGCGACTGATAGTGACAGAAAAGAATTCACGTTTTATTTCATTGTGCGTATTTATTATACGTGCCTATTATTTAATATCATACGATGTTACTGTTATGTTTTACTTTATATTACTGGCACTGCTGACAATAGTGTTGTCAGGCCTGTCGGGCTTACTGTCAGTGGCCGACATATTGTTTGATTACGCGAATATTTGTGGGCCGTTTCTTTGACCTAGTTAATGGTGACAAGGCGAACACAACGGCAACGACTGGGTCACAAGACTGACCAATTGACACGTAAGGTATACTGGACTCATTGTTGGACGTGGAAAACGATACGATTTATTACAGGCAATGACACTGACATCATGTGCAGGTATAGTAGATCATCAACAGGAGTTTCATGGCAAATACATTGGTATATATAACATGGCCGTTGATTGACAGCACTGGAACATTACGACTTCAAGGTAAACGGCTTGATAGAATATATTGGTCTATCGAACTGACCGTCCATCTTCTTTACATAGATATATATGTTACTTTCAACATCAATCCGCTCCTGGTGCTAGAGGGACGCCCTAGCGGCTTGACACATCGAGTCAAACCGAAGCTCTACCATAGCACTGCAGGAGGTTAAGTATCTGAGGCGAGATACTTGAAAATGAGCCGTTTTTCTGGCTAAATATTTATACTGGCACGATTCTTGGAAAAGTACTTCAAGAATGGCTTCATCTTTCAAATAATTATAATAATATCATCCGCGGGTCTTCCCTTGACTTAGGGCAAATACGTAAGAAATCACGTCTATCTCAGACGGAGAATAATCGGATCTGCCCCAAACATCATTGCTGACTGGCAACAGATCAACCGCGACAAAATGCGTCATACCGTTCAAACATCGTGCGTGGTGGTACGCAAATAATCATCATACAATTAACTTAGATACACTCAAAAGTGCGTATATACTAGACTAACGTGTGAGGATCTCAAACATTTAACTCCCCCGCGAAATTATAACGTAATATACTACTAAACTCACATAACTCAATCCAACCTACACTCGCTAAGCGACGCGCGATAGGGAAGGCTGAAAACACCGTGTGCCCTTTAAATTTAATCAGGACTGACGGAGTGGATAAGAGATCGTCTTGTTCCCGTCTGTGTGCATATATGTAGCTATATAGAATAGTAGCATTTTTCCATAATGTTTTCTTATATTCCTAGCAGACCTGATCAAGAGCATCCAGCGGTTTCTTTTTTTCTTTCTGATTGCTTAATGTTGTCCCTTTTTCTTGGCTTGTGCGTCACCAATTTCATTTGTGAGCGAGTATTTGCCAAGGATACATGAGAAACATTTTAACTTATAAGTTTAACTGGACTTACCAAACCCAGATATTTTTCCAATTTTTACCAGTCCACTGGGGTGTGCAAAATAACATTATTGTTCCCGACTTCTGACAATCGTATTCAAGGGGATTATGCAGATTTTACGCTATGCAGAAATCGGCGCTCTAACATAGAGTCAGCCGATAGGATTATCATCATTTATCAGTTGTAACATTTGTTTAGCAACCAGATATTTCCCAATACTGGAAGTATTTTCCTCTTTTAACTGTGAACCCCAAGAACACGGTCCTACATCTATTGGCGGTGACATTTTGTTCATCGAGGAAAAAACCCACACCAGATTCGGCGTTCACCTCACTAGTCTTTGTTTTGTTAGAGGATGAACTGGGGCCAAATTGGGAAGTGAACCAGATAAAACATATATTCAGGGAAATTGTATTTCCAAGGGATATCACCAAGAGTAGGTAAGAGTGATTGAGTGGCCACTGTATGAAAGAGAGAGAGTGAATATTTTTCTTTGTTACAGGGAATTTACCAACATTGGATTTGCTTAAATTTGTTTACTTTACTGGGTAGCATATAGTAGGAACTTGCTTGCTTTGCTGCCTACTCTGTAACATAGTGCAAACCTTCGACCTTTGGGTTATTAACTTTTTGGGTTCTTTTCTCCATAAGGGGAGGGCACATTTATTCTGCTATTTCATATGTATGTAAATCTGATTTTTATTTGATCTTTCTTTAGATAATTGGTGTTGTCAAGTTTAATGATAATAAACAACAAAGAAACTTAACTTTGTGTGTTGGTCAGACCCATACCCAAGTAACCGTAGTTTTTCACGTTTGTGTGTCTTGTTGTCACATTGCTCTGTGTGTGTGTAGTTAAACTTATATGCATGTGTATGAGGAGGGCAAGGTTGTCTTGTACTAAATTACAGTCGTATAGATAGGCTGGAATAGAGAAACTTACTCATTCTAGAGACATCTTTTTCCTTAAGCTACCACCCGTGATATCTATTTCTCACACCTTTCTCACGTAATTATCACCATCCACTCTACTCAGACGGGCCAAAAATAACTCACAACCTATCTGTACGACACAAACATAACATAAGAAGTTACTAATATGATGTTGTAATGTGAATCTGATGACAAGAACCAAACATAACATAAGAAGTTACTAATATGATGTTGTAATGTGAATCTGATGACAAGAACCAAACATAACATAAGAAGTTACTAATATGATGTTGTAATGTGAATCTGATGACAAGAACCAAACATAACATAAGAAGTTACTAATATGATGTTGTAATGTGAATCTGATGACAAGAACCAAACATAACATAAGAAGTTACTAATATGATGTTGTAATGTGAATCTGATGACAAGAACCAAACAAGTGCCAGTGGAACAAGAGATGAGAAGAAGGCGATGGCGATGGATAGAACATACAATGAGAGAGCCTGTTAGTTGCATTGCAAGGTAGTCCTTGTTCAGGAAATCTCCGGGGTAAGAAAGGCAAATGTAGACCAACAACAACAACAACAACAACAACAAACACATGGAGAAGAGAACTGGAGATAGAAATGTAGAGGAAGACTTGGAAATAAATTGAGCGGATGGCACGTGACAGGAAGACTTGGCATGCGTTAGTTGAAGACCTACGCCCCTGGGTAGCTAAAGGGCATTGACTAATTGATTGAACCATTAAACTGGCGTGATGTCCGCTTTTTTGGCAGTAGCTGCTTGAAACTGGGTGATAAGCGCTAGTGCCATATAGACTTACTACCATTGTTTCACGGACTTTTTCCATTAACTATTTTTAAACGAGCAATATACCCGCCAAAATATGGCGGACAACAATTTCTGCTGCATGCTCTGATGACGACACTAATTGTCCTGTGGTTTTTATCTGGGTGCATTGCTTATGAAGCTATGGAGCTTCATGGAGCTATGTCAACAATGGCACGGGGAAAAAAGTGAAAAAATCTCATGGACTGAACGTTGACTTACTTACTTAGTCGTTCCTCTTCTACCGTGAGGTGTAGAGGTTTGGAAGAGAGAGCGCAAGACTATCCTATCGGCTGTCTTCTTCCTGGCCTGGTTCCATTCTAGTCCTCGGTCCTTCAAAGATTGTCTAATGTTGTCCTCCCAGCGGACTCTGGGTCGTCCTGGAGGTCTGGATCCCTGGCTCTTTGTTTCCCATGCTTGTCGTGGTTGCCGATCTTCTCCCATTCTGCAGACATGACCAAACCATCTTAGTTGGGACTGTTCTATTTGGGTCTGCAGCGGGTGGGATTTTAGGCCTTGACGTATCGTCTGGTTGCGGACCATGTCTCTTCTTGTTACTTCAACCACCTTCCTCAGATACCTCATTTCTGAGGTTTGAATCTGGCTTTTGTGGGTTGTAGTCATTGCCCATGACTCGCATCCATATGTCAAGACTGGGACATAGGTGGAGCGGTATACAGCCATCTTCGTTTTCTTACCAACCTCTTTCTTGCTGAGGAATCCTCGATTTATGGCCTGATAAAGTCTCCCAGCCGCTGCTTTTCGAGTGGCCAACTCTTCTGAACGTCGACAAATAACTTAACAGCTGCTTTATCACAACATGTTTTGCAAATGTACGGATTTTTTTTTTTTAAACTTGCCTTTGTACGTATTAAAAAAAAATATTTCAAAATAAGCTTTCAATTACTGCGTCTCCGAATCATTATTTAAATGAGTATCGACTTGAGCGACTAAATCGACATAGTTACTGCAAATGTAACGAACTCCTTTCTTTATGAACACTCGCCCGAAGTACTAATGGAGGAAATTCAAGAAATTGTGTCCAGCATCAAACATCCGCCAGTATTAAGGAAGGAACAAATTGCGCGTTGTTTCAACAACGGACGCTATTTTATACAGTACTATACAGTTTAAAAATCTACTTGCAAGCATTATGTATTTTTCTGTGTGGTTTATGGAGGGGGAGGGGTTGCCAAAGGAAGGATCCGCCCCGGGTGCCGAACACTTTAAATACGCCCCTGAACAAAGCATAACAGAATTGGCAATCCAGTTTGAATAATCCCATGGAATCAGCAAAAAGTTTGGGAATCACTGAGCCAGTCCAAATACGCTTGAACGTTATTTATTCTGCCGGTGATTACACCGAGTAAATTAAAGTCCGCACCCTGTCTACTCAGATGACAACGATTAACTTTATATACAGGATAAAGATCATGTAGGAGTGTTAGCTACCAGAAAACTGTCCCTGATTGACTGGTCCAGTTTAGTAGTGTACTTTGTTCCTGAATCCTGGATAGGGCGAGGGGGTGGGGGGTGGGGGGGTGGAAGAGAATAGAAGGGCTAATAGATATGGGATGTGGTATCATAAAATACATACTTGCTGAATTAGGCAGGCAGACAGTCAGATATATAGATAGGCAGACAGGCAGGTAGATGGATGGGTGGATAGATGGATGGCTAGATGGATGGATGGATAGATAGATAGATAGATAGATAGATAGATAGATAGACAGACAGACAGACAGACAGACAGACAGACAGACAGACAGACAGACAGACAGACAGATAGATAGATAGATAGATAGATAGATAGATAGATAGATAGATAGATAGATAGATAGATAGATAGATAGATAGATAGATAGACAGACATAGACAGGCAGGCAGACTGACTTACAGACATACAGACAGACAGACAGACAGACAGACAGATAGATAGATAGATAGATAGATAGATAGATAGATAGATAGATAGATAGATAGATAGATAGATAGATAGATAGATAGATAGATAGATAGATAGATAGAACGAACGAACTTTATTTTCAAAGGGTTGAGAATTGGGCACGCAGGCCCGTCTAACATTCTGCCCTTCCTTTCGCTCACCTTTCATACCGTATCCTTTCAATAGCACATGTATTTTTAGCATTATTTAAGCATACAACATTATCGAGGTAAAATAGTAACATACACTTGTAACATCCAGACATAATCAAATTTGGGGGGGGGGGGGGGATTATTAATTAAAATACATTAACAAAAATTAATACCTTTAAAAAAAAGTTAAAAAAAAATTTTAAAAAATAAAAAAAAAAAAAAATAAAAATAAAAAATAAAAAACTAACAAACACAATCTAAACCATTCATACAGTAAATAAGACATAATTTGAAACGTAATCAGATAATGGTGGCATATAATAAGAACTCGTGACATTTTGGAAATCTGCTGAATTAGCTGCGACTTCATGTGTTGTCAGCGCATGCGGAAAATGTTCTCACAGGTGAGCAACTTTGAGTCCCAAGCAGATACTGCCACAGGGAGTGAATTGTCGACGCCTCCTCTACACGAGATCCAGTTTTATGACCTATGCTCCTTAGGGAGGTAAAGGGTATTGACTGATAGATGAGAATCGTACATATAGGCCCATCTTGCATTTTGCCCTTCCTCTTACTCATCTTTATTGCTAGGTATCCAGACATTCTCCAACATACTTAAGGTATTAGTTCAACGGCGATCCAACATTATAAATAGTATAAAAGCATACATTTACAGTATCTGATTACAATTAAGAAGTAAGGTATATTAAAATGAAAAACTAGATCATCAGACCCTCCATACAGTATATTAGATAATAATAATTCGAAACATAATCCCTTAGGGCGGCATATAATCCGCACTCATAATGTATTTGAACAGCCTACGATTATATGAGTAGATAGATAGATAGATAGATAGATAGATAGATAGATAGATAGATAGATAGATAGATAGATAGATAGATAGATAGATAGATAGATAGATAGATAGATAGATAGATAGATAGATAGATAGATAAATAGATAGATGAGTTGTTAGTTATGCAATTAAGTAAGAATGTAGCGAGGAAGATTGGCAGGTACACAGCCATTGGTAACAAGGTATTCAGGACGAATGCAGATAGTCGAGTAGTTAGGTGAGTAGATAAATAAATAATACTCAAAAGTATACTCATGGAAAAAAGTAAGTGTGCAGCACTCAACAGGGCACTGTGCGTGTGTTCTTCGGTGAACTCAAATGCAAGTTGGCACACATTTCTGTGTGAGTGTTGTTCACTTACCCGTGCAATTACAATTGGATCGCACTATTCGTGGGGAGATAATCACGGTGCAAGATAAATCACGTGAAAAGTGCCGTAGGGGAGAATTTATCACAGATAAAAGGAAGGTAAGTGTGTAGCTCTATTCACAAGCGTGTGAAAACGTAATCGTTGAAATAGAGAGTACCAAGAGTCCAACAGAAACATCTTTTTTGACAATGCCAAGATTGAACCAACAACAGCGAGCAATAACTATGGGATGTTAGCTGCTGGAGCGACTATATTAGCTGTACCACAACATTTCAATGTTCACAGGAACACTGTATCACGCATTCAAGCTCGTAAGCTCGTTTCCACCAAACTGGATCCACTGCTGATCGCCATAGAAGTGGCCGACCACGAGTTACCACCCCTGCACAAGACCGTTACATACGCCTTATGCACTTGCGTAACAGGTTTATTCAGGCAAAATGGACTGCCAGGAACATTCCGGGTTTAAGACCCGTGTCGTGCAGAACAGTGCGGAATAGGTGGACATACACGGTACTGAAATCAAGATTTCATTTTTTCGTGGGGATGCCACACTGACTTTAGTTTTTATCTTTCTTTCATGACACTTTCACTAAAATCAAAGTGATCACTTGGTCTTTTATTCAATATTCAACCACATTGTGTGCCAACTTTTATTTCATTTCGTCCATGAAATCACGCACAGTGCCCTATAAAGTGTTGCACACTTACTTTTTTCCATGAGTATATGTTTTAGGCACTCGTGAGAAAGAAGTAGAAGACTAGACAGAAAAACAACAGAAGTGATAGGCTTACCGGCAATCGAACCCAGGACCTTCCGAACGACACCACCGCCTAGAGTGTATATGGAGTACCTTTTGCCCTGCTTGCAGATATATCTCATTTTACAGTTCAGTGTTCGGTGGGCTTTAGGGACTTATTTTAATGTGGTTTAACTGCATCTTTCTTGATTTCTTTCGTTCGATTTGAAGTTATGTTTAAGAGGTCTGTTTTCAATTGATGTGTGTGCATGTTTTTTGTTTTTTTTTAAGGTTTGATCAAATTTTATGCATTTATATGGAATATTAAAAAAAATTTTTTTTTTGTTTGTTTCTCTTTGATTGTCTCTATTAACGAATGGATCTGTTAAACTGATTCTTGTTTTGGTATTATAAAACGTTAATATATTGTGCCCCCTTTGTGGAGATAATTTTCCCAGACAAATTAAAGCTTTGGTAATGTTGGTTGGGAGTGTTATGCAAATGACGTTCGTGAACCAACGTCTTCGATAAATTCGCATCGCTTTTTTAGCAATTTTTGGTTTTGCATTAATTTCATATATGACTGATAGTTTGGATTGGTTTGGATTTCAAGGACCATCTTCATTGTACACGGACAACGCATTAAGTGAAAAACGATCTCCTCCCTTAGATCACACAAGGAGGATCTCAGCACAGTGCACGAACTCCGTAGCACCGGCGAAGATCCCAATGTGTGTAAACAGAAATCACACATTCTATAAATATGTGGTTGGTAAATTTCCTATTTTTTAAATTTTGCTAGGGAAGCGGTAATATGGCCTACTCTTTACGATTTCCAACTGCCAAGGGATTTTTAACGTGCGCAACTTGCACATGGGACTTCCTATTTTTTTCGCCCATATCTGAGAAGGCTAGGCATCCGATCTCACTGCCCATGAGATCAGGGGGAGTCTATCTGGCATTATTAGGAACCATTAGTTCTGAAAAAGTTTCCATTAAAAATATTCCCTGTGTTAGGAATCAAAAACACACACACACACACACACACACACACACACACACACGCACACGCACACGCACCCGCACACGCACACGCACACACATATATATATATATATAACTGACTGATATGTGACTGACTGATAATGTTGTTGGTATAATAATCTTGACATTCAATGACTTCAGCTGTCTGTAGCAATTCACTGAATTACAGTAGGGTCACCAGATTTGTCTCCATTGTTGTATGTGTCATTCTTAAAGTTTTGTTATAATTCTAATGTAAGGTTTCGTAGTAACTCAAATCTCTAATTTAAAGTTTTGTTTTAACCCAGTCTCTAATTTTCAGTTTTGTTATAACTCAGTCAGAGTTGGTTACCCGAAGAGCAGCAACAGGGAGACTTTTTCACGTCATAAATCGAGAATTCCTCAGCAAAAGATAAGTTGGGAGGAAGACGAAGATGGCTGTATGCCTCTCCACCTATGTTTCATTCTTCACTTATTGATGCGAGCCATGTGCAATGACTACAACCCACAAGAGCCAGCTCCATACCTCAGAAATAGGGTATCTGACGAAGATGGTTGAAGTAACACGAAGCGACATGCGGCCTAAAAACCCAGCGCCTGCAGACCGGAGTGGAACAGTCCCAATTGCGATGGTTTGGCCATGTCTGCAGAATGGGAGAAGATCGGCTACCACGACACATATGGGAAACTAAAAGCCAGGGACCTAGACCTCCAGAACGACCCAGAGTTCGCTGGGAGGACAACATTAGACAATCTCTGAAAGACCGAGGACTAGATTGGAACACGGCCAGGAGAAAGACAGGCGAAAGGACAGTACGACGCTCTCTCTGGTAAACCTCTACCCCCAAAGGTAGAAGAGGAAAGACTAAGTAAGTAAGTCTAACTTCTCTAATTTAAAGTCGTATTAAAAAAAACCCAAAAACTCATCTTTAACTTAAAGTTTTGCTATAACTCAGTCTATACCTTTATGATTTTGATATCGGAGTCTCCCTCAGCATCAAATATTTCTACTTTTATATCAACTGGGCCCTGACTCTTTTTCTTTCCTGCTTGTTATATTTCTTGTTAAAAAAAAAAAAGGTAAAGGATCCCGTTACACGCCCATTGAGGCATATTGGGAATATGGTGTTAGGCCCATATTTTCTTGACCATCTGCACACTAGGGGTGACGTGGTCAGCATCACGCCGGCCGCCTTAACCTTCCCAGAGTTGCTCTGGTACCCAGTTGGGGCTGGGTCAACCCAGCGGCCTAAAAAAAAATCCCGCCTCATCTGGGGATCGAACCATAGACCACTTAGCTAGGAAGCCACTGCACTTAACCATTATGTTACCGCGACTCCCTATATTTCTTGTTACCATTCGATAATTCAAGCGGGATTATTAGTTAATGTTTGTCGTAGATTTTTGATAGGGGAATTAAGACTTGGGTTGGTCCCTTCTGAATAGATTAGAATAAGTGATCGTCACAGTAAGAGGTAGTAATAGAAATAGATTTCCACGAGTGAGATGGTAGACTGTGATAGAGGCTGTCTCTGAAATCGAGAAATCTTCTCTCTTTCACCTATCTTCTACGACAGATTTAGAGGAGTCAGACAGTCTAAACATATATATATATATATATATATATATATATATATATATATATATATATATATATTTATATATATATATATATATATATTCTTCTTCTTCTTCGATCCTTAACCACCGACCGTCAAAGCAGTTAGTGGCCATCACGCCTAGTGGCGTCTTGTAGGGCAACATCAAATTGATTCCACTTTGCACGGTCGGTGGCCATCCTTCGTACAGTGCCCCAACTCTGGTTCATTCTTTGCATCTCAGCCTCCACAGTCCTCCGCCAAGTTGTTTTTGGTCGGCCTCTCTTTCGCTTTCCTTCAGGGGTCCAAAACATAGCTGTTCTTGTGATGGCATCGGGGCCTCTTCTGAAGACATGACCAACCCAGCTCCAGCGTCTGCCAGCTATGATGGTGTGCATGTCCTCTTGCTTGCTACGAGTAAGCAGATCTTGGTTGGTGATAGTATTCGGCCAAAAGATGCGGTGAATTTTTCTTAGGCATGTTGTGTGAAAAGAGGACAATTTTGACATTTCCTTCTCTGTGACTCTCCAGATATATATATATTACATATATATATTCTATCCACTCACGTGCACGCACATACAAGACGACAGTTAGACGTACAGACGTGGCAAAACTATAACAAATGATTATATAGATATTCTAGAACGAGCTGACCAACACGCTGATTAAGTTTAAGGGCAGTTTTTAATTATCATCTAAACTCCCATCACAACACATAAAATTACATCAAAGCATATACAAATAGTCATAAAAATCAAGGAATTTCTACAAGAAATGATAGACCCACAGTTATGATCTTCCCTCGATGTTTAGCCCACAGTCCCGTTAGGAGAACGATGATAGCCCAAAGAGTCACAGATACATATGATTTGGTTCTAATATTTTCCCCTTTTGAAGGTATGAACTGACTTTGATAGCAGTATCTATTCTAAGGAAAAATATAGTTTAGCTACAAAATCTTGCATAAGGAAAGTTACAAAGTGAGTGAATCAAACGAAGAACATCCTTCAGTCTACTTTCACTCGGTTCTTTCATCAGGGCCCTGACTCACACAACCTTACCTACAATCGTGCTGTGGTTCGCCGTCTGGCGCAAGCCTTAGTGTACACTTCGTTTAATCTGTCTATCTGTGGATGAAGCGGATACCCAGCTCTGCAGATATTGGTTATATTCAACGTGTCCGGGGAGCGTCCTCTTCAGGCGATCGTTCTTTCTTTACAGATTTAAGTTAATGTCACTTATTCACGAGGTAAGAGTTTGGGTTTCAGCGGGCACACAGTGTCAGAACACGAGGTTTCCCTTAATTAGGAAGATGACCGGTGGACAACTTCTCTCAACAGATAATCTTGGTTCACCACTGATAAATCTTGTTTCTTGCACGGAATTGACATGGACTATTGCTCGTCCAGTTGATAAAGACTACCGTGGATAAAGTCTAACCTTCGGTCACCAGTGTAGGTTGTATAGTTACAATCGTGTTCGAAGGGGTGTTGTCACAGTGAAAACAAACACAGGTCAACTCGACCTCAGCAGTGGTGTATTGATTTGGAGTGAGGATACAACAGTACGCGAATGCTGGAAAATGTTCTGAGAGTTGACAATAGGGCAATCTCACTCACTCGTGGCATGAAGTGTAAGACGAACTACTGTTTACGTTTTCTTGCATTTTAATGGACACACACTTCGACGACACAGGAACAGGAAACATCAGACAGGTTGGCATAAACAGCATAGTGTTGATCAATGGTCTACCATCATAAATTAGCATTCATGTTGAATAACATTGCATCTGTATACAAGCACTTAGATTTCCATTGTTTATAAATACAATCATCAGGCCTTACTGACCGAACATGTCAGTTAATAAATAGGCCTACCGTTCAAACTTGACTCCTAAACATGACCTCTTTCTAGCGAAGATTCCTTTAGATGAATTACAGCAAATCTCTGTGAAGATAATGTTAACCCACTAGTATTGGGGTTTTCTTCATACCTGTGATCTCTTAATCATCACCTGATAATAAGGGGGCATTCCTGTTCTCTGGTTGATGATCGGCAATAAGTAGGGTTACCAAATAAATAGAATTCCAAAATGGCTGCTGGTTCCCTGTTGAGCATCGCTCACTATACGGATGTATAGCAAATCTTCAATCGAAGCTTTGTTCATCAACAATGAATGATTCTATAAGAATCAGCATATTCTGTCCTCATAATTGCTGCATATAAACATATTCAGTGTTGCTAGATAACATGTCGTCCCGACATATACATAGGTAAATTCATATCGACATCTGCTCATCTGAGCCTAGAAATGAAAGGGTTCAGTGAACAGTTCTTTATCTTGCCATACGAAATATACTAGCAAACACAAACACTCTCCTGGCGTTACTGAATTAACACTGGGGAACTCATGGATTTAACAATCAAGAAGAAACTATCTTCGTCCCCATAATCAATCGAAGAGATCACAAACTTTGGACAGGTGTCAGACATGACGTCCCGCCAGGTTCCTGCATCACCGAAGAACTCCCTAACCTATCTTCCTGCGCCGAAAGCACCTGACCCCAAAGTACAGTACAAGGAAAAATAGTTCCACTTAAACATACTAAGATATCAAGATATAAGACATACTCGTCCTACATAGACAAGAACTACACATAGATTCGGGCCATAGATATTCTGAAGCAAGAACAATCTATTCCTAACGAAACACAGAATAGATCAATGTAAATCTAGATTCCTCCGCTGAGTTCGATCTTCAGGAAAGATACCAGAACCGATAACTCACAGAATGAATACCCATCGCCTAATCTGAGTTCTGTCCCTTTAGACTGAAAATCGTGAATTCAAAGATAAATATATTTTTATCAGACAAATAAATACATTTTACATTAATTCAAAGATAAATATATTTTTATCAGACAAATAAACACATTTTACATTTGTATGCGTATTTACAGTAATCTGTGCGCCCCACAAAAGAATATGCGCGCAACAGACTACCACACCCCCCGGGAAAAAAAATGAAAATCATTTTTTTTTCATCTGAGAGCAACATACAATAGGCTCCCAACGCATAAATACTGCGCAGATGAAAAATATCTTGAATTATTTAAGCCAAATTAAGGCAAAGTCGAAATATAGATCGACTGGTGAGAATACATCTCAACCTCTCAGAGAAAGCATTTCTCTTAAGCATAAATGTTTCCAGGGAGCTGTCACCAACGCATACTACTATACTTGCAATGACACAATGCATATAACAATTTCATATTTAAGCATTATAAGTACATGATTGACAAAAAAGAAAAATCATCAACGAGTATCGCTGAATATATATATCAATGAACGTAGTGATAGTAGTGATACAATCACTATATTACAAATTACAATGTGTATCTATCTTGATATAGAAAAGAAAAATCTGTTGTCGAGTTGGGAGTGTTAAGAAGTCCAAGACTCAACAGTTAGGTGGAATCATGTGGGTATCTAGACAGAATGTCTGCCATCACATTATCTGATCCACGGATAGCTCGTACCGAAAAATGAAGAGGTTGAAGAGCAATTGCATATCGAGTAGACCTCGAACTCTTCAAATTCTTACTCTGTATAGCCGTAAGAGCTTTCTGATCAGTTTCTACTATGAAGTGTGCGCCTAGAAGGAATCTTTGTAATTTGAGAATTGACCATACCATAGCCAACAGCTCACGGTCTAAAACCGAATAATTCCTTTCTGCAGCATTAAGCTTTCTGGAAATATACATTACAGGATGCAGAGTTCCAGGTTCTCTTGCATTAGTGCCGCTCCAATCCCAGTGGATGAAGCGTCACTACGAAGAACAAATGTCTTATCTGTAGTAGGTAACACTAAAATAGGTGGTGATGAAAACAAAGTTTTGATCTTATCCAAAGAGGATTGGCATTCTTGTGACCAGTGGACCATATTAGGCGACCCTTTCTTTAGTAGTGTAGAAAGAGGTGCCATGATAGAGGATAGATTCGGAATGAATCTTCCATAAAATTGAATAAGAACTAAGAGACTTCGCACTTGCTTTTTAGTCTTAGGAATAGAGATGTTAAGTATCTTAGTGATATTTTGGTCCTCTGTCTTTAGGAAACCATGACCCACTCGATGGCCTAAGAAAGAAATTTCGCTAAAACCAATGCAGGCTTTAGAGAGTTTCGCTGTCAGGTTATACTCGCGTAGAGTAGATAGTAATTCAACTAACCCTGAATAGTGATCTTCCCAAGTATCGCTGAATAGACAGATGTCGTCTAGATACGCGATGACATCTGACCGATAAGATAGAATTCGACGCATCATGCGTACGAATGTAGCTGGTGCGTTCATAAGGCCGAAAGGCATGAAATTCCATTGAAAAAGGCCTCTAGGTGTAGAAAAAGCCGTGAAAGGTTTGGCGCATTCAGATAAAGGAACTTGCCAATATCCTTTAGACAAATCTAATTTAGTGAAAAAATGAGATTTCGAAAGCCTAGTAAGTAGCTCTTCTAGTAAAGGCATAGGTTCAGCATCGAACTTCGTAACTTGATTCAATTTGCGATAGTCAACGCAAAGACGTATGTTATTGTCTTTTTTCCGAACAATAACCATCGGCGAAGAATATGCAGAAGTGGATGGTTCAATTATTTTTAAATCTATCATCTCATCCAACTCCTTCTCAACCTGTGCTTGAAAATGTATAGGGATAGGATAAGGTCTGACCCTAATAGGATTATGGTCAGTTAGAATAATGTCATGTTCAATGACATGAGTTTGTCCAGGGATGTCAGTAAGGACATCCTGAAATGTTTGTAACATAGCCGAAACTTGTCGCTGTTCTCCTAAAGACAAATCCGGAGAAACAGTAACGTTTTTCCATGATTCACTCGAATGAAGTGGAATCATCGGAAGCGGAAGATTAACATCCGAAAAACTTGTTTCCTCATCCTGTATTACGGACAGTGATGAGTAATGACCATGTTGGACTGGTGAATCGTCCGTTGCCTGGAAAATAGGCTGTAAATAATCCGGACGTTCATGGAATTCCGTAAGCATATTGATGTGGAAGGTTTTATGCTTTCCATCAATATCGACAATGTAGTCAACATCGGAAATTTTCGAGATTATATCGTAAGGACCTTTCCAAGAAATAAGAAGTCTGTTTTCCCTACAAGGTAGTAAAACAAATGCTTTGTCACCAGGACAAAGTTGTCGTAAGGTTCTTTTCTTATTGGCAAATTGTCTTGCTTTCTGCTTAGCAAATTCAGAAGAAAAAGTTGCCAATTTCCATGCTTCGATAATCTTTTGTCTCAGCGCGATGACATATTCGTAAGAAGATTTTGTGTCATCGGTAATATTTTCAGCGGTTATGAGATCATGAAGCAAAGACATAGGGCCGCGCGGTCGCGCGCCAAAGACAAGTTCAAAGGGAGAAAATCCTGTATGTTCATTGGGGACCTCTCTGTAAGCGAAGAGGGCCGCGGGTAAAACCCTGTCCCAATCTTGAGGATGATCCTCAGTTATCTTCCCTAGCAAGTTTTTGAGTGTTCTATTTAGCCGTTCGACCATCCCATTGGACATAGGATGATAGATACTACTCAAAGATCTCTCTATCTGCAGATTCGACATCACTTGAGACATGGTATCCGATATCAGTTGGGTGCCATGGTCTGATAATATTTCTCCGGGGAATCCCAGACGAGAAAATATAAGCCAAAGAGCATCTGCAATGTCAGCAGTAGTAATGCTCTTCAGAGGAATAGCCTCTGGCCAAACGTGTGCACATGTCCACACACGTTAAAATAAACTGATGTCCTCTAGCAGATTTGATCTTAAATGGACCAATGATGTCTATCGCCATTTTCTGAAATGGTCGAATAGGAATGTCTGCAGCCTGGATAGATGCAACATGGCGTGGACCTTTGGATTTGACTTCTTGACATACTATACAAGATTGACAATAAATCCGTATGTCTTTGTTCACAAAAGGCCAAAAGAAAGCCGCAAGAACTCTTGACTTTGTACGGGAAAAACCCATATGTCCAGCACACTGAGAGTCGTGTGCGTGTTGCAAAATTTTAACACTCAAATTCTTGGGCACAAGAATCTGAGAATGACTTGACTTAGCGGAGTCTTGCACCATACGTACAAGTACGCCATTCTTCATTGTAATCCAAGATTTACGCTTTGTATCCTTATTCGGATCACCTTTTGTTGCTAGAGTGAAGAATTTCTTTAGAGTCGGATCCTCTTCTTGCTGTTTTATAAACGAGTCACGAGAAATTACCAAGGGATCATCTTGGTTATGCACTTCATTATCTTCAGTAGGTGAAGTTTGAGGCATATTAAGAGCTTGAGCTCTAGTGACTACAGCATTAGCAGTTTGCATATTTTGTTTTTCCCAAACGGAAATTTGTTGTGGAGTGCATTCTTTGACTCCGTGAATACGACCGATGATAAGATCAGCGATCGGATCCGGCAGAAGACATGCGTGTACATCTCCTGTAAAGAAAGGAGTAGCAATCCTAACTATAGCAGTAGAGTATTTCTCTAAGGTGCCGCCAAATGTTACACATTTGGCTACTTTTCCAGTGGCACGAGAGGGATCTACAAGCGACTGCCTAACACCAATTTTGGTGCATCCAGAATCAAAAAGAACTGAGACTGGATTGTCATTTACTAAACCTCTATGTAAGACAAGAGAACCTCTTCCATCATGCGCGACTGACGCAGGAAGAGCGGGAAGAGGATGGCCACAACTTAAAGTGGACACCGTAGTTGGTTCAAATAATGTTTTGCATTGGGGGCTCTGAGATGCTCTCCCAAAATCAAAAGCGGAACATGCTATATTATTAGCATCATTATTATCTTCAGTCTGTTTATAGGCTTCATGTGACTCTTGCTGTGCAGAGTTTCCATGATAATGTGATTTATTTTTTATGTATTGTGATCTACCTCGATTATTATTGCCTCTGTAATCATTATTATTTACTCTATTGTAACCCCTATTTGGGTTTGAGTCATAGTTCTCATGGTTACCATTATCATATTCATTATAATAAGTATCTCTATAATTACGGTCTTGTTGTCTCCATGATGGATGACTTGGATAGTTTCTATAATGACTTCCTCTGCGGAAATTCCTATAATTATGACCACCTCTGTATCGAGGGCTTTCAGCTTGTCTCCAGTTCTTCGCAGAAGAACCCTGAAATGATTGGTTTCCTTGGTTTTGATAACTATTATGGTTACCTTTTTTTCCAAACTTGTTTTGTGGTCCCTGACATTTGTGTGAATAATTAGGGTTGTATGGTGTTTCTGATGCAACTGGCATACTCTCTTTAATCTTAGTGTTGCTAGATAACATGTCGTCCCGACATATACATAGGTAAATTCATATCGACATCTGCTCATCTAAGCCTAGAAATGAAAGGGTTCAGTGGACAGTTCTTTACTTTGCCATACGAAAAATACTAGCAAACACAAACACTCTCCTGGCGCTACTGAATTAACACTGGGGAACTCATGGATTTAACAATCAAGAAGAAACTATCTTCGTCCCCATAATCAATCGAAGAGATCACAAACTTTGGACAGGTCTCAGACATGACGTCCCGCCAGGCTCCTGCATCACCGAAGAACTCCCTAACCTATCTTCCTGCGCCGAAAGCACCTGACCCCAAAGTACAGTACAAGGAAAAATAGTTCCACTTAAACATACTAAGATATCAAGATATAAGACATACTCGTCCTACATAGACAAGAACTACACATAGATTCGAGCCATAGATATTCTGAAGCAAGAACAATCTATTCCTAACCAAACACAGAATAGATCAATGTAAATCTAGATTCCTCCGCTGAGTTCGATCTTCAGGAAAGATACCAGAACCAATAACTCACAGAATGAATACCCATCGCCTAATCTGAGTTCTGTCCCTTTAGACTGAAAATCGTGAATTCAAAGATAAATATATTTTTATCAGACAAATAAATACATTTTACATTAATTCAAAGATAAATATATTTTTATCAGACAAATAAACACATTTTACATTTGTATGCGTATTTACAGTAATCTGTGCGCCCCACAAAAGAATATGTGCGCAACAACCACACACTTGGTCAAATAATGTCGGAAAAGTTAATGTTTTCTTTTCTGTAATTATTCTCGCCACACGGCAGCATGTACATTAGAGTTTGTGAAGAAATTTGATCTGGCTCAAAGGCCCAGTATAAGCATTTATTCTTTTAAAAAAACCCGTTAGTGGCATTGGTATTCTGTCTATCTCTGAAGGCACACGCCCTGTCAGACAGGTGTTACTTGAAAAAAACCCACGTGGTTAAAGATATAAAATGTTTATGTTTCTCACCGGTATGTCGCTGTACTAAACGCCGGCAAAGTTTGGGTTACCCCAGTATTCACTGAATAAAGAAAAAACACATATGAAATATTTTACATATTATGTACTCAATATAACTTACGTTAGAACTGCAAGCGTAGAGCTTGACTTGACGTTTAAACTTTCCCGTGAAATAAGTTATATATAAAAATCAATCATCATGAATTAGGAATACATACGTATTCCGTCAACACTCATGAGGCATCTAGCATTTATAAGTTAGTTTAGAAAAATTATTCTCGTCTGATTATTTAGCAGTTAAATTAAATTCATTATAGCTACATGATTTTAAGCTAGAAATTATAATTTATTCTGTTTTCCACTGTAACTCATCAGCTAGAGAATATAACAGACTTATAAATTAATCAATCTGCACAAAAGAAACTAGTAGGATAAAATAGGCGATTTAACACTTAATCACTCGCAAAATCTAGATATATTAAATATAATATTTACCTCAACACAGAACTACGGTATCACAACGAAACTAAGAGATTTCACTTATAAGTTTAAGTATCTAGAACGAAGTGACTACGTCGACTGCAAATGGAGAATGAGTGCAATCAAGTTTCTAACTCTGGTTAATATCTTAAACCAGACAAAGGCTCCTACTATTTCCAAAAACCCGATCTCTCCCCTCTCCTTACACCTACGTTAGCTTAGACGCATTTCGTAACTGCCACCAGTGCGTCTTCACACCTCCGTCTAACTATCTGACCGTGAGCGCGCGTGTCAGAGGCGAAATGCCAGACACTCTGTCTGCTCTGAGCGAGCATGGCTGGCGCGATTCACACCTCCGTCTAACTATCGGACAGTGAGCGCTCATGTCAGATACGAATGTCAGACTACCCGTCTCCACTGCAGAGGGCAATTTCACACTTCGCCGGGAGCTAGCCTGACGAAAAACTCTCGTGACAGCTGCAAATGTAGACAATTTGTCTGCTCATCATGTCTGATAGACTGAAATCCATCCTAAAATTATCTCGTGCAAGGGACTGACACGTTAGGTAATTATTAAGAAATGGAGAAATTGCCCGAATTCTTTTGTTGTCTAGGATCTATTTGTGTTATTGAAGAAGTGAGAATTCATTCATCTTGCTTTGGTTTATATTGTTGAATATTCTGGCAACCACCCGTCTTGTATACACCTTTCTATATCAACATCTCAAGTACTGCATAAAGTTAATAACGGTGGAAATTAACCTTGAGAGATTGAATAAACTACTGGGCTTGGACGATTTGTCAACAGTTTAATAACGAGTAAGTACACTCTAAGAAGGTCACAATTACGAACATGGCATGTATGCTCCCTCTCTGTGTTACAGTCTTGCTTAAATCTGATTCGACTTTCTAAACATGTCACTCGACTTCTCCCTTCCACATATCTTGATAATCTTATTTATTAATCACTATTTCCAGCGGGTATTTAGCGTCCCGTTCAAAAGTTCATTATAATTTTCCCATCAACATTGGGGGAATTTAAGCGTCCCAGTATCTCAATTATCCACAAATCAAATCCACATCAATCCATAAGCTTCGGGGTATGTCGCTTCCCGGTATAACAATTCTACTAATTTTATTCCTATATCTTCGGGGAATGATACCTCCCGGAATAACAACTGTTCAATTATATTTGTTCATATAATTTTAGTTTAACATCCTTCTATGTCTTGGGAGTTATAGTCCCGTATCGCATTTACTTATAATCCTGGCATTTTCTCATGCCTTTGATTTAAGCATATAGCTTACCCCTTTTATCCTCAGAAATATTTATTGAATACACAAATATACTGGCTGATACACAAGCCATTTTAGACACACATCTTGGCGCTATGACGTCACATATCAATCTGTCTACATCAGAGGTGGCCAAACTACGGCCCGCGGGCCAGATCCGGACCGCCAACCAGTTTTTACCGGCCCGCCAACCTGTTTTGGTCGGCCTCTTATTGTTGATTGAAAATTACTGTATACTCCGACCACTGTGCTAAAAAAAAATATTACAAAATAGCACGCAAAGGCACCAGAAACAAAACCAAAAAGACCCTAAATGTACGATTAACATCTCCCCACCTCCCACAACATCACCAACTCTCTCTCTCTCTCTCTCTCTCTCTCTCTCTCTCTCATACCAATTGAGCTCTACTAGATAGTGCCGACAAAACGGAAATGATAACGTCAAATCTCTGATCGTGTACGTGGACAGGCGAAGACAGTATCGGCATCTACTTTGATAATGAGAAACTGAAAGCAATGACAGATCTTTTCTGCGGTCGGAAGTCTCTGAGATCCAATGATGTTGCTTTGTCTTTAGCATCGGTATGGGAAAGTGATCGTGGGAGTGGGGGTGGAAGGTAGGTACATTTCTATAGGAAGGAGTTGAGGTGCACAGTTGGTCTTGTGAAGTGTGTTAAGTATAAATCAGTCAGTGACACTTCTGGGCTTGTAGCTGTTGTGCACGTTTTCATGTATAAGAGTTAGCATTTGTAAAAATGTTTTCTACGTATAGAAAAGTGGACAGTGAAAATCGCGCATTTAAACCAGAATGGGAGTTCGATTATTTGTTCATTCTCAATAAGGATAATAAACCTCAGTGCATAGTTTGCGCCCAAGTGTTAGCCGTAGTGAAGAAATATAACTTGAAACGTCACTACATCACAAATCATCAGAAAAACAACGACGAGCATAGCAGCGAGTCGAGAAAGCTTGTGACTGAACAACTCAAGAAAAAACTGAATCAGCAAAAGAGTATATTTAGTCATGTAAATAAGATTCGGGAATCATCGCTCATGGCGCCCTATGTGATTTGTTATGAGCTTGCAAAAGGAAAAAAGCCGTTTACTGATGGAGAGTTTGTGAAAAAGTATGCAGTTCATATGGCAGAAGGTTCAATGAAGAAAAAGTAGTAAAAGAATTTCAAAATGTACCTCTTTCAAAACAAACCGTAGCTAGGAGAACAGAAGATATTAGTTTGCATTTGTCCCAGAACTTGAAATCTTTGATTGAAAATTGTCCATACTTTTCACTGGCGATTGATGAAAGTACAGACATCACAGACACTAGCCAGCTTCTTATTTTTGTTAAAGTGATCCAGGAAGACTTTACTGTTTCTGAAGAATTACTGAAAGTTTGCTCTTTGCATGGTACAAGTAAAGGGGATGACATATTTTCTGCAGTTCAAAATGCCATGGAAGAATATGGTGGGTTTGAAAAATTGTCTGCTGTGTGTACCGATGGTTGCAAGGCTATGGTTGGGAAAAATACTGGTTTTGTTGGACTTTTGAAGCAGAATAAAATTGACGTGCCTACATTACATTGCATAGTTCACCAAGAGGCCCTTTGTGCAAAATCCATAAACCTAAATGACACTATGGCTACTGTAGTGAAAATAACGAATTTGATCAGAGGAGGACACAGCTCTCTAACTCACAGGAAGTTTCTTGCATTTTTAGAAGAAGTGGATTCTGTTTACGGTGATCTCCTGCTTCATGCTGAGGTGAGATGGCTTAGTCGAGGAAAATGTTTAATAAGATTTTGTGAACTGAAGGATGAAATATTTGACTTCCTGCGAGACAACTTACCATGTTCAATTGATCTTCAAAATAAACTCAAAGATATTCATTTCATTCAGCACTTGGCATTTCTCACAGATATAACACAACATTAGAATGTACTGAATTTGCAGTTACAAGGAAAAAGGCAAACAATTTTTCAAATGATGGGCTATGTTGATGGCTTCAAAAAGAAACTCAGCCTATTTAGTCTGTCTTTGCAAAAGAATGACCTGTTTCATTTTCCTTATTGTAAACAGCTGTCTGAGAAAGAGAGTGTTAACTTCAGGAGGTACACAGATGACATTGAACAGCTGATTTCTGAGTTTGATCGATTTCAAGATTTTGAGATGTTTCGTCCACAAATGGAACTTTTTAACAACCCATTCAAGTGCACAGTGGAGTCTCAGCCAGCAGAACTACAATTACAGTTATGTGAACTCCAATGTGACCCATTCATCAACACAACAGAAGAAACTGGAGCTGATTTGTGGAAAATACTACCAAAGGAACGTTACCCACTTCTAGAAAATGGGCCCTAAAAATGTGCTCTATATTTGGTAGCACATATCTTTGTGAGACAACATTTTCTGCCATGAAGCTTATCAAATCCAAGACCAGAAACAGATTAACTGACTCTGTATTATCCCATTTTCTCAGAATTGCTACGTCACAAATGGAAGTAGACTTCAAATCACTGGTGACATGTTTTGATAAGCCACACTCTTCACAATGAAATAACACACAAATGTATGTTTGAAATAAATAATTACATGTCATATTACAAATTACAAAACAAATTAAAACAACATATTCGTTATATTTTTTTAACAGTAATTTCAGTCCGAAGACTGGTATACATGTCTTGGCAGATGTGCAGTACAGTAGTTTGCCGTTGCTTTCTGTACGTGGTTCATTATATATGTAAAACTAAATCTCAGAACGTTATTTTTTAAGGATTTTATAGGTCTGGCCCTCTAGTGTTACCCTTTACCATAATCTGGCTCTCGTCCAACCTTACTTGGCCACCACTGGTCTACATCATACCTCGATACTCATCTCACAGCGACCGCTTTCATGTATTTCTTGCGTTCAGTTGAGGTACGACATGGTGTGACAAAACCTGGAACTAATAATAAGTTGCCCTGATAAAAATCGCACCATGAAGCAGCCTCAACATTACCCCTCACGCTCCCGAGCGTTTACTTCAGGAAACGCGCAAGATCCTGCAGGGTATAACATTAAGCAATCTTACATACGGATACACCTTACAGACGAGCCATCTAATGAGAAGTATCAGGAATTTCGACAGATATACATAAAACTGTGAAGAGCAATTATTAAATAAACAAAATTGCAATAAAATTTGAGTCCATATATCCGGACAAAATAGCAAGTCAGAAGACACAATATGATGTCCAAACAAACTGGAACCATAAACCTGGATACAAAGTTCCATGTGAAATATATCAGTCCTGGTGAGTTGCAAATCGCGACAACAAGTCAGCTAACCAATTGTCCTCACCGCGTATATGCTTGATTTCAAAAGAAAACTGTTGCAGTAGCAGAAACCATCTATAGATTCTTGAGTTCTTAAACGCTTTGGGTTTCATTGACGTCAAAGGATGATGATCGACTTCAACGTAAAATTTTCGTCCGAGCAAGTAGCGAGAAAATTTTGATATAGTCCAGACAAGAGCAAGGAGCTCTCTTTCTCCCGCCGAATATTTCTTTTCTGCTGCAGACAACTTCCGGCTCACAAAGAAGCAAGGATGGAGTACGTCGTTGACAAGTTGCATCAAACTGCCACCGATTCCCATCTGAGAAGCGTCTGTGCGAATATAGAATGGTTCATGGATATCTGGTGGAATCAAAATAGGATGATTCGAGAATAGAATTTTAATCTTATCCAATGCTAACTGACAAGTCTTTGACCACATTACTTTAAGAGGAGCACCTTTGCGCGTCAACTCCGAAAGAGGACCAGAGATAGACGAAAAGTCCGGAATAAATTTATGATAATAGTTAATGAGCCCTAACAGACTACGGACCTATTTCTTTTTTTTCGGTATCTGAATGTTCAGGATTTTATTCACCAGACTATTCGAAGGATAAAGCCGATGATTACCGATTTTATGGCCCAGGAAAGATATTTCCTGAAAACCTATCTGTACTTTTGAAGGTCTAACTGTCAAATGATGCTTTCTAAGCTGTTCTAGCAAAGAAATGAAACCTACAATATGTTCTTCCCATGTGTTATGGAATAAACACATGTCATCTATATATGTGATGACATCGGGTCTATCGCCAACTAAACGGTGCATCATGCGAACAAATGTCGCAGGTGCATTCACCAACCCGAAACACATATAATTCCATTCAAATAAACCTCTAGGTGTGGAAAATGCTGTTAAATGTCTAGAATTTTCGGACAACGGAATTTGCCAGTATCCTTTTGCCAAATCTAGTTTAGTAAAGAATGTAGCGTTAGCCAGCTGTGGAAGAAGATTTTCCAAAATTGGAATTGGCTCAGCATCTGTGACTGTAACTTGATTTACTTTCCGAAAATCAATACAGATGCGTAAAGATCCATCTGGTTTCTTCACCAATGCCATTGGAGAAGAATACGAAGATGAAGAGTGTGAAATAATACCCATTTTAAGCATATCTGAGATTTCCTTATCTACCCTATCTCTGTAGTGAATAGGAATAGGATATGGTCTGATTTTAATCGGAGTAGAATCAGTGATCACAATCTCGTGAGATATTAAGTCAGTATGACCTGGATGTTCTGAAAATACGTCAGAGAAAGAACGTAAAACATCACGGATCTGAATTTGTTCAGAATGCGAAAGTGATGAAGAAATAGAAACATCCTGCCACGTTTCATGAGCAGAAATAGAAGGTAAAGTAAATTCCAAGGGAATATCAGATGTAGCATCTTCAGACTGAACAACAGCGCATGAGGATCGATGAACCTCATCTAAGACATCTACCAATTCAGATGGTCTTGGCGTGTATAATTTTAACATATTTAGATGATACGTTTTAATTTTCCCTTTAACATCAATTGAGTAATCAACATCTGTGATCTTTTCCACTACTTTGTATGGCCCCTGCCATGAAATTAACAACTTATTTTCCTTAATAGATAAGAGCAGTAAGACTTCATCCCCTGGGATAAAAGATCTTAGGGTACGAGATTGGTTATGTAGCAACCTCGATCTTTGAGTTGCCGTTTGAATACTCTGTGATGCGATCTGACATGCATCCACTAACCTTTGTCGTAAATCAACAACGAACTCGTAACTACTGCGAGTTGCGTCATCCTGAGAAGTACCAAGGATTAGATCCTTCAATAGATACAACGGGCCTCTCGGATTCGCGCCATACACGAGTACAAGGGGAGAGAACCCAGTACTCTCCTGGGGGATCTCTCTCTATGCAAAGAGAACCGATGGGAGAATCTTATCCCAATCCCGAGGGTGTGCATCAGTAACCTTCCCAAGCATTAACTTAAGAGAGCCGTTAAATCTTTCACAAACCCCATTTGCACTTGGTCTATAAGGACTTGTGAATGAATGTTTTATGCAATATAAGCTTTCTATCGCGCTCACAAGTTCCGTCTTAAATTGTGTCCCTCTATCCGACAGTATTTCCTCAGGAAAACCTATCCTTGTAAAAATCAAGTTCAAAGCTTCCGCAACTGATATGGTATTAATGTTTTTTAACGGTATGGCCTCAGGCCATCTAGTGCACAAATCGATGCACGTTAAAATATATTGAAAACCTCGATCCGACATTACAGACAATGGACCGATGATGTCTATAGCTAGTTTCTTAAATGCGCGCACAGGCACATCTGTGACTTGCAAGGGTGCTGTCTGATTCTTACCCCTGCGTGCGACTTTTTGACACGTATGACAAGATCTGCAATATCTTTTTACATCTGTGTTGATACCAGGCCAATAAAAATTTGTAGTAATTCGAAACAATGTCCGATTACGACCTAAGTGTCCTGCCATAGGAACATCATGACCTGTATTTAAAACTAAAGGTCTAAAACTTTTTGGTACCACAATCTGTTTCTTTACCTGATCAACTCCTTTCCTAAAACATCTGATCAAAACCTTGTTGCAAAACTCAAACCAATAGGATGAGCTTTTAGTAATTTTAATATGTTTTGTTTCAGCCAAAGTGAATAATTTCTTTAAAGATTCATCCTCATTTTGTTTTTGTGTAAAGATAGTCGGAGAAATGTTTTGAGCATTTCTCAGTGGCGTCTCCTCCATGACAGATGGAGATGCATCTGTCAAAATGCTTGCTTCATGCTGAGCTCTTGTAGTGACCGCATTCACCATTAATGGGTGCTTGCTGACCCACTCTGCAATTTCTTCAGGTGAACAGTCTTTTACACATGGAATGTTACCTAGTATCACGTCACTTACAGGATTTTCCAAGCCACACACGAGCACAGTCCCTGAATAAAAAGGTGTGTCAATCTCCGCCTTTGCCATGGGAAACCATTCAATGTTACCTCCAAAAGTAACGCATTTCAGTGACTTTCCTGTAAATGATGATTTATCTAGCAATGATTTCCGTATCCCGACAATCGCACATCCCGTGTCACGAAGAATGGTGGCGGGTCTGTCACCTATAAAACCTTTGTGTAATGTAAGGCGACCAATAAAATCGCAGACAGACATCGCTGGTAAAATATGGCCACACAAAAGTCTAGTTTTAGCACCTGGCTCATAAAGTGTATTACACTCAGTGCAATTGTTATCTTTGCTTGAGCGTACAATGCATTCATTAGCCTGTTCAACATGACTATCGTGACCACAAAGTGGGGTACAGACGTTAACATGGAGTGCTTTCCCTTCTGCCAGTTTACAATCATTTTTGTGATCAGGTTTGTGATTGCATTGTTTGCCGTGCTTATTGTTTAGTTCATTTAAATGACACCTACCATTTCCACTGGAACGTTCACCTGAAGTTCTTCTATCATATCTGTGATGTATATCATCACTGCTATTACCGTAGTGTTCTCCACGACCTCGGTTAGAGTAATTAGAATATCTATACCCACCGAAGTGAGATGGTGACTGACGACAAGGAAAATTGTACCGTCCCCGAAAGGAAGATCGATAATCCCTCCTATATCTGCCCTCTGCACTCCTTGGGCGAGAACGGTGGTCACCTACTCCTCCGTCGTGGTACGAAACACATACAGGTAATGCATTATCAAAGGAAACCTTACGAATTTCCTTGTTTGGATGTGCAGACATGTAGTTTCTCCCCAATTCTTGACATTCATTGATAGATTTTGGCTTTCTCTCCTGCAAAAAACTAACAAAATCTGCGCCACAGGTAGATAAAACTTTATCCCTGAGCATTAGGTCAAATAATTCATCAAAAGATTTATTGATACCCGATAAATATATCCAGCGACCCAAGTACAATTTAATAGAAGAGATGAACTCTCCAAAATCTGCATTGTTGGACGGAACTGCAGAGTGAAATCTGGATCGAAAATCCTGAGTGAGCTGAAATTTTGCCATCAATGTATTGGCAACAATATCAAAATCAGATCTACTTGTTTCATCAATTGACATGAAACAACGCATTGCTTCCCCTGTGAGGTAGTCTGAAAAGATAATAGGCCACCTATCTTTTGGGATCTTCAAATCTATAGCCCTCATTTTAAATCTCATAATAAACGAGTCCATGCAGTCCCGTTTATCATCAAAATTTGGTAATTTAATTTTTGGATAATTAAAATTATTACCCTGAGAACCTTGTGGATTAGCACCAGTATGTTGGGCATTAATCTTTGCAATCTCAATCTCTTTTTCTTTATCAGCCTGTAATTTCAATGACTGAAGCTCTATAGCATTTCTGTGTGCTTGATCAAACTGAAGAAGTTCCAACTTACGTAGTTCCATTTTCTGCCTTTCTAGTTCTCTAGATGCTTCTTGTTGAACTAATTTCTTCTCTTCAAGTTCCCTTTCGTGAGCCAATTTCTTCTCTTCAAGTTCCATTTCATGTTTCTTTGCGGTTTCTTGTTGAGCCAATTTCTTCTCTTCCAATTCCTTTAATTCTTTTGCTTGAGCAAGTCTTTTCTCTTCCAATTCCCTTCCTTGATCAAGCTCCTGCTTCTTTAAATCTCGTTGCTCCTTCCGTTCCATACGTTCCAAATAGTCATGATAATTTTTGTCAGCATATGATTCCAACTCAACTCCAGATTTGCCTAAACGCAACCCCATCTCAATAAATTCTGATAATGACGACATCTTGTGTTCTAATTCGAATCACCAAGTGTCAAAACTCCTCTTAATCTCAATTAATTAATTACAATAAATTATGTTGTTGACTGAATTTATACCTTATGAAGGAATGAACATACCAAGAATGAGAGACGAGCACAGTGAAAAAGAATGGTACAAGTCAATGATGATGATAATAAAGTGACATGTCGAATTACAGCACGTTACTCGACAAATATAACGGGAATAAAAGAAACAAATACATGTTGACAAGCAACTACAACTTAGAATAATTACTTGTAAAATAAACAAGACAGAAGAACGCACAAAAACAGCAAATCGTCAAATTTCACAATGAGACAAGAGTGATAGAAAACAGCTGTGCAGACACGTGACCCACTTACGTAAATTAGTGAATGAAAAAATATATAACGTAGACTTGACAGAACAATCTATACAGCTAATGATGTCTGTTATGCAGTCAAAGACTAAAATTCCACTGCTATTTTCTTTGACTGAACAACCAACAATACCCTAATAGGACATCGTCATTTGCAAAATTTCCGAAGAAAATTTACAAATAGCGAGCATTTACTTTATACATATAAACATGCAGATGAAATAACAAGTAGGACTAGATGTTGACTGGCAAAAGTCTCTGAAATGGTCAAATACTGTCACGCATTAGACAATTCATAACTCTACTTATCTTTCTTGTATCTCAGAACCTCTCCAGATACGGAATCAGTGTGTTTGTGCCACACTTCGACTTCAGGAATACATAAATGGACGAAACCATCTCTTGACTCCAATTTCAGCGAACGGTCGTTTGCAAGTTTTCCGGCTTTGATGATGTCATCGAGTAAAATTTGCCAGATTGTCCTTTATCGTTCACCATCGAAAATTGCGTGCTTTGCCAGTATTTAAAATCTTGAATGTAGAGATGTAAAGTTCGAACCGAATCAATTTGATAACGCAGTGTTGACTCTTGACAGTCCTCAAGGTCAGGTCAACGATCTTTGATACCTCTACAAGGAGCAGCCGTTACATGTCATCCTCCATTGAGAAATTCAGTGAATGTACAGTCTTTTCTTTTGACGAATTATGATCGTACAGTTCTTAAAATGTCCAAAGTCCTGCGTACAAGTTCCGTGCAGTAGTCCAGCTTCAGTTGATTTCAGATTCGTAATATGAAGGAAAATTCGTTTCTTGCTGTCCCAAGTAGACCTACCTGCCAGTTATCGTACAGGCTTCCAGCTATTTGACAGGACGTAAGTTATTTCAGTTATCGGACGACAGCACCTAGTAATTTCCTCCTCTGTTAAGGTATGGAGAAATTGCCCGAATTCTTTTGTTGTCTAGGGTCTATTTATGTTATTGAAGAAGTGAGAATTCATTCATCTTGCTTTGGTTTATATTGTTGAATATTCTGGCAACCACCCATCTTGTATACACCTTTCTATATCAACATCTCAAGTACTGCATAAAGTTAATAACGGTGGAAATTAACCTTGAGAGATTGAATAAACTACTGGCCTTGGACGATTTGTCAACAGTTTAATAACGAGTAAGTACACACTAACAAGGTCACAATTACGAACATGGCATGTATGCTCCCTCTCTGTGTTACAGTCTTGCTTAAATCTGATTCGACTTTCTAAACATGTCACTCGACTTCTCCCTTCCACATATCTTGATAATCTTATTTATTAATCACTATTTCCAGCGGGGTATTTAGCGTCCCGTTCAAAAGTTCATTATAATTTTTCCCATCAACATTGGGGGAATTTAAGCGTCCCAGTATCTCAATTATCCACAAATCAAATCCACATCAATCCATAAGCTTCGGGGTATGTCGCTTCCCGGTATAACAATTCTACTAATTTTATTCCTATATCTTCGGGGAATGATACCTCCCGGAATAACAACTGTTCAATTATATTTGTTCATATAATTTTAGTTTAACATCCTTCTATGTCTTGGGAGTTATAGTCCCGTATCGCATTTACTTATAATCCTGGCATTTTCTCATGCCTTTGATTTAAGCATATAGCTTACCCCTTTTATCCTCAGAAATATTTATTGAATACACAAATATACTGGCTGATACACAAGCCATTTTAGACACACATCTTGACGCTATGACGTCACATATCAATCTGTCTACATCATACCTCGATACTCATCTCACAGCGACCGCTTTCATGTATTTCTTGCGTTCAGTTGAGGTACGACATGGTGTGACAAAACCTGGAACTAATAATAAGTTGCCCTGATAAAAATCGCACCATGAAGCAGCCTCAACAGTAATCTACTGCGTTTCTAAATGAGAAAACGAAACCAGGCGAAAGTTTGAATGGGAAAATAGTAATGTTTATAGTCACAAACGTACAAATGCGAAAAACACAGGAAAAGGATAAAGAGTGATAATAAAATAGAGGACATGAATAGAAAAAAAAGAAGAGAATATAGAAGATTTATTGATCATAATCTCTATGCGACAGTGTTCCTTCGCATATGTTGTACATGTTTAATTCTTTTTTTTACTAAGATAGGATTCTGTTCATCTTTCTATGAGGTCTATTTCCTCTTCACATCTTTCATTCTTTGTTTCCTGCATCCAGCTGGCACCGGCATTAAACGTGTTAACCCATTCATCATCATCATCATCATCATTTTCCTGTGCTCTACTTACGGGGTATGTAGCTAACAACATGTTTGGTCTCCTCGCAAGAAGCCTGCGCCAAGCATTCACTTGCTATTGCAACTGTGGTTTATATGGCCATTTGTGTTAAACAATGAAGTTGCCAACCCCGTATTAGTCGCCTTGTACGAATGCCTGGGGGCAGTGGCGTCACTAGGGGGTGCGGACGGCACCGGGTGATACCATCAGAGGGGGTGACACCAAAATGACTGTCTATACAATTTTCGTGCAGTGTTTCAGCAGAAATTTATTATTTTTTTAAAATAAAAATATCCCTGTAGTTAGTCATAACCAGAAAAACATTTTTTGTAAGCCCAGCTGATGTAGTTCTTAAACGTTGTTACTTCGAATTCAATTGTTTTCTAACCGAATTTTCACTTTAACCACATGAAACTATGTAAATGTAAATACATTTAGGCTGTACGTATGATATTGTAATTGAAAGGTGTAATTTTAATTTTGCTAGTTGTTTATGTCACTACTATTATTATGTTGGTATTTTTTTTTATTACCTTAAGTGGTATATCTTTGAAGAAAAAAGAAACTGCGTGTCTTTTTTCTTAACGGTGGTAGGGGGTAATTGTTGCGTTTGGTTTTTTACAACAGTTTGTTTGTTGCGCATCAAAGAGCGCTGAGTTGTGTGAATGGTACACTTAGGGGCATTATTCATACACGTAAATAAAAATGTTATTGTGCTATTGGAAGATGACGTAGGAGTATTTTGGTGTTGAAACAATGACGGAGAGAAAAATGGACCCAAGAAATAAACAAGACGGGAACAACCTTGTTTTGCTGGTGGGCTGAGAAAAACCCGCTTGCCATTACATTCAGTGATATACGGGAATAGCGATTTACGAGTAACATTAGTACAAAAAACATTACTAAGGATTCTGTATGGTCTGGTACGGGAGGAGGTCCATGGGGGTTACACCATGAGTTACCGCACTGGGTGACACCAACCCTAGTGACGCCACTGCCTGGGGGGTGCAAAAGTTCTGTTCTTCCTTCCTACCTTCAGAGACCCTCGGGAATTAAACGGGCCGTGTTAACCCATTATTTGACCGTAAATAGATTGGCTTTCGTTTTAAGTTATTTATTCTGTGATGTTCAATTTTAGCGCTGCACGTCTCGCTTAAAAAAACATTTGTGGCGCCATTATCATTCGTAAATCTGATCAGTTCACGCAAAAAACTTCACGTTATAATGAAACTGATGAGTCATCACTTTACTCGGTAAAATTTTTTTTTCTTGAACCTTTATAAGCTAGGCCGCTCAGTGCAGTTTTTCTTCCGGGGCGCAAACTGTTTCTCATATCGATGACTCTAATGCGCGTATGCCAAGTGGTAGCCATGTATTGCTGTCCGGTAGCGAGTGGCATGTTAATCGATGTCCTTTGCTTCAGCCTTCGATGGTTGCTTGGAACGTCTTGACAAGCGTATGCTATGCGCGGAAAACCCTCAAAATAGGTCATGCAGTGTATCCATTATTTTCTTTTTTTCCACTCTCAAGAATAGGAAAAAGACCAAGGAGTTAACGCTTTATCGGCACGTCTAGCATCAGTGATATTCCATGAAAGTATGTGTGGAAAAAAAAAAAGAACTAAACAAACTAACATTGGCGTACCTACAGTATAAGGGTTCATAGGCAGTGATTAAGTGATGTTTTCCTTATGTCCACACAAGCCACAAAACTAGCTCCAACTCTTAGAAATGAGGTATCTGAGGAAGGTGGTTGAAATAGCAAGAAGATACATGGTCAGCAACCAGACGATACTTCCTGGCCTCAAAACCCAGCCTCTTCAGACCCAATTAGAACAGTCCCAACTACGATGGTTTGGCCATGTCTGCAGAATGGGAGAAGATCGGATACCACGACAAATATAGGAAACAAAGAGCCAGGGATCCAGACCTCCAGGACAACCCAGAATTCGCTGGGAGGACAACATTAGACGATCCTTGAAGTACCGAGACTAGATTGGAACAAAGCCAGGAGGAAGACCGCCAATAGGACAGTATGGCGTCTCTCTGGCAAACCTCTACACCCCATGGTAGAAGAGGAACGACTAAGTAAGTATCTTCCTGAGATGCGATGTGACTCAGTACCTACGGAAGCAGCTTCAGTTAAGGTGTGTTTGTTTGTTTTTCTGTTGTTTGTTTTGTTTTTGTTTTGTTTTAAGGCCCATCTTCATTCTACACGGACTCAATCAGTGCTCCAATCTCCTTCCTTAGATCACACAAGGAGGATCTCATCACAGTACACGAACTCCATAGCATCAGCGAGGATCTCTCACTTGGACAGAATAACATCGAATGTCACATTTACTTGTGCCATCCTGTAATTCATTCTGTGCTCTTCACTTTAGTTTTTCCAACCTCTGACAGTATTTGGTATTTTTGATTTCATTGTTTACATTCCCTTCCCTCAATTCTTGTTATGTCGGGACTTCAGCGACCATATTTTGCTGATTAGGGTAATCAATCCCTTTCGTATGAACCCATATTGACACCTGGGATCTGTAGAGAGATGTGTGATTTACTAATGTGTAACACATTTTTCTGCTAGACTGTGCATGGGTGCGGCCGATTAATAAGTAAACAACCGTGTTTTGGATTCTCCGCAGTCTCTTTATATAGGCTGGCAACCTACGTACGAGAAAACAAGGTCGGTAACTCTATTGCAGTTTCCACAATCTTGCCTCTCCGCATAAAACTGTGCGAGTAATATTCCACACCTCTGCTTCGTGCAGCTCACCTTGTCTAGTTAGGGAATTTGGAGTGATATTCTTCCATTCTCCGTAAGTTTGTCTTTCTATCCATGTGTTATTTTCCATAATTGGTCTTGTATTTGATTTTATATCAAATTTTAATTAGGAACAACACAGGATTGATCGATGTTCTGACACCTTTACTCTCAATATCTTCAAAAGTATTCCCTCCTTCCACTTTTCCTTTTATGTTCACATCCTAGGAGTTATTCCCTGTAAAATGAGACCCTATTAATCCTTTTCTGACATTGCATACACGTTTGCTGGTCCTAATTCTAACCTATGGTTTGACACTTTTTATTCTCCATTTTAAACTGGCGTAGCATTTATCGATCGGTTCTTGGGAGTTCCTGGTTTATGATTGACTAATCTCGACACGCCTTCGAAAAATACTACGAGCATTGGGCACGTTTACTCCTATCCTACTTTCCTGTCGTTCCTTCATTAACTAAGCAATGTGTAACATGTTACAGGTACTTTAGAATAAAGAAAACTCTCAATTTGATTTTCTTTTAATTGTTTAAAATAATTTGGAATTATATCTATTTTTGTTCAAAGCAGTTAATAGCTCCAATTATTATTGAATGAATTCGAGCTGTAAGATCAGTTTTATATTACATGAACACTAAAAATATACTTCATGTAGTAAATTTACAAAATTTCTGCGGCACACTTTGATAAGCGCGGCGGCACACTATTGTGCCGCGGCACATCGCTTGAGAAACACGGCACTAGACAATTAACAAAACAACAACCAAAGCGCTTCAGACGTTCATACATGGTTGGTTCCGTAGAATAGTGTGACGGGTTGTTTGGTGTGTTTGCTGCTGTTCCTTTGTTCTTCTATTATTGATTGAAGAGTAAAGTCACTCTCTAGATGTAGTTAATGTTTGGTATTGATGGTTAGCTCTGACCATCAGAACATCCCTTCGACGTTCTGATTTGCATATTATATATTAGTTGATTTCCCTTGTGGGAGAGCTATCGTGCTGGAAAACGTAAACATTTATAGCTGTGAACCAAACCCGAAACGTAAGTAAAAGATCAAGCCTTCTGTTCTGAGTCCACATGTATTGAGGTTCATACAAAAGACGATATCCGACATTCACAAAACTTCATGTACAGTTCAGCATAACAATGAATTCCAAATAATATCAGTAAGTATCCGTCCGTGTCAAAACAATATGTCAGATGAACATCGTGGCTATATACGTGCGCTGTTGTAGTCAACAGCCAGAAATGAGCGCATGAGTTCTTGACAGCTACAATTTGAATCATAATGCGATTCTCCTTCCATCATTTAATTTAATTTAATTAATCTCATACTTAGATTAATATCCGAACTGACCCTGAGTTCTACATTGATTCATATATATAATATAGGCTATATACTAAGCCTTTTTCCTTGGAAGAAATACAAGACACGACTTTCTTGCTTGACGGATAGCGTAACAAGGGCAATGTAACCAAGTCACCCAGCGTGACCTTCCCAACGCGAATGCGTCATAATCTCCGCATATATTTCGCGTTCAGTATACCGTAAAATATCGACATATTCTATAAATGTTAATGACCCCTAAACGTTGCGCACGGCTAAACCCCAGCAGACGCCGTCATTTAAAATAACACCGTAACAGATTTCCTGTCAGACGGGGGGAAAAAAAATCTATTAGATAGATTTTTTTTTTTTGAACAATATTAATCAAATTATCAAAAATTTAACAAAACCCGACGTATGACCTACGATGTTCTATCTAGAACAGTGTCGCGGTCATGTCAGTAATATCTTATAATAAAATCAACGTCATATCATACATATAACTTATATTAAACAAGGAAATGTCACTGTCACTAACTAATTAACTAATTAATTTGTTGTATGTATCGACTAACTAATAATGTGAGGTGTTATTAAAATTATTCTAACTAATTAAAATTAAAATAATTAATTATAATATGTACGTATGGTACTAACTAATTAATATCTAATTGAAGAAAATGAGAAATAGTATAAGAGAGTAAAAGAAATAAAAATTGAGAAGTACGGACAATTAAAACTAAATATTAAAGTATACATTAAATTAGAATGCGTGTGAAAATGAAGTGTAAGGATAGATACCTAATTAAATTAACGCAATCAGAAGAAAAGAACAGAAAAAAAAAATTCATACATTTTAACTATAAATATGAAATGTCATAATCTAATATCTATTACCTTAATAATTACACTAATTAAAAGGTTTAATTGGTGTGATATTATTTTGTTTCATCTTTTCTTAGTATATTTTATTTTTTTATTTCATCACACTTTAACTTTATTTTATTATATATTAATTTAATAACTAGAAAATTTAACAATATCGGACATGAAGATCCAATCGTTGTTACCTCCTATTGACTTGTATGAAAGTTCATTAAAACCCAAGGTTCATATTATCGAATTTTGATATGTTTATCCAATCATCGTTAGTTCCTTTATTAAACTTTGAACGTAAATTGAATAAGTCATCACCGTATCTGTCCCTTCTACATCAGAGATTGTTCCTTTTTAACAGTTTTCAATCGAAATGAGTGATACGCAAAGTGGAAGTGAAGTCCAAATTTTCAAACGATCCGTAAAACTTGATATTTTGATCACAATAGTTTATTTTGAAATGTCCTTATTTAAGTAGGAAGTCCAACTGAAGTGTTGTATATTCTGACGTGGCATTAATACCGTTCATTGCAAATGTAATGCTTGATTAGTCAGAAAATTTTCTTGAAATAGTAATATTCATTCAGAATCCGTAGGATGTCTGGACAACGTATCGGCTATGACGTTCTCAGTTCCTGGTATCGACTGTATTTCGAACTCATATGGTTGCAACGCAATAGCAAATCGTGCAAGCTTTGGACTTTTATGGTTTGAACGACGTAATGCTGCCACAGATTTCTGATCAGTCTGGATCAGAAATGGAGATCCCAGCAAAATTTTTCTAGTTTGGTAACTGCCCAGATTACGGCGAGCAATTCTCTGTCTACAGTCGAATATTTAGTCTCCGGAGGTTTCAGCTTACGTGAGATATAAAGTACAGGGTGAAGGACATCATCATGATATTGGAGTAGACAAGCCCCGAGTCCGTAATTACTCGCATCTGTACGTAGAACAAACTTTTTAGAGGCATCTGATAATCTTAAAACAGGTGGGCATGAAAAAATGTTCAAGATAGTGCGAAAAGTTTTGTCACATTCGTCTGTCCAATTTATCCTTAATGGCATGTTCTTCTTTAATAACGATGACAGGACAGCCGTGATGGATGATAGGTGAGGTACAAATCTGCTATAGTATTGGATTAACCCTAACAGACTCCTAACCTGTTTCTTCGTTTGAGGAACAGATAAATTTAATATTTTAGAAACCGTACTGGGAATTGTTTGGATACGTCCTGATCCAATAATGTGTCCCAGGAATGTTATCTCATTACACGCTATTTGAATTTTAGTTGGTTTAGCGGTTAAATGGTTATCCCGCAATATTTCCAAAACTGATTTAAGACCCAAAAAATGTTCCTCAAATGATGAACTAAACAAACATATGTCGTCAATGTAGGTAATTATATCTGATCTACCTGCTAAAATTTTTCGCATCATGCGAATAAAGGTAGCTGGAGCATTCATTAGCCCAAAAGGCATCACGTTCCACTGGTAAAGACCTTGTGGAGTTGAGAATGCTGTGTAGTATTTGGCTCTTTCGGTTAGTGGAATCTGCCAATAACCTTTGGTTAAGTCAATTTTAGTGAAAAGTGTAGCATTGGATAGACGAGGAAGTAAATCGTCAAGGATAGGATGTGGTTCGCTATCAGGTACTGTCTGCGCATTAAGTTTCCTATAGTCAACACATAAACGTATGTTGTTGTCCTTTTTCCGGACAATGACTAAAGGAGAAGAAAATGGAGATGTACTAGTCTCAATAATACCTAATGATATCATCTGTTCGAGTTCCTGAGATGTCTTACTCAGAAAATGTAGAGGTACAGAATAAGGATGAACACGAATTGGTGTATCATCGTTAAGAATAATATCGTGACTAATTACAGATGTGCAACCCGGTACATCCGTTAACACATCTGGGAAAGATTGTAGAAGATCAGCAATGCGTTGATGCTGTTGCGGTGTAACCGTAGAAGAAATGGTCACATCACGCCAAGATTCAGTAGATTGGACAATAAGTACAGGTAAAGGCATCTGCACTTCAGGAAAAGAAGATTCTTCCTCCTGTATAACAGATAGATTAGAATAATGACAAGTAGATACAGTATTGTCATCTAGTTCATGAAAAATTGACTGTAAGTGTATAGGACGTGTATGAAATTGCTTGAGCATATTAATATGGAATATCTTTCTGTGTCCCTTGATATCTAAGACGTAATCAACGTCTGAAATTTTATCAGTAACTTTATAAGGACCAGTCCATGAGATCAATAACTTATTGTTATTGTGAGGGAGTAATACATAAGCCTCATCGCCTGGGAATAATTGGCGTAATCGTCTAGATCGATTTTGTATAGATCGAGCCTTAGCTTTTGCAGCCTCAGAAGAAGCTGTTGCCAATTGGCAAGACTCAATAATATTATTCCGAAGATTAATCACATACTCATAAGATGACTGAGTGTCCTGAGTCATCTCTGCATCAATTAATAAATCTTTTATCAGTCCCATAGGACCTCTCGGAGGGGCACCAAAAACTAACTCAAAGGGAGAGAAGCCAGTTTGTTCATGTGGCACCTCTCGGTAAGCAAACAGGACAGCTGGGAGTGCTCTGTCCCAGTCCTGAGGGTGTTTAACAGTAACCTTATGTAAAAGTTGCTTAAGCGTACGGTTAAGTCTTTCAACTGCACCGTTACTCATGGGATGATAAATGCTACTCAAATTCCTATCAATGTTCCAGGTTTTCATTACTTCCTTCATGGTATCGGATATAAACTGCGACCCATGGTCAGATAATAATTTTCTAGGAAACCCTATTCTAGAAAAAATTAGATGTAATGCATCAGCTACATCTGTGGTAGTGGTGGTCTTCAATGGAATGGCTTCTGGCCATCGTGTGCATAAATCAATGCACGTGAGAACAAATCTATGTCCTCTCGCAGATGGTAGAAGTGGACCAATTATATCTATGGCCATCTTGTCAAAAGGTCGTACTGAGATATCGCAAGCCTGAATAGGCGCCGTGTGAAAAGCTCCACGTGCTTTCACTTCCTGGCACGTAGTACAAGAACGTACATACTGCGAAATATCCCGTGATACTCCTGGCCAAAAGAATGAAGACAATACTCGAGATCGTGTTCGAGTATATCCCATATGTCCTGCACACTGCGAATCATGCGCGTGTTGAAGAATGTACCGTCTAAAAGCAGCCGGTACCATCACTTGTTGTTTTACCTGTGATTTATCACTAAAACATCTAATCAGTATATTATTTTTAATAATAAACCAATGTTTGTTATTATTACCTGATGTTAAATTATCAACCTTATTAACTAGGTTAAAAAATTTATTTAAAGATTTGTCATTTTTTTGTTTGTTTGCAAATGATTCCCTGTCAATAGGTGAATTGACCTCAATATCCTCCTGTTTCTCTGCATCCATCTTATTATCATTGACACTTTCCATGAGCATAGTCTGAGCTCTAGTCGTCACGGCGTTTCCAGTGCATAGATTGTGTCTCTCCCATTCAATAATATCTTCTGGTGAACAATCCTTGCTGCCGTGTATGCGACCCACCATAAGGTCTGCAATCGGCTTTTTCAGCATGCATACCTTCACGTTCCCTGTGAAGAAACATGTTTTAAACATGGATAATAGCTGTGGGGTAAAACTCAATAGTTCCCCCAAAAGTCATGCAACGGACATATTCCCCCGTTGCACAGCTAGGATGTACCAGCGACTGTCGCACTCCAATGGTTGTGGACCCCGAATCTCTCAATACAGAAACTACATAGAACCGTTAACTATCCCTCTGTTAAAAATCAGAGAGCCTGTTCCATCATTGGCTGCAAGACCTACTTCTGGTGGAATGTGTCCGCAGTTTAGCACTGTCTCCTTTGCCTTCTGAAAAATAAGATTGCATTGTGGGCAACTATTCGCCACGTTATAATTTATAGCAAAGCATGCAGCAGAAGAATGCATTGTATTATCGTTAGGTGGAACCTGAACCTTAGGGGTGATATCATTTGTAACTGCTGCCCCGGTATTATGGTTATAATGTGAAGATCCACGAGAATGAGAACGATTACGAGAATAATTAGTTGAATTATCCCGTTGTCGTCTATTGTAATTGTTATCTCGATGTCTCGAGTTATAATTATCGCTATTCTTCCAATTGTTACCATTATTATATTGATATGACCGATTATAACTTGAGTTACGTGGATTACTGTTGTATCTTGACTGAGGTGAATAATTTCTGTTTTGTTGTCTTCCTCTATTAAAGTTATTGTTAAAGTTATTCTGTCCCTTATGAAAATTAATGTCATAGTTTCCTTTGAACCTACCTCTGTCTACACTGTGTGTTCTTGGTTTGTTATTACTATGATATGCCATATTGGAGGCTACAGGAAGAGGTTCTCTTATCAACGAGCCAGAAATATTAGCATTCGGATGAGCTGTGCAGTAATTTAAAGAAATTTTTTCTAACTCATCAATAGTTTCTGGTTTTCTTTCTTGCAGATAAGCAAAGAATGGTGGGCTGACAGAAGATAATACTTTATCCCTCAATAACAAATCGACTAACTTGTCGTAAGATTTGTTGACACCTGCTAGTTCAACCCATCTGTTAAAAGTATTGCGTATGTTAGCAATAAATCCTGTAAAATCTTTATTATTATCTGGCAACAAACTTTTGAAACGTAATCTACATGCCTCTTCGTTCAAGTGGAAACGACGTAATAACAAAGTCTTAATGGCCTCATAGTCTGTGGCTAATGTAGGATCAATATTTTGTGCTGCACTTGCAGGTTCGCCATCCAGAAATTCCTTAAGTTTAAGTGCCCATGCAGTTTTGTCAAGGTTATTGACCTTACATATATCCTCAAAGCGCGCCAGCCATGATGATAGGTCGTCCACGTGTAATTTGAAAGGTGGTAGCTTAAAGTAATAATTGCCCTTAAGTCGGTTGGAAGAAGATCCAGATTGAGCATTATCATTTTGGCTTGCTGCAGCACCCTGCGAATTAAGTTTTGCTGTTTCCAATTTAAGCCGTTGCAATTCCATTTCTTGCTGCAATATGATTTCCTGTCGTTTCAATTTATTCTCTTCTTCAATCCGTAGGATTTCATCTCTTGCCATCTTTCTTTCTTCCTCTTGTCTTAATTCTTCTCTCTCTGCTTTAGCAATAGCTTTCTTTTCAGCCTCTTTTCTTTCAAGTTCTTCCATCTCTGCCTTAGCAATAGCTTTCTTTTCAGCCTCTTTTCTTTCAAGTTCTTCCATTTCTGCCTTAGCAATAGCTTTCTTTTCAGCCTCTTTTCTTTCAAGTTCTTCCATTTCTGCCTTAGCAATAGCTTTCCTTTCCTCCTCTTCTGCCTTATATTTTGTAAATTCAGCCAATGCATAAGCCTCGAGAAGTTCTCCTTTTTTTCCAAAATCCTTACCATTTTTAATAAAATAGTCTAAGTTAAGCATCTTGAAGTTAATTTATTTAAGTATTCAATTACTTATGTCTTGTAATCACCACTAGAATCTATGTTGATTATTATAATTACTCAACGAATGAATAATTAATATAAGAAATTGCAGTATTCCCGTAATGTTATTTATTTTCCATTAGTTCCACAAATCTATAATATTTTAAAAAATATATATATATATATATATATATATAATATATATATAATATCTATAATAAATAGTTATGATAGTTAGTTATATAAGGTGCTAATTATATCATGCACTTAATATTAATATTCAATAATTATGGGTATTATTCCTAAATAATTAGGTTATTTAATATTAATTGTCACTAAGTTCCCAATGTAGTACTGAGAAAGTGTACTAATTAATATTTAATATGTCTTAATATGTTATAAAGTTATAATAATTAATCATAGTATATTATGTCATAATCATGAGCTATAAAGTGCATTGCCCATTTCTTGGACCATCACTGCAAATTGGTGCAAAGTCCCTAATTCCTCTTTAAAACTCATAAAAATTTAATCATATTAATCTATACTCTTATTAAAGAATAAATTATAGCATTAATATTAAATTATAAAGGGATGAAATGAAGACAAACAATACAATGGGTTAACCAAGGATTACAGAACATTATTAACATACAACAAAGACATTTTCACAATAAAAATGCATTTACAACTAAGTTGACTAGACCGGAAGTGAGAATTAAAGAATGAACTGAATAGATAATTAACCTGCGTACACAACAATTAGTGACGTATACATGGACTCATTAACGGTTGTACAACAAAAATATAAACTGAAAGATAGTAAGGTCAGAAAAAACACGATAGATTACAAACATTGTTAAAGAACTGAATAAAAATTAGAACCAAATACACTAGAATACCACAGTTATAACACGACTATACACCTAACATGCAAGGTGAATTAATGCAAGTCCGAACGACACGATCACCGATAATGTATTCGACGCGTTCTTCGCGAAATGCTATTAATTCACGGCCTTAAGAACAATTACAATCAATTCGTAGCATCCAAGGAGCCATAGAACTGATTATAATTCGCCGCCCATCCATACCCGCTACATGTAAAAGGACAGAAACAATATTTAACATGGCTACAAAAAAAAAAAGAACATGGCGTTATCGGACAAACAGGACGAAATATGGTAACGTTTAAAATCAGTTACTTATCTTTTTTTGGCAGTAATACAGTACATTATCTGCTTCGCCAACAGACTCGCGAGCTTGTTTGAAACATTGAAGACATTAGCAATACGTTTCATTTGCTGTTTGAGAGCTCCAAATAAATTTTTTTTGAAGGACATTGAATGTTGCTGACTTTTGCAACCGTTCGTACTGTTGTCAAGGGCATGACGTCACCGGTGTTTTTGCATAATAATGTCCATTTCGGCTCGAAAGGAAAAATGTCTTATTTTTTTGAGGTTCGCTCTTTTGAAAATTTCAAGACCACTAATGGCCACCAGTTGTGACGGGTTGGTTGGTGTGTTTGCTGCTGTTCCTTCGTTCTTCTATTATTGATTGAAGAGTAAAGTCACTCTCTAGATGTAGTTAATGTTTGGTATTGATGGTTAGCTCTGACCATCAGAACATCCCTTCGACGTTCTGATTTGCATATTATATATTAGTTGATTTCCCTTGTGGGAGAGCTATCGTGCTGGAAAACGTAAACATTTACAGCTGTGAACCAAACCCGAAACGTAAGTAAAAGATCAAGCCTTCTGTTCTGAGTCCACATGTATTGAGGTTCATACAAAAGACGATATCCGACATTCACAAAACTTCATGTACAGTTCAGCATAACAATGAATTCCAAATAATATCAGTAAGTATCCGTCCGTGTCAAAACAATATGTCAGATGAACATCGTGGCTATATACGTGCGCTGTTGTAGTCAACAGCCAGAAATGAGCGCATGAGTTCTTGACAGCTACAATTTGAATCATAATGCGATTCTCCTTCCATCATTTAATTTAATTTAATTAATCTCATACTTAGATTAATATCCGAACTGACCCTGAGTTCTACATTGATTCATATATATAATATAGGCTATATACTAAGCCTTTTCCTTGGAAGAAATACAAGACACGACTTTCTTGCTTGACGGATAGCATAACAAGGGCCATGTAACCAAGTCACCCAGCGTGACCTTCCCAACGCGAATGCGTCATAATCTCCGCATATATTTCGCGTTCAGTATACCGTAAAATATCGACATATTCTATAAATGTTAATGACCCCTAAACGTTGCGCACGGCTAAACCCCAGCAGACGCCGTCATTTAAAATAACACCGTAACAAATAGAAGGATTGAAAATGTACGACAAGGTCACCAATGTGGAACTGATGACAAGAACCAGGCAAGTGCAACTGAAAAAAATAAGATGAAAAGAAAACACTGGAGATGGATTAGCCACATATTGAGGAAATGTGTTGACATCATTACTAGGCAGTCCTTGTTCTGGAATCCTCAAGGTAAAAGAGGCAGAGATAGACCAAGACCGGGCCACATAAAATACACACACACAGGGAAAAGTCAACTGAAGGCAGAATTGAAAACGACGTGGAAGATAGGAAAAGATCTTGAGCTGATGGCACGTGACAGGAGGACTTGGCATGTGTTTCTTGGTAAGTCCTATGCTCGACAATTACTGTTGGTGTGACAGCTTTAATCTCGGTACTTGGTATCGTAGTCAAGCTTCAAGTCTATCTTCACACACACACACACAAAAGTTAGTTCTTTATTGCTCCCCCCCCCCCCCCCCCCCCCCCCCCCCCCCCCCCCCCCCCCCCCCCCCCCCCACTCACAAAAAAACACCCCCTCCCCAACCCCCCCCCCCCCCCCCCCATTAACAAAAAAAAGAAAAAAAAAAAAAACACACACACAACAAAAAAAAAAACCACCCCCCCCCCCCCCCCCCCCCCCCCCCCCCCCCCCCCCCCACTCACACACACACACACACAAAAGTTAGTTCTTTATTGCTCCGTGCATGCCTTTTTCCGCTTTTATCGCTCGTTCCCTAGTTTAACGGTTACATGAGTGGACCATTCACCTCAAAATCCACGCACGAAAAGTTCCAGCGAATGACATTGTGTTGTAATGCTATATTCAGTATGATGCTTACAGGTAGCTGTTGAGAGTGACGCTGTCACGAAACAGCTATGGGTGTGTATGTAGGTATGGAAATGTGTGTGTGTGTTGGTGTTATGGTAGATGACGAGGACAGAAAACAAGGTCCGCCATGTTGCCAGATTGGCTATCTATATTTACATCATAGCTAGACTTAACCTAAGCCCAACTGCGTTTCGAGCTTGTCGAACAGCTAGTCTTAAACCTAACACCCAACCCTGTTTCGAGCTTTGTCGAACAGCTAGTCTTAAACCAACACCAACCACGTTTCAAGCTATGTCAAAATTAACACCGCCTGACAAACACTGATGCCATTTAAAAAATTAAAACCCCAACAACAAAAAATCGAACTTGAAGCGAACCGCCACGATTTTGGTCAAAATGGCGGCCTCCAGTCTACTGTCCTCAACTTTAGACTGTGTTATTTGTGAGAATACATATATAAATCGCATTCTCCCTCTCTCTCTCTCTCTCTCTCTCTCTCTCTCTCTCTCTCTCTCTCTCTCTCTCTATCTATCTATCTATCTATCTATCTTGTCACGGGTTGCCTCCCCTTTCTGTGCAGTGATGGTCCAACAATGTCCAAAACCCTGAGTATCTAATGTGGGTCTTCAAAGGTATCTACCTTCGCACAAGATTACTCTTGACAGAGATGCGGATAGAAGGATGATGATGCTTCTACCTTGAGGGAGTATTCACAAGATATTTCAGAAGTCAATAACAATGCTGAAAGTGTCTTAACAATGTTAACTTCTATCTGCCCGCCGCCTTTTGTGAAGAGGTATTATATAATTTAATTTAGCTCGTAGCTGAATTAACAGTAAAATACTTCTTACTGGCTCTATATAGACATATATTAAAGCTATTGATTCATACGTGTGCACTTCTCTCTGTAATAGCTAAATCAACTATGAATTTGTAAACAACATATAACAAATTTAATGATCAATTACTTATGAACAAATGTAAATAAATAAGAGCTAGTGATTAATAAAATGTAGGTGTCTTCATAGAAAACAATGTCGGCTTTAGAAAGCTTAATGTTGAAAAGAAAAATAAAGTTCTTCTGTATTTGGCCTACTAGAAATGTCATGTAGCTGCCGAAACGCTGAAGTGTTGATGCTGCTGTTTCCGTCAATTCGTCTCGGTGACAAGGGCACGTCTCAAGATCAGTTCAAGAGGTAGCCTCTCCTGGTCAAGGCAGGTATCTTCACAACTCGTGGAACGTAGGTTTCCAGTGTCGATCGCCAACTGTGAGCCACTGAATGACCCTCATCATTATACTCTAAGTTTGGCCATTGTTGAACCACTAGTGAGGAGTAGGGGAGACAATCCCGCCAGTCTTTTCCCTGCCCATTTTCAGACCCAGTTGCCATAACCTCTCATAAAGTATTTTCACTTTGTCCTGCATCTTATTATATATATGAGACAGAAATGCCAGGTCGTCGGCAAATCTAATTCGTCAGCAGTTTAGTCAGAGTCTACTGAATTCCAGCTCTGTTAGCTGATGTTTTTATAACCAAATCTAGAGCCAGCAAGAAGTGAAATAGTAATAAGAGGCTTTCCTGCCGCGCTCCAATTAATTTGTCAGATTATTTAGTAAGTCAGGGGTCGGTAACCGGTCGATCTTAATCTACCGGTAGATCCCAAGGGATAATTTAGTAGATCTCTAGGTGGCGGAGAGGAAATATAGTTTTTCACCGAGGTAAATTGCGGACTAGCACTTTTCTGCTAGCATGGAAGGTTCGATGTCCACTTGTTTAAATGTACGTTCACAACATTTTTAATAAGAAACGAACAAGTTAGCGTACTAATATTAACTTTATTCGTCAACTGGATAAGATAGGAAGCCATCTTTTGTTTCAAGGGAAGTTAACATTCGGTAAAATATAATGTTATTTGAATTTTCCATCGATATTTGAATAATTGCACGAGGTAGATGATAACAGTTACTATAAGGCTGCATTTATTCCACATTCTGAATACTTGAAAACAGACATGAATCTGAAGGTATGTCTTTAGAAAGCTCCGTGGTTCAAAAGTAGATCCCCAAAGTTCTTTGGTTGCTTGCCGCTGCCGTAAGTTATCCTTCATGAAAAATTCTGCTTTTCGTGTCTTTGTCGTAAAGTGAAATCTGTATGGACAACAGTTCAAATAGACCACTCTTATAAAGTCAAATACTATAGGGAGGTGTGTAGCGAAATCTGTGAAACAATCGCTAAATTCAGTAAGATTTTACTCCTATGATAATAAATAAACCCGCTCGTGTGTGTTTATTACAAATAAGGGAGGGAAACCTGAGGCCTGTAAGTTTGCCTATCGTCGTCTTCTACGCCAGCAGAGCGCTGAATTTTATACAGTAGTAATGCTTAGAAAATGATCCCGCCATCAAATCTTACACGCTTTCCTAGTTTCGTCCTTGAGACTTACAATTAACATGTGCCAGAACTGTGACACCAAACTGCCGTTCTGAATTAACGTAAGATGTTAACTTTAACGCCACTAATAGTAGCAATTCGGACATTTTCCAGAAGTGTAAAACGAAACTGCAGTAAGAATTAACGCAAATATTAAAGCCGCCTTGCAAAACCCCTCTTCGCTCGACACGCAGTTCTACGCCTATATCCACGCTGTTGGACACGCCAGAATATATAAACACACACACCAGTGTATTTCGGGCTAAAAAGTAACTATAAGGTAACATACGGCAAACGCGTGGTCGAATAGTTGTGACGTACTACAAAAGCGCTGTTTCGTTCTGAATGAGAACGACAGTTAAAGAAAAAAATTACGATTTAACGGGGAAATGTTTTGAAAATACAGTACGCGAAGGGGAGAAAGGGAGCATAGGTGGTCGTGTCACGAGTTCGTTGTTTACAGAAACTTGAACTCAAGTGGAGCATAGAAGGTTAGAAAGAAGAAAAACTTAGATAATTTTCTTATATGCTAAAATAAAAGACAGTGACGAATACAATGACATTAATTCGTTAATAGAAGAGTAAAGTGTTGATGTATCTTACCGTAGATAGAAAAATATGTTATTTGAAGAATTGACGAAGAAAAACGATAATAGTAAATATAATAAATAAGCGTATAAAAATATAAGCAATGTGTGACAGACAGCATGCGGGCTGATCACCCGTTTGCCAGTCACTTCGATTACGGAATCAACAGCAAATGGGTTGATTTGCCATTGTCCTAAAGACGCCTCTAGGCGTGATGGGAAACAATGGCAAAGAAAACCTATCTGCTGTTGCCCTAAGACGCCACTAGGCGTAATGGCCACTGACTGCTTTGACGGTCGGTGGCTAAGGACGGAAGAAGAAGAAGAAGAAAGTGACAGACAGCAACGGGATCAATAATTATTATCAGAATTTGAACCACTCAATAAATAAAGGAGATATTGAGAGAAGACAGATGGACTAACAGACTACATCTTTCTCGGCTTGACAGATATTGGGAAAGGGTAGGGTAGCCCAAGATTTGAAAATTGAGTTTAGTTTTGAAAAACAGGACGCTAGAAGCCTAACAGTCCCTGATTGGCTGGAGTCTAATATACTAACGGAGGGATAAAACGGGTTTGAAGGTAGTGCAAGTCACCACTTGAGAAAAATTTGTATTACACTAAAGTTGTGTGAAGACAAGATATTAGTACGATCTTGTTTTGCTGATCTGTACCAGCAAGCGATCTGGATTTGACCATATTTATCGCAAATCAAACTTATTAGTGTTAATATTTCTCTGATGCGGTAAGAAAGAAAACATTTATATCATCATTATTATTATTATGTATGTATTATTGAATATGTATGAAAATTATGTGAGTAGAAGTGTATCTAGAGGGAAGTCAACATCAAACTTTGTGTTGTTTCACAGAGTTGTTAGGAAATATATTAACATGTTGTTGAAAAGCCAGTCAGGCTTTCTGACACTTTGGGAGAAAGTAAAATTAAATATTAATGGGGAAATTGTTGTACAGTATTATGACATAAGACCAGGAAAACCACTGGCCGTCGTCTTCAGCAAATCACCGTGATTGTACATGACTTGATATTATTAACTTAAAATGTTTCCTTTGTCAAGGAAAGTGTCAAATTATAGATGCTAGGGAACTTAAGAAATTAGAGGCTGATAGAGAGGGTGAGATAAAGAGGCTGCAGTTGGAGGAAAAGAAACTTGAGGCTGAGGCTAAGAAACTTGAGGCTGAAAGGGAGAAAGAAGAAAGGAGACTTGAGGCTGAAAGGGAAGACAAGAGATTGGCTGCAGAACGGGAGGCTGAGAAAGAAGATAAAAGGCTCCAAAGGGAACATGAGATACGACTAAGGGAGTTGGAGTTGCAAGGCCATGCTCCTGAAAATGGAAATAGCCCATCCACCTCCGAATCTGCGGCAAGCCAGGGGGCCTCAACCTCAGCTATGTGTTTTCATTTAGACCCATTTGTGGAGAAAGATGACGATATTGAATCATTTTTAAGCCGCTTTGAAAGACTAGCTACCATATATGGGTTAGAGAAAGAAAGATGGAGTCTGAAGGTATCCCAGGGGCTTAGGGGAACCTCCTATGAGGTATTCGCCAAGCTGAGCAAAGATGACCAAGACGACTATGACATTCTTAAGCAAGCTCTTCTCGTTAGGTATGAGAAGAATAGCGAATTTTATAGGAAAAAATTTAGAAATGCCAAACTGCTGACTGGGGAGACTTATCACCAGTTCTCTGCACGCCTGGGGACATACCTGGAGAAATGGACTGTTCTGGGGAAAACCCAAGATTTAAGGGAAATGATTATGACTTAGCAGTTAAGAGAGTCCATGGCTCCAGACCTGAGAAAATTTCTCAGAGAACAGGGTCCTGAGAGACTGGGGGAGATTCTTACTGTGGCTGAAAGATATCAGGCAGCCCAGGCAGAAATAGCTGGTATGAGAAAGAAACCAGTAGAAAGTAATAGACCCCATCCCGATCAGGATGATTATAATACTAACAATAGGGACCAAGAACATAGAGGTAAAATAAACTATGATAGGCCAAGGTATGACCAACGTGACAGGAACCAGCAATTCAGTGAAAGGAAACCTTTCAACCCAGAAAGGAAATGGTGCCAAATTTGTAGGATGAATAATCATACTACTAGTGAATGTGGTAGGAAACTTCCTCCATATCGCGCGGCATGCATGATAACAGTGGACAAGAGAAGAAAGAAGGACTTGGCTACAGATCAGCATGAACCTCATCATCCCCCCATCTGTGAAGAAGTGACATGTAATGGTGCCAGAGTCAGGTGCCTTTACGATTCCGGTTTGGAATATGACTCTGTTGTGAGTGCCACCCTGGTGCACCCAAACCAGTATACCACAGAGAAAGTGGAGATACAAGGGGCACAAATGGGAACAGCCACCATGACACTTCCCGTAGCCAACATAAAGGTCAAGACTAGGTACGTGGAAGGAGGGATTAGAGCAGCCGTGTGTGAAGACCCTAACTACCCGCTGGTGTTAGGGAGTAAATATGTGTTTCTAGGAAGCCCTGTAACACCTGTGGTAAGGGCCACGCTTCAGGTCAGGTCGACCCCTTGTAGAACGGAGGAGAAACCACCACTAATTTATTCTCATAAACAGATGAGAAAGGCCCAGGCAAAGGACAAATCACTAAAACCTTGCTTTGACAAATTGCCAACAAGCCATGCACACCCTAAGAAAGGGCAATTCTTTTTGAAGGAGGGATTGCTCTACAGGAAAGCTAGAGCAGGATCAAAAGAATATGGACAATTGGTACTTCCAACTTCATACAGGGAAAAAGTGATGGTACAAGCACATGTGGTACCAGACGGTGGAAACCAGAGGAGTGGAACCACACGTCAAAGGACATCTGAAAAATTTTACTGGCCCCAAGTAGCTGCTGATATTGCACAATTTGTGGGGGCCTTTGAAAAATGGATCAAGGTACATTCCCCAAGTTGGGAAAATAATAATCAGATGCAAGCCAAGCAGTCTGAAAAATATGGGCCTAAAAATCAAAAGGAAAACAAACATAATAAGGTAGACACAGAGGATAGGTATTCTTCTTCCCACAAACAGTCTTCCCCAAAAATATTTAGATTGGCAACTCTGCGTATGGCACCCAGAAAAAACAGAAACACAGACCAGTCATCCCAGGTTCAATTTGAAGCCACATTCCGGCAGCTGGCTGACATTAACATTGATGATAATCCGCCAAAATTAAAACCGAAGCAAAAGGTTAACATAAGAAAAGTGGGGAGTGGACGATTGAGGAATTGGGAGAGGGATCCAATCGCTTCACAATATGGCTATTAATTTAGCATCATCAGGGCACCGGTGAACGGGTTAGTGACCGGCCCTACACAGTCCACGGGGAAGTATTGTACGGACCCTGGCTGGAGATTACCCACATATTATAGCAATGCATAACTGGGCGAATTGATTTCTGATGCAGAAATTCATTTCCCCACCTATTTTATTATTTCACCAAAATTGTCGTTAGGCGGAGAATACAGTTGGTGAATATGGCCTCCATTTGAGTGGCACATTATAGAATCATATATGAATATTATAAACGGGTGTTTCCAAATTAAAGTCAAGCTGGAGCGCAGACCAATTGTTGGCTGTGAACATTTCGGAGGAGCATAATGAATCCCTATGTTGCCTTTTTGAATTGAGGATATTCCGGGTGTTTTATCCAGGCTGATAAGAGATTTATTGGATCCCCTACACAACTCTGCCATCACCATATTTATAGATTTCTCCCTCATAACAATTGCAGACTTGAGGGGGGTCTAGACCCTCTACAGAATTTCTGGACATGTCATGGGACAGACTCAGAGAAGAGTAATGGTGAATACGGATTAATAAGCAGCATTAAGACAAGCAGTAACACTTGCAGCTGTTCAGTAACATAACTGAAATAGATTCTTGGATTGCAGAGGTCTGAGGCAGATTTCTTGAGTCGTGCTTACTTTGAATGACCCCACTGCAGAAATCCATGATCAATATAAAGGCAGAGTAAAGTCAGGTTGACTTAATTTGAACTTGATTGTCAAACAGATATTGAAAGCTTCACTATTGGTGCAAGCTTTTCAAACCGGGGAGATTGTGTCGTAAAGTGAAATCTGTATGGACAACAGTTCAAATAGACCACTCTTATAAAGTCAAATACTATAGGGAGGTGTGTAGCGAAATCTGTGAAACAATCGCTAAATTCAGTAAGATTTTACTCTTATGATAATAAGTAAACCCGCTCGTGTGTGTTTGCCTATCGTCGTCTTCTACGCCAGTAGAGCGCTGAATTTTATACAGTAGTAATGCTTAGAAAATGATCCCGCCGTCAAATCTTACACGCTTTTCTAGTTTCGTCCGTGAGACTTACAATTAACATGTGCCAGAACTGCGACACCAAACTACCGTTCTGAATTAACGTAAGATTTTAACTTTAACGCCACTAATAGTAGCAATTCGGACATTTTCCAGAAGTGTAGAACGAAACTGCAGTAAGAATTAACGCAAATATTAAAGCCGCTTTGCAAAACCCCTCTTCGCTCGACACGCAGTTCTATGCCTATATCCACGCTGTTGGACACGCCAGAATATATAAACACACACACCAGTGTATTTCGGGCTAAAAATTAACTGTAAGGTAACATACGGCAAACGCGTGGTCGAATAGTTGTGACGTACTACAAAAGCGCTGTTTCGTTCTAAATGAGAACGACAGTTAAAGAAAAAAATTACGATTTAACGGGGAAATGTTTTGAAAATACAGTACGCGAAGGGGAGAAAGGGAGCATAGGTGGTCGTGTCACGAGTTCGTTGTTTACAGAAATTTGAACTCAAGTGGAGCATAGAAGGTTATAAAGAAGAAAAACTTAGATAATTTTCTTATATGCTAAAATAAAAGACAGTGACGAATACAATGACATTAATTCGTTAATAGAAGAGTAAAGTGTTGATGTATCTTACCGTAGATAGGAAAATATGTTATTTGAAGAATTGAAGAAGAAAAACGATAATAGTAAATATAATAAATAAGCGTATAAAAATATAAGAACTGTGTGACAGACAGCAACGGGATCAATAATTATTTATCAGAATTTGAACCACTCAATAAATAAAGGAGATATTGAGAGAAGACAGATGAACTAACAGACTACATCTTTCTCGGCTTGACAGATATTGGGAAAGGGTAGGGTAGCTCAAGATTTGAAAATTGAGTTCAGTTTTGAAAAACAGGACGCTAGAAGCCTAACAGTCCCTGATTGGCTGGAGTATAATATACTAACGGAGGGATAAAACGGGTTTGAAGGTAGTGCAAGTCACTACTTGAGAAAAATTTGTATTACACTAAAGTTGTGTGAAGACAAGATATTAGTACGATCTTGTTTTGCTGATCTGCACCAGCAAGCGATCTGGACTTGACCATATTTATCGCAAATCAAACTTATTAGTGTTAATATTTCTCTGATGCGGTAAGAAAGAAAACATTTATATCATTATTATTATTATGTATGTTTTATAGAATATGTATGAAAATTATGTGGGTAGAAGTGTATCTAGAGAGAAGTCAACATCAAACTTTGTGTTGTTAGGAAATATATTAACATGTTGTTGAAAAGCCAGTCAGGCTTTCTGACACTTTGGGAGAAAGTAAAATTAAATATTAATGGGGAAATTGTTGTACAGTATTATGACATAAGACCAGGAAAACCACTGGCCATCGCTTCAGCAAGTCACCGTGATTGTACATGACTTGATATTATTAACTTAAAATGTTTCCTTTGTCAAGGAAAGTGTCAAACTATAGTTTGAAGTTTATTTGACCATGAATGGGGTAACAAACCAATTAAGAACGCTAACTAATTGTTAGTTACCATGCTGAGTCTGAATATGATTTACGATGTTTATTAGTTAGGGAAAGAGAGAGTATATTAGAGGTTGAGTAGGACGCATTTATATCGTTCCAGGGTTTCATCTATGACTCCAAGTGAGCCCAGGTCAACCTATACCTGTTTATACTTCTGCATCTAAAGAATTGAGGCAGTATCAACTGTGTGCCTCCTTGTTATATTTCAAGAGCAGAATCCTGAATTGGCAGTGGAAGCTGGTGATGTGAACATAATTCATTCTGTATACCAGAAGATACTAAGATAAGAAATCGTCTCCGGGCACTTGATATATCAAACTCAACTACTTTCATTTCCCAAATGTGTATTAGAACATTCAGATTATGATGAAGACAGACGTTCTTTCAATCAATACCCATTCATAGGAGCAAAAGTAAATTGACACTTCCAGATTGACACATTTAATTAAAGTTGTGAAAAATAATATTCTCAGTTATAAATTCAATCAATTTTATGTAAATACTTTGAATTATCATTTTGAGTTTCAATATTCCAGTATACACAAAATTGTGATACTGGAACAATAAACTGTAAAAAAGATTTCACATTTAAAACTTAACTCTGGGTGTTGTTAATTACGTTATGACCCTTTTTGGCGCACGACATAGGGTCTTGTATTTGAAAACTATGTGATGCACGCAAAAGCGTTGATGTGAATGTGTATATGCGTGGTGGCGAGTATGACGTGCAGTTGTTTGGAGTAGCAACGAGAGGATTCTGTGGAATGTGTCCATCCGGACTGGATGCGTTTTAAAAGATGTGTCTGATCTTATGAATGGGGGATTCCAAAGTGTTATAATTTTATAGGAAAGTGAATAAGAAATGTTCGTGGATATAAAGGAATATAAGTAATAATTGACTGTGTCGGAATTACTATAGTTGAGTGATATTCATTAACGCCTGCCAGTGGACTTGTCGCAGAAAACGTAAATAAAATATAATTATATGCATATAAGCAGTTTCATAATCCAGATATACCAGGTTCGAACCCTGCTGCAGGCGGTTTGGTAGCAGATCGCTTTGTGTGGATTTTTAACAATGGTATAAGCGCCGTACCGTTCAGAAAGCAATGGCAAACTACTGAATGAAAAAAAATTGCCTAGAAAAATCACAAACAGCCAATAAAAGCTGGGGTTGATTGCCACGTCCTGTAAAGGATAAGCAATTAACTAAGCATTGGAATGCTCAGTGTGTCACGGGTTGCTCCATCTTGTGGTCCAACATTGGATAAAACCTAGACTACCTAAAGTAGGTCTTCAAAGGTGTCTACCTTCGCACAAGATTACTCTTGGCAGAGTTGTAGATAGAAGGATAATGATGCTTCTACTTCGAGGTAGTGTTCACAGGATATTTCAGAAGTCAAGAACAATGCTCAGAGATGAAAATGATAAGGAGAACGTGGAAAGAACTTGAGATGATGGCACGAGACAGGAGGACTTGGCATGTGTTTGTTGAAGGCCTATGCTCCTTTGGGAGTGGAGGGTTATGAATGAAATGAATGAAAGAACAATGCTGAATGAGTCTTAGCACGTTAATTTTGTATCTGATCCGCCGTCATTTGTGAAGATGGATATAAATGATTTGCTCGTTCAAGCCCCCAGCAGATTTAATTCAGTTAAATTCCTTTTATTAGCTCGATATATATATATATATATATATATATATATATATATATATATATATATATATATATATATATATATATATATATATATATATATATATATATAAATTAATATATACTAGAGGCTCTGGATCATACTTATGCCTTTCTCTCTGTAATGATTAATTCAACTATGAATTTGTCAAAATCAACATATACAAATGTAATGCTCAATTACTTTGAAACAAATGTAAATAAATATGAAATAGTAATTATGAGAAATTATGGTTCTTCATAGATCTCGGTTTGGGAGATAAAAATATAGTCTTTTGAGGTGGCCTGCTAAACCTATAACTTAGCTTACAAATTACTGAAATGTTGGTGCTGCTGGTTTCGCAACTTCGTCTCTGTGGCAAGGGCACGTCTCCAAAGGATTCTGGAGGAAACCGCTTCCGGTCAGGGCAGGGATCTTCACCACCCGTGGGATGTAGGTTTCACGTGTCGATCTCACGCTTCGAAATACAGACTAGTACAGCTGGTAACGTGGGTAAAATCTCAAATAGTATCTCTAGTCCGTACCACCTACTTTAGAGGGAATAAAAGAACATATTCCGCTGCTAAGTATTTGTTTTCCTAATTTAGATCAGGCGCCTTTCTCCGCTGTTCGTTACCGATTAAAAAAAAAAAATCAGAATTAGTACTCTCCCTGAGTGTATATCATATAACTCAGGGGATGTGATAACAAAATCACCATTCTTTTAGTTAATGTAATGAAAAAATTTCAGCTGGACAGCGGCAAATGGCGTCTGCCTGAAGGAACAACTTTAAACATACATACAACTCATTACAAATGATAATACACAAATGATGTCATCATCATCCACTTCCTTTCTCCACTTGGAGTCTGGGATTACCTCTGCTTTTGGTTCTTCCGTGAGAACTAGCATGAAGCAATCACCAGCGCTTGCTGTGGTGGTTCATGAATGTATCCATTTCACATGCTGAGGTTGCCAGCCTCGTATGAATCTTTAACACTCCTAGCTAGTATAAACCAGTAAAATTCAAAGTATAGAAATAGTACAACTCACCCTAGTAACTAGGCAAATCTTAGAGGTCTCGCTCGGGTAAATAGTCTTGGCAACTTAACACGTCTCGGATATTATTTCTTATTCTAGAATTCCTCTATGACTTGTGAGTAGTTTCTGTAGGAGTCCGGTTCCGTATTAATATTGGCGAGTTTTCTTTTCCAGTGGATAAAAGATGCTCTAATACGTTTTCCGTTCCTAAAAATTCAGAATCCTGACTCTATTTTTTCCTGTGGCAATTCCCTGGATGTCTACTTTGACGATTTCTGGAATGCAGTGTCGAATGCTAGATGTTCAACATTATATCGTAGCTCTCGGCCCACGCTTCCTGCAAGGCGTTCTGACAAATCTTCCAATGGGGTGGTTGTTTATTGGCGCCTCAAATGTCAGCCAATACATTCAAAGTTCCTATTACGAAAACCTTTCCTCATGTAGTATTCTGTATGACTCATACGTTTGAAAATTTCAAACAGTCATCCTCCGTACATGGAGTTGCTACATCCGACAAATGTTGTCAATGTTTACGTTACAAATTCTCACATTTTTCCAGTCGAGTCGGAAGTAATTATGCAATCTTAAGCAAACATTTAGTGTTGGGCAGAGCAACCTAACCTTTGAGGTGAAGACAGGAGTACGACAGGGATGCCCCTTATCAACCACTCTATTTTTAACAGTCATAGATTGGGTGATGCGCCAGACAACAGAGGGCAGTCCAAGAGGAATAAGATGGACTACATTTTCTACATTGGAAGATCTGGAATATGCAGATGACATTGCACTACTAGCACATTCACATCAACACAGCCAGGAAAAAACGGATAGACTTAATAAGTTTAGCCAGCAGGTGGGCTTGAACATCAATTTAAAGAAGTCAGAGGTCATGACGCTCAATGTGAGCAACCCTGAGCCCATATCAGTAAGGAATCAGAAACTGGTACAGACAGACACCTTCACATACATAGGATGCATAGTAACACCAGACGGTGGGGCAGGCAAAGACATCAACATCAGAATGAATAAGGCAAGAACAGCCTTTTTTAGCCTAAACAAGATATGGAAGTCCTCTCAATACAGCACAAGCACAAAATTAAGATTGTATCAGAGCTGTGTGCTTTCTGTGCTTCTCGGAATGCTGGAGAGTTACAGAGAAGGAAATTTCGAAATTGTCCTCTGTTCACACAACATGCCTAAGAAAAATTCACCGAATCTTTTGGCCGAATACCATCACCAACCAAGATCTGCTTACTCGGAGCAAGCAAGAGGACATGCACATCATCATAGCTGGCAGACGCTGGAACTGGGTTGGCCATGTCCTCAGAAGAGACCCCGATGCCATCACAAGAACAGCTATGCTTTGGACCCCTGAAGGAAAACGAAAGAGAGGCCGACCAAAAAACAACCTGGCGGAGGACTGTGGAGGCTGAGTTCAAAGAATGAACCAGAGTTGGGGCACTGTACAAAGAATGGCCACCGACCGAGCAAAGTGGAATCAATTTGTTGTTGCCCTACAAGACGCCACTAGGCGTGATGGCCACTGACTGCTTTGACGGTCGGCGGCTAAGGATCAAAGAAGAAGTAGAAGCAAACATTTCGTGCTCGCATTTACCTGGAGTCAATGTGGTATTATTACGTTTTAGGGACTCAATTAATCTCTCAGGGATGGGCGATATGCCTGTCATGCATCGAAGCGTGAATCGTGAACAATAGCAGTAGGGGAAAAGGTGTGCTAACCAAATAATAATGCACCTAATTCAGTACGCACAAGGCCGTAGATACGACTTAATATAGGGGGAGGGGAGGGGGGGAGTTTATAAAAAAAAATCGGCACAAAACACGTTTGGTACAGTATAATTTACTCACAAATGTTTTTCACCAAACTCTAAAGAGGAGGGGGGTGTTGAAACACCCCCCCCCTATCTACCGCCCTGAGTACGCACACCAAATTTAGTTCAATACTGCCGGAGATGAAAAGAGAGCGCACAAATTATGTCACAGTGTATGGATGGATCGCAAATATTTTGATTAAGCAATGGCAGTAGTTATGATTATGGAAATTATATGTAGAGAATTCAAAGTGGCTGTCAATAAATATGTTATGTGTGATCTTGAAGTGGAGTTGGATTATTGATGAAATTGTACCTAGCCGTATTTTGTAACAATGGTAATCGACTCCCCATTATCACTATAACATTTCTTATTCACTTTCCTATATGTTTTCTATATAGAATAAGTTAAGTTAACTTTTTTTTAAACATAGTTCCTCCTTAACAGCGGGACAATGTGTTCTCTTGTGCCTGTAGAATGTTCTGAAGATACTCGTGGTAAAAGAAAAATACGATACAGTAGAAGTGTGTATGCTACGTGTAGCATCGGGAGGGAGAGAAAACGAGAGACAGAGAGAAAAGGGTAATCTAGTCAATTTACACATGCATGTGAATGGCGGATGTTACTGTATAATACAAATCGTGGTATTCATTAACAATCACGCGATCTCGTTTTTCTCTCGCTTTGAAACAGAAGTCAATAATCACGTGCTGTATCCTTTAACACTTTGCACTGACAGCCAGGTCGCATATGGGGAAAGATGTGATGTGACCTTGTTTCACTTTTGCCATCTTGTTCCAAGCCTGGAGAAAGATCGAAATTGGTCACTTCTGCATGGAAAGTACGGAGAGGATGATTGTAGAGTTGATTCACATTCTGTAATATTCTGGTCTCAGGGCGTTTATTTTATTGTTGTTCAGAACTGGACGTGTTTACAATATGAATGCTGAATGTATAGTCTCAGCATTTCCCCGCAGTCTGGTATGATGAAGTTTCAATATATTATTTCAGTTGTTAGCAACTTTAGTATATAATATTCTCGACTGCAACGCGTGTTTGACATATTCTCGTGTATTTTCTTCTTCTTCTTCTTCTTCTATGTCTTCCATTTCGACAAGTAGAGCCTAGTGCAGCAGTCGGCATCACAGGTACTGTGAAGATCTACTTTAGAAACACCGAGTTCTCTACCTCGATAAAACCATGTCTTTTTTAAGGTTTCAGAGAATTTGGAATAAGTGCAGACATTATGTAACTTTCATCTCTGCCGCTGGATCTACTTCCTACAATCTCTTCAAAAGAACCCTGGACAAAAATTAAAACGAAATATTTTGCCAAAAGTTAGTTATACTTCAAAGAAAAGATCGGGTTCCTGTTTTATGCATTTTACGAATAAAGTGAATTTCAGTCGGCTAGCTTGCGAGTTTTCACTGGTAATGCGGTGACAGTACCTTTAAACCTGGGAACACCGCGCTTTTAAGTGTCCGGGGGAAGAGCGCTAATCCGAAATTTACCTAGTTTAAACTTTTCGTTTCAAAAGTAAAGTGTAAGATACTCTCAGCATGCCGTTTCAGCAGTAATGTGTGAGAAGCTCTCAACATGACATTCCTATAATAAAGCGTGAGATACATTCAGCATATCGTTTCAATAGTACGATCTGAGACCATCTCAGCAGATTATTTCAATAATAAAGTGTTAAATATTCCTGACGTATCATTCCGGTCGTAAAGTGTAAGGCAATCTTAACATATCGCTTCGAAAGTAAAGTGTGAGACGTTCTCAACATATCGTTTCAATAGTAAAGTGAAAGATCTTCTCAACATATCGTTTCAATAGTAAAGTGTGAGACGTTTTCAACATATCGTTTCAATAGTAAAGTGAAATACAAACACAAAGTTCCCCCATAAGCGCATACATGCATACACTAGATGTGAACCAACCAAGAATGAGAAGTCAGTGATCGACTATGCCATTGTTCGGAGAAGCTCATTCAGATATGTCCGAGATGCAAGAGTCTGGAGGGGGCCAGAGATTGGAAATGATCACTACCTGCTAACAATCAAACGAACAACTGAAAGAGTTGCTCAGCCTAGGAACTGCCCAACATCACGCAAGAAACCAAGTAAACGAGCAGGAGAAATGAGCATTAGGACCTACAAGCTGAGAGAGCCAGAAATTAAGACCAGATATCAGGGGCTTATTGCTACAGCAGTGAGCAACACAGAAGAACGACCTGATGACTTGGAAACCCTCAGGAATAAATTCAAGGATATCATAAAGACAGCTGCTGCAGAAGCATGCGGTGAAGTCCGACTTGGGAACCAGATAAAGAGGACACCTTGGTGGACAGAGGAAGTCAAAGAGAAAATAAGAGAGAAGAAAATGGCATGGAAACAATACTTAGGAGCTAAAAACACAACAGGACAAATGGAAAAATATAGAGAATATGTGACACTCAGAACAGAAGCAAAGAACAAAGTACTAGCAGCAAAACAGAAGTCCTGGGAAGAATTTGGAGAAAAGCTAGAAAAAGATGCACAAGAAAACCAGAAATTGTTCTATAAGACCCTAAAGAACATGAGAAAAGAAAAACAATGCCCTCTCAAATTTATAAAGGACAAGCAAGGCAAATTGCTTACTGCCCCGAAGGAAGTAATGGAAAGATGGAAAGAATATTTCTCAGAACTCCTGGATGGTGAGCATGATGAAGCATCAGAAATGATAACCACTGACACAGAAGAGGAGACCAATGATGGTGAAGATGACATGGGGATGGAAGAACTGAGGGCAGCGCTGGAGAGGATCGGGATAGGTGGGGCAGCGGGGCATGATGGTATAGCACCGGAGATGGTTGGGTGCATGGGAGCATCGGGCGACCTGTTGCTCTTGGGGGTCCTACGGGCAGCGTGGTGCAACAGGACCATACCAAAGGATTGGGAGATTGCCATCGTGGCACCAATTTTCAAAAGGGGTGACAATCGACAATGTGGAAACCGTGGAGGCATGTCCCTTCTCGGTGTCCCTGGTGAGGTCTGCTCTAGAATCCTGGAGCAGAGACTCCGACGCCTGGCTGAGCCGCAGTTGGATGGGGTCCAGTGCGGATTCCGAGCAGGCCGAGGTACTCAAGACCTAATCTTCGCACTCGGACGGCTGAGTGAGAAGGCCCTTGAGTATAAGAGTGAGATCCATCTTTGTTTCATAGATCTGGAAAAGGCGTTTGACAGGGTCCCCTGGAGCAAACTTTGGGACTGTTTGGCAAGGAAGAATATTCCAGCACCTCTGATTCATGCTGTGCAGAGCTTCTGCAGGTCTTGCAGAAATTGTGTGAGGACAGCAGGCCATGGGTCGGAGGAGTTCAAGACCACCACTGGTGTAAGACAAGGTGATATCCTATCACCTTACCTCTTTATGCTCCTTGTGGACGATGTCATCAAGGCATGTAGGGAGAGAGCGGGAGAGTATTCGGTGGGGTGCTGGAAGATGAGACAGGTCTGTGTTTTGGAGCGGGCATTTGCTGATGGTGTTGCCCTGATTGCTGAATCGGAGGCACATCTCCAGTCCAGCCTGCAAGTCTGGAGGGAAGAGCTGGAGAAGAGAGGGATGGTCATAAGCAGCTCTAAAACAAAATCCATGGTGATATCACCAGAAGAAAGAAGACGTCAGATTAAGTTGGGAGAACGTGTCCTGGAGCAGGTCGACCACTTTAAATATCTCGGAGCTATTATGGACCGAGGGGGAGGCATCAGGGAAGAGTTGGCCACTCGAGGGGCAGCGGCTGGGAGACTTTTTCGGGCCATGGATCGTGGATTCCTCAGCGGGAGAGAGGTTGGTGGGAAAACAAAGATGGCTGTATGCCGCTCCACCTGTGTCCCAGTCTTGACATATGGATGCGAGTCGTGGGCGGTGACTGCAGCCCACAAAAGCCAGATCCAAACCTCAGAAATGAGGTATCTGAGGAAAGTGGTTGAAGTAACAAGAAGAGACATGGTCCGCAACCAGACGATCCGTCAAGGCCTAAAATCCCATCCGCTGCAGACCCAAATAGAACAGTCCCAACTAAGATGGTTTGGCCATGTCTGCAGAATGGGAGAAGATCGGCTACCACGACAAGCATGGGAAACAAAGAGCCAGGGATCCAGACCTCCAGGACGACCCAGAGTCCGCTGGGAGGACAACATTAGACAATCTTTGAAGGACCGAGGACTAGAATGGAACCAGGCCAGGAAGAAGACAGCTGATAGAATGGTCTGGCGCTCTCTCTTCCAAACCTCTACATCTCACGGTAGAAGGGGAACGACTAAGTAAGTAAGTAAGTAAAGTGAAAGATCTTCTCAACATACCGTTTCAATAGTAAAGTGTGAGTGTGAAATCTTCTCAACATATCATTTCAATGGTAAAGTGAAAGATCTTCTCAACAAAACGTTTCAACAGTAAAGTGTAAGATCTTCTCAGCATATCGTTTCAATAGTAAAGTGTGAAATCTTCTCAACATATCGTTTCCATAGTAAAGTGAAAGATCTTCTCAACATATCGTTTCAATAGTAAAGTGTGAAATCTTCTCTACATATCGATTCAATAGTATAGTGTAAGGTAATCTTAACATATCGTTTCAATAGTACCGTACAGTGTAAGGTAATCTTCTCAACATATCGTTGCAGTAGTAAAGTGTAAGATCTTCTCAACATGTCGTTTCAGTAGTAAAGTGTAAGATCTCCTCAACATATCTTTTCAGTTAGTAAAGTGAAAGATCTTCTCAACATATCTTTTCAGTAGTAAAGTGAAAGATCTTCTTTACATATCTTTTCAGTAGTAAAGTGTAAGATCGTCTCAACATATCATTTCAGTAGTAAAGTGTAAGATCATCTCAACATATCGTTTCAATAGTAAAGTGTAAGATCTCCTCAACATATCTTTTCAGTAGTAAAGTGAAAGATCTTCTCAACATATCTTTTCAGTAGTAAAGTGTAAGATCTTCTCAACATATCATTTCAGTAGTAAAGTGTAAGATCATCTCAACATATCGTTTCAATAGTAAAGTGTAAGATCTCCTCAAAGTTGGATGATTAGCAAGTACAACAACTCCATTTAATAAGTTTGTTGTAATCGTGATATCCCCCGCCCACTTCGGTGAGATAGGTTTGTGTCACTCTGTAACACTTGACTCGTATTTAATTAGCCCCCAGCCGAAGGTAATTCAGCAACGTGTTGATTCAGTGTTTCTTAAGCGGTGTGCCGCGGCACACTAGTGTGCTGCCGCACCTATCAAAGTGTGCCGCAAAATTTGTGTAAAGTTACTACATTAAATATGTTTGTAGCGATCATGTAATATAAAACTGATCTTACAGCTTGAATTCATTCACTAATAAATGGAGCTATTAACTGCTTTGAACAAAAATAGACTTGCTTCAAAATGGCATGATATTACAAAAACACAAGAGGCGCATAAACAACGTTCAAAAGCCATGGACGAAGCATAATGCTCCCACTTGGACCCAATTAAATTTCTTATTTCTGTTTTATTTATTTATTTATTTTTTTGGGTAAAATATACCTTCTAATTATTTTAAACAATTAAAAGAAAATCGAACTGAGAGTTTTCTTTATACTAAAGTACCCACAAATTAGTGTATTTAATTGAGTATATATCAGTGTACATTTTTATTCAGATACGGGGTCAAATAGGTGTGCCGCAAATTTTTAGAAAATTGAAAAGTGTGACGTGAACACAAAAAAGGTTGAGAAACACTGTGTTAATTTGTTATCTCTGTTATACGTATTTTAAAACAGATGAGTCATACGGGTGCAACCATCACTTTCAATCTACCGTGTTATCAATTCCAACTAAGGATTTATATTTATTTATGAAATTTAATTGAAACAAGGTGACAACTGGAAATGGGTAACTTTAGAAACAATTAAATAATTGGTATATGAACTTTTAAAAGATTTTTATTTTCTTCATCGGATGCTATGAATTTTAGTGGAATAGTTTTAGCCCAGTCTCTGAGTCAGTGATTTGACTTAGATTTTCAGGAGGCGACAATGGTTTGTCGTTGAAGTCTGATGTAGTCGATGTTGGTTCTGAGCGAAGTCTTAACTGTTCCTTCTCAAGTCAGGAGTTGAATGGCTTTTGGGATCACGTTCGTTGCTCGCGTAAATCTCCAAAATATCGCCGCTTCGAGTGTGTTCTAGACCCGTCACTAATAAGTGGTGTCCAGAGCTGTGTACTAGTAACTAGTACCAAGAGCCGAGAGAAATATAAAATCGAATCTCCCGTAAGTCTTGTGTATCCTGATGGAAGCATCAGGCGACCTCCGCTTTTTTTCCCACAATCTCACCTTCCTCTGAATTTTCTCGATGCCCATGAGCAGGAAATCTCAGACCCTCAAGGCAGATGAAAGTGTGTTCGGGGAGCGAATGAGGGTAAATGAATCATGGCACAATATACACATCAGTCTGAAAGAGAAGTGTTAACATAAACTTATATCCCATGAAGTCATCATCATCCTCTTTCTGCTTCATTTGGAGCATGAGGCTACCTCTGCTATTGATTCCTTGCAAGGAAACCCGCACGAAGCAGTCACCAGCTCTTACAGTTGTGGGTTAAGTGGCAATTTATTTTACGTGATGAAGTTGACAGCCTCATACACAACTTTACTTTAATATGTAATTCCTATACTTTTAAATACAACCGTAAGAATAGAAAAATATACATTTTTCACACTTATCCCTTCGTTATTAATAGGTATGCATACGTTTTTGAACAAGATGTCACTTTACTGTAGCCGTAGGTGTAGCTTTCTCATGTGAGTTATAAATAGTTGCTAATTCGCAACTCCTAGCTTTAATACATGAGTAAGATTTCTTCGAACTTGTGACTCTACGTATTATAGAAGAAGTTTTATACTTTTAATTGTAAAAGTTTCTTCTTAATAACTTTGGCACGTTCTGTAATGGAATGATTTGCTCGCTCTCCCTGACGTCTGTTCTCCATGACGAAGTTGGAAAATAAGTGGTGAATTTTAGGCCACTCTGGTCTAATACTTAAAAGTTTGCTCACGCACAATTTAATTTATTTCACTAGTTTATTTTTACCGAAACCAACCACCGGGTTTGGGCGTCTAATTTTAGTATATTTTCACCTAAGCGTCGTTGTAATTATTGACATCGCCATGCATGGGTAGGGTAACTAATTATTAACCTCGCCGGAAACAATTTTGTCATATGACCTACACTGATTCTCCAATATTGTCATAATCAGAACAGACATAGCATTGCCAAATGTTGCAAGTCACTTCAGTAAAAAAATAATGCGTAATCTTAAACGCTGGAGCTGGGTTGGCCATGTCCTCAGAAGAGACCCCGATGCCATCACAAGAACAGCTATGCTATGGACCCCTGAAGGAAAACGAAAGAGAGGCCGACCAAAAACAACTTGGCGGAGGACTGTGGAGGCTGAGATGCAAAGAATGAACCAGAGTTGGGGCACTGTACGAAGGATGGCCGCCAACCGAGCAAAATGGAATCAATTTGTTGTTGCCCTACAAGACGCCACCAGGCGTAATGGCCACTAACTGCTTTGACGGTCGGCGGCTAAGGATCAAAGAAGAAGAAGAAGAATCTTAAACGGCCATCGACAACATGTGTTTTCGCTTTTACCGGACTAGGTAGAATAAAAACACTCGCTAATCTATCACTTGCCCGTCTTGTATAAACAAGAAGCCCTGTGAACAAACTGTCCCTAATGTTAATTTAATCGTTATTGTCCCACGCCTCGCTAAGCTGTGACTGTCCACAATTAAAGGATAAACATTCCATGAGTGGCGTTAGCCTTGAAAAGTGTGTTAGCTCAGAGGAATGTATCTCCTTCGAAAAGATTATTATCGGCAAAATACTACAGTTGAGGAAGCTAAGAGAAAGATGGCAAAAAAGTGAATCGAATCAATGGGACTACCGTCACAAGTGTTAGATATTCTCAACATATCGTTTCAATAGTAAAGTGTGAGACAATCTTAACATGTCGTTTCAATCGTCAGATCAGTGATTGTCTGAACATTTCGTTTGAATTGTGAGTGATCTTCTCAATATATCAATTCTAACTTAATGTGTAAATAACCAACCTCTGCACATGTTATTTCAGTATAAAGATCTGCAATATTTTTAGCCTTTATATAGTATAAGTTTTCGGCTGATCCATCATTATCATTTTCATTTTTGCTTCCTATGGAGCATGGAGTCACAACTGGTCCTCTTGCAGGACGCATGCACCAAGCAGTCACATGATCTTTCACCGGCGATTTCAGTAGCAATTTTTTTTTACGTGATGGGGCTGCCTGCCCCAAGCCCAACCTCAAATTACTCACCTTGTACGAGATGCTTGAGGTCAGCATCAGTCCGATTCCCTATTGCTTCATGAAAAAATATACAAGGTGTAACGTTTTCATATATTTAAAGATCTTCAGTCTAATAATTTTAACACATGCGCAGATACCGACAGTTATAGACGCTCTTGAGAGGAAAACAATCGAACATAAGATAAGTACAGTTTAACGAGAGAGTCTTAGTTTGACTATAGAAAAATTTACAGGACTAAACTATAAAGTGTTCTTGAAAAAAGCCAGATGACGAAAGATAGGGAGATCTTTGACTGTCAGCGCCCAGAAACAAAGATATTAATGTGTAGTTTAATTTCCCATTCGACATGAGCTTCTTCTGTTCTTCTGCTGTGCTGATGTGTGACCCCATATGTCTTCAGCGTATCCAGGATTCCTTTAGTATCATCTTGCCATATTCACATCTCCCGTGTAGTTCGTGCTGATGTGTGACCCCATATGTCTTCAGCGTATCCAGGATTCCTTTAGTATCATATTGCCATATTCACATCTCCCGTGTAGTTCGTGCTGATGTGTGACCCCATATGTCTTCAGCGTATCCAGGATTCCTTTAGTATCATCTTGCCATATTCACATCTCCCGTGTAGTTCGTGCTGATGTGTGACCCCATATGTCTTCAGCGTATCCAGGATTCCTTTAGAATCATCTTGCCATATTCACATCTCCCGTGTAGTTCGTGCTGATGTGTGACCCCATATGTCTTCAGCGTATCCAGGATTCCTTTAGTATCATCTTGCCATATTCACATCTCCCGTGTAGTTCGTGCTGATGTGTGACCCCATATGTCTTCTGCGTATCCAGGATTCCTTTAGTATCATCTTGCCATATTCACATCTCCCGTGTAGTTCGTGCTGATGTGTGACCCCATATGTCTTCAGCGTATCCAGGATTCCTTTAGAATCATCTTGCCATATTCACATCTCCCGTGTAGTTCGTGCTGATGTGTGACCCCATATGTCTTCAGCGTATCCAGGATTCCTTTAGTATCATCTTGCCATATTCACATCTCCCGTGTAGTTCGTGCTGATGTGTGACCCCATATGTCTTCTGCGTATCCAGGATTCCTTTAGTATCATCTTGCCATATTCACATCTCCCGTGTAGTTCGTGCTGATGTGTGACCCCATATGTCTTCAGCTTATCTAGGATTCCTTTAGTATCATCTTGCCATATTCACATCTCCCGTGTAGTTCGTGCTGATGTGTGACCCCATATGTCTTCAGCGTATCCAGGATTCCTTTAGTATCATCTTGCCATATTCACATCTCCGGTGTAGTTCCCAGGGGTCTCTGAAAAGACAAAGAATGACTAGGACTGCGGATCCATCGGGCATGTCGTAAGAGGCGATTAATATGAGGTTGGGCTTGGGCTGGCAACCTCATCATTTGAAACATATTGCCAGAGAAACCACCACCGCTCTTGTATGAGAAAATTGATGCATACTTCCTGTAAGAGTTTGTGCTTTGGAGTAGGTTTTCGCAATGGCCATCTGCATGGTGACCCCATGTTGCATATGAAACGAAAAAGAGATGGCAACGATGATGATGATGATGATATTCCTCTACGCTTTGTTGCAGGCTTATTGCAAGGGCACCAGGTGAAGTAGAGGTTCCATGTTCCTTAGGGATCAAAAAGGAAAGTGGGGGTATTCCTCTATTGCGTCAAGCTTTAGCCAGTTGATCAAATTTTTTATTTCATTTATTTATTTTTTGGTTATCAAAATCGATGCATGCTTTTCCTAGATTGTCTTAAATCCTTATTTCTCATAGCGGATTGTGAATGTTACGGTGACAGTGGAAGATTGTGAATGTTACGCGGACAGTGGAAGATTGTGAAGTAGTGCAACAGCGTGTTGTATGTACTTTCTCGCGATGATGTTTTCAGTAGCTTAATAACAAAATGAGGTTCATAGCAAATGACAACATGACCCAACAATTTCACATAACCTAATGCAGGGGTCGGACCCCGGTCAATCGATCTACAGTAGATCGTGTGGTAGACCTTTGAGTGGCGGAGAGGGGCAGGGGAACATAATTCTTCACTTTCGTAAATTGCGTACTAGCTATTTCCTTCCGGCACTTTAAAGCACGATGTCCCCCATGTTGTGAGGTACTTTCACAACATTCCCACTGAAAACCCACTAGCTAGCTAACAATAATTCACCTTATTCGTGAACTGAATAAGATAGAAACGCGATATTTTCTTTGAAGCGAAGTTACCATTTGATAAAAGATAATTTAGTTTGAATTTTTCGCCGCTCTGTCGATGGAATCGGGTGGAGATTGTCCGGCAGAGATAAAACTTACAATAAGTCTGCACTTATTCCAGATTATAAAATAATCTGAAAACAGAACGAACGAACGAACGAAATCTTTATGTCTTCAGGATAATTATGACATGATTCTATCAAGGTAGATCTTTGGAGAGCTCAGTTGTTCTAAAGTAGATCTCCATAGCTCCTGGGTAGCCGACCGCTGATCCAAAGCATAGGTCGGTATAAGGGAGATCACCATCAGCTATTAGGTATCGCTTAGTGCCCCTAGATCTATAGAGAGTTACGCCAACTATGTCAGAATCGAAAACGAGGCTGAACGACGTAGACAATACCAGGGCTAGTAGCGAGAATAAGCATCGAGTAAGACTTTTTTTTTTTTTTTAATTAATGAAAATAAATATCCCGTTCAACTTCTGATGGGTTATAATTAGGATATATATTGTTTTCAATTCAAAATAATATGAACAACTGCCGATAAGAGAAAGTGGCATCACATTTGTCAAATCATTGTAAATAGGGACAATCACAATTATGCTTTTACGTTAAATAAATAAACAAACAAACAAAAAATTAAAAAATAAAATAAAGAAGAAACTCTGAACAAGAATAATATTAAAATGGAGGGGTGTAAAGACCTGGTGGTTACAGTTATATAACTGACTTTAACAGATATTTAATTGACTTTCGCCTATTAAAAGTCATATGTACTGTAAGAACAGCATTAGACCTTCACATTCCCAGCCATTATATATTAACATTTGTTCGTATTAAATATTGTTTGACTATATTATGCAGTTCCTTAAGACTGTCTATTCTTAACACCTCTTCTATATTTATAAGATTATATTTATATATATTTAGATTTATAAATATATTATAAATATAATATATAATTATAAATATATATATATATAATTTTATAATTATGTTTTTTTTTTCCCGTACGCCCGCTAATACTCGAGGCGAAATCTCAGGTTATTGTTAATGTCTAACCTGACATTGATTTTACATGAGTATCCCTTTTCTTGTACAGAGATAGGTGTCCCTCGCCATTCAGGCAAATACTCGCCGATTTCGGAGGTACCCATTAGAGCTGGGTCGGCTCAGGAGCCGCCAATCCCTGGTCGACGACACTTCTTCAAATGTACTCGCCAGGTCTCGAGTTAATCCAGTCCAATTCCCGGTCGACGAAAAATCCTCAAATGCCGTCGCCCGGGTTTGATCCTGAATCACCCGGTCGCCAGAGCGGTGTTGTAACCACTACGCTAGCGCGGCTCCTTATAATTATGTAATTGTAATATACACATATACACATATACATATACATATATATATATATATATATATATATATATATATATATATATATATATATATATATATATATATATATATATATATATATATATATATATATATATATAATAAAACTATAATAAAATTGTAATTAATTTTTATTATTTTATTATACTATTTTATAAGGTAGTATGTTTTGCTAAGTGTTGCAATTCGTACGGAATATTTGTTGCTAAATAGTGGAATTCCTAACAGAATATAAAATTCAACGGAGTATGTTTTAAAAATTCACGCTACTGATTCTATTGAACAAACCGGTAAGTAAACTAGTTTTCTTCTTTTTGTTTTGTTAGTTGAAATACAAAGAATAGTACAAATATGTGCTACTGTATTTGCATCTAATTTTATTTCAAATTATTAGTTAATCTAAACAAAAATGCATATTAGGCCTGAAACTCGCGATTGGGTCCATTTTCCTGCTATTCGGGTACAGCCGAAAATGGCGGCCAAATTTTAGTTGGCGTAACTCTTATATGATAAAGGGGCACTAGTATCACTGGGAACAGATTAGGTAGAACAATAAGTGACGGGAAAAAAGGGGGGGGGAGAGAGAGAGAGAGAGAGAGAGAGAGAGAGAGAGAGAGAGAGAGAGAGAGAGAGAGAGAGAGAGAGAGAATGTTAAAGCTAATGAAATTTCTGTCTAGTCTACTCCCACCGACATTTAAAAGCATGATTTCCCGAGGCTGAAGTGTGGTTTTTTGTTTGTTTGTTTGTTTGTTTTTTTGCGCTCCCAGAAAAAAAACTTACAAGCTAGCTTGCAAAAATTAAAAAATAAATATTTTAAACACAAGCTTTTAATGCATTAAAAACCCAAAAATAATTTTTCAAGGAGTTTATAGCTTGCAGTCGAAAAATGTAACATCCAATTGACAAAAAGCGTGGGGCGCTGATTCTGCATGAAATTAACTTCTGCTTTATACTTCATTACACACTTATGGATAAAATATATGATAAGCGCTTAAGTGCCCCACGCTTTTTGTCAATTTGATGTTACATGTTTTGACTGAAAGCTATAAACTCCTTGAAAAATTATTTTTTGGGTTTTTAGTGCATTAAAAGCGTATGTTTAAAATATTTTTTTTATTTTCTTCTTTTTAGTGTTAGAAAAATTATGTTATACTAAAACATAAACAATATTTTTACTTTTTGACTCCATTAAGAATCAACTTGACGACGTTGTACACAAAATTGTGTACAAGATCACATATCTTGGTGACGTTGCATACAAGTCGTACACAAAATTGTGAAGATCACATAACTTGGTGACGTTGCATACAAAATAGTGAACTCCGTAAGGAACGAAAAGAAAAATTATAATGAAAGTTGAGCTCCTTTTATATTTTTTTAAATTATTATTTTTAAAGTTATTCATTTTATTATTTTTACGACTGATTATTGTATTGTCATCAGGAATACACAACTATGCCAAGTTTCAGAGCTATTGCTCATCTGGAAGTGATTGAAAAATCGATTGCAAGATTTGAAGGTGACATACAAGACAAGTTAAAGAAAAGCGTGTAATAATAAAAAAAAGATACATACATGATCTTTTCTTTAAAGTAAAATTAACATTCTGTATCTTCTTCTTCTAACTCCGCCTAGGCCGGTCCCAAGCCCGGCTGAAAAAGGAGGAGGGCGGCCTGCATGGAGGCCGTAAGGAGGCAGCCCCTCCACCATGCAAAGGCTCAACAGGTCAATCACCTGTTTGCTTTAAAAACATGAATACGTGAACTACAAGAGAGAAAACCGGACTGATTCTAAAGGCGACGAACTGGAACGGACTACGGACTACGACTTATGGAACTTGGAACACAAGAAGTATAAATGGGAAAGAAGAGGAGTGGTGGAAGAGATGAGGAAAGCAAAATTAGAAATCCTGGCTATAACGGAAACAAAGAAAAAAGGACAAGGAGTCATGGATCTCGATGGCAACACTCTGCTATACAGTGGTGCACCCACATCTGAAAGAGCTAAAGGGGGCGTGGGGTTCATTGTGGCCAAAAACCAGAAAGATAGTATCAAGGGATGGAACTTTGTCTCGGAGCGCATTATGGTTGTAAAACTAAAAGAAGGAGAAACCATAGTCAACCTGGTCATAGTGTATGGGCCAAATGAGGATGAGAGAGCAGAGGTCAAGAAGGAATTCTTCGAGCTGCTTCAAAGGACAGTGGATGACTGCCTAGATGAAATTATCATGCTCGGAGATTTCCATGCCAGAGTTGGAAATGACCATGCTAGATGGGGTGGAGTTATCGAAAGATATGGAGAAGATACTCTCAATGACAATGGAAAGCGACTCCTTAGATTCTGCAATGAGCAGAATCTGATCAATACAAACACAAAGTTCCCCCATAAGCGCATACATGCATACACTAGATGTGAACCAACAAAGAATGAGAAGTCAGTGATCGACTATGCCATTGTTAGGGGGAGCTCATTCAAATATGTACGGGATGCTAGAGTCTGGAGGGGGCCAGCGATTGGGAGTGATCACTACCTGCTTACAATCAAAAGAACAACTGAAAGAGTTGCTCAGCCTAGGAACTGCCCAACATCACGCAAGAAACCAAGTAAACAAACGGGAGAAATGAGCATTAAGACCTACAAGCTGAGAGAGCCAGAAATTAAGACCAGATATCAGGGGCTTATTGCTACAGCGGTGAGAAACACAGAAGAACAACCTGATGACTTGGAAACCCTCTGGCTTAAATTCAAGGACATTATAAAGACAGCTGCTGCAGAAGCATGTGGTGAAGTCCGACTTGGGAACAAGAGAAAGAGGGCACCTTGGGGGACAGAGGAAGTCAAAGAGAAAATAAGAGAGAAGAAAATGGTATGGAAACAATACTTAAAAGCTAAAAACACAGCAGGAGAAATAGAGAAATATAGAGAATATGTGATACTCAGAACAGAAGCAAAGAACAAGGTGCTAGCAGTAAAACAAAAGTCCTGGGAAGAATTTGGAGAAAAGCTAAAAAAAGATGCGCAAGAAAACCAGAAATTGTTCTATAAGACCCTAAAGAACACGAGGAAGGAAAAACAATGCTCTCTCAAATTTATAAAGGACAAGCAAGGCAAATTGCTTACTGCCCCGAAGGAAGTAATGGAAAGATGGAAAGAATATTTCTCAGAACTCCTTGATGGTGAGCAAGGTCAAGCATCAGAAATGATAACCACTAGCACAGAAGAGAAAACCAATGATGATGAAGATGACATAAAGATGGAAGAACTGAAGGCAGCACTGGAGAAAATCAAGATGGGCAAAGCAGCAAGGCATGATGGTATAACACCAGAAATGGTTAAGTACATGGGAGCATCAGGCGACCTATTACTCTTAAGGGTCCTACAGGCAGCTTGGTGCAACAAGACCATACCAAAGGATTGGGAGATTGCCATCATAACACCAATTTTCAAAAAGGGTGACAATCGACAATGTGGAAATCATAGAGGCATATCCCTTCTCAGTGTCCCTGGTAAAATCTACTCTAGAATCCTAGAGCAGAGACTCCGACGCCAAACTGAGCTACAATTAGATGAGGTTCAGTGCAGATTCCGAATAAACCGAAGTACCCAAGACCTAATCTTCACACTCATACTGGTGAGTGAAAAGGCCCTTGAGTATAAGATGAGATCCAACTTTGTTTCATAGATCTGGAAAAGGCTTTTGACAAGGTCCCCTGGAGCAAACTTTGGGACTGTTTGGCAAGGAAGAACATTCCAGCACCTCTGATTCATGCTATACAGAGCTTTTACAAGTCTTGCAGAAATTATGTGAGGACAGCAAACCATAAGTCAGAAGAGTTCAGGACCACCACTGGTGTAAGACAAGGTGATATCCTGTCACCTTATCTTTTCATACTCCTCATGGACGATGTTATCAAGGCATGTAAGGAGAGAACAAGAAAGTATTCAGTGGGGTACTGGAAGATGAAACAGGTATGTATTTCAGAGCTGGCATTTGCTGATGATGTTGCCCTGATTGCTAAATCAGAGGCACATCTCCAATCCAACCTGCAAGTCTGGAAGGAAGAGCTGGAGAAGAGAGGGGGTGGTCATAAGCAGCTCTAAAACAAAATCCATGGTGATATCACGAGAAGAAAGAAGACATCAGATTAAGCTGGGAGAACAGATACTGGAGCAGGTCGACCACTTTAAATATCTCGGAGCTATTATAGACCGAAAGGGAGGCATCACAGAAGAGTTGGCCACTCGAAAAGCAGCAGCTGGGAGACTTTTTCAGGCCATAAATCGAGGATTCCTCAGCAAGAGAGAGGTTGGTAAGAAAACGAAGATGGCTGTATACCGCTCCACCTATGTCCCAGTCTTGACATATGGATGCGAGTCGTGGGCAATGACTACAACCCACAAAAGCCAGATCCAAACCTCAGAAATGAGGTATCTGAGGAAAGTGGGGGAAGTAACAAGAAGAGACATGGTCCGCAACCAGACGATACGTCAAGGCCTAAAATCCCACCCACTGCAGACCCAAGTAGAACAGTCCCAACTAAGATGGTTTGGCCATGTCTGCAGAATGGGAGAAGATCGGCTACCACGACAAGCATGGGAAACAAAGAGCCTGGGATCCAGACCCCCAGGACGACCCAGAGTCCGCTGGGAGGACAACATTAGACAATCTTTGAAGGACCGAGGACTAGAATGGAACCAGGCCAGGAGGAAGACAGCCGATAGGATAGTCTGGCGCTCTCTCTTCCAAACCTCTACACTTCACGGTAGAAGGGGAACGACTTAGTAAGTAAGTAAGTATCTTCTTCTTCTTCTTCTTTTTTTTCAGGACAAACGAAGAAGAAGACTGTTAAATCCTGATTTTATATATATATATAGCCCCATCAAGCTGGGCACTAGATGTTAAGCTCGACTTGTAAAGCCCAGATGTTAAAGCAGGAATGTTACTGATGTTTAAATCTGGTTTTGTATCGTGTTGAAGTGTCGTTGAGTGGGCGTGTCGTTTATCACCTGGACGGTTCAGTGTTGCTGTGTATTTAGGTCACCAGCGTGAGGCGCTGCCAGGGTGTAATGCAGACAATCACACACAAACAGCATACATGTTTCTCAGGTGTGTAGTACTCGTAATAGGATGTGGTCGAGAGTAAAGGTGTGTGTAGGAAACAGCAGATCGTGAACACGAAGTCGTATAGGCTCCAATACAGCTACACACCAAACTCACTCCACCACAAGTAGAAGTCATAGACGTGGATAATGCAGATGACTTTTCTTCAACATTTATTACGGCAACAGTACGCTGACAGACGACACAGTCAATTGAACAAGGATCATGGACATTTCATGTGTGGTAATGATTATAAACATCTAGCATCATAAATCTTGTATAGCTCATGTGTAAGATGCTAGTAGAGCTGGCTTGACAATTTACGTTCGTTCATACTGTAGCTCAGGGCCCCTGACTAAACGCGTCAGGTAGTCCTTTAACAAATATCCCGCACGATAAAGGCGGTTCCAGTTACTTAATATCAAAGTCTATGAACTTGTTTACTGAAAGTCAAGACTTCCTCTGGCTTCACACGCCAGACACTTCTTCTTCTGCTCAAAGATATCGGCCATAATATCGGGCCTCTATAATAATGTGAACAACTGTGTATTCTTCCTAGGCAAGCATAATCATCCATGCCGAAAACATACCGCTAACATACGGTTTTCATAATAATCTCTCTTCACTGGGCTTCTGTAATATAGTTAAACGAATAGTCTTAGTTGGCTACATCGAGCACACATAATGGACTCTGTATCTCAAAAGAACTGTGAGCTCTACTCACAGGTCGACACAAAGTGTTCTGCAACTTAGGCATAATAATTAAGTTTCTTTTACCTTTGACAGAATCCGAGAAATACACAGATAACAACTGTCGTCATTCTTGACGAACAGAATAACTCTGGGGAGAATCACTAACATCACAGTCACACTGAAGACTATCTTTCCCCCAGATAATGCAGAGAAGTACCACGGACATCTTAGTCCGGTCAGAACCCAGATCATCACTCCCTGACGGAAGTCTATCCGTTCGCGCTAAAAAAAACTTGCGCATGCGTAGACAGAACAGATCTGAGAACAGCTAACCCCCGACTTAAGACAGGTCAACACAATGAATAAAACAAAGGGAAGATAACCCCAAATCAACCTGTCCCAGAGAGTTAACAAGCAGTTCTCTAACTTAGATCATCAAAAAATATTAAATAGATTTACGTCTTATGAAACCGTCAAAAACGACAGCAACAGACTACCACACCCTCCGGATTTAAAAAAATGAACATTTAAAAAAAAAATACATTAATGAGCAAGATACCACATGCTCATAACGCATGAATGATGCGCCGATGAAACAACAACCTAAAATAATGTCTTAATGACAGGCTCAATAGACGCACAATAGAGCGTCTAGTGAGAACAAAAAATTACCTCACAAAATAAGAGAAAATATTTTCTCCAAGGAAAACATATCCGGAAGGTACCATCAAAGAAATCTCAGTTGCTGGCGATGCTAACAAAAATCACATACATATAAAAAAATGCAATATTATAGCAATGCAAATGACAACATATATCGAGACGTCATATGAACATATAAATCTATCAAAGTATCATGCTATATAATCATTATTATCTAAAGTATTGCCATAATCAAAATTTGTAAAGTCATTATACGTACATATGACAATACAAGTGTACAATCTAACTAATAGAAGATGGCATCCACAGTACAAAATAATGCTGTATCCCGAAGATCAATGTAAACAGCATCCAAATAGTATGTGAGGGTGACATATGGCATCATCATGATTCTCAAAAGCACTCCGTACCTGGTACTAGTTTTCACTGAGAACAATACAAATGACACAATTAGCAACATGCTATAATGTACTATAATTACTATTACATGTCTAAGCAATACATGTAACCGCATAAATTATTCTTTTTTTTTTTGACCTTTATATTATGTCAACTCAACCTTCTCCATTACACCAAAGATGGTAATAGAGAAAGAAAACAATTAATTTACCACTCTAAGGTGACAACAAATGTGTTGATCTATATTGTTATATTGAAGAGACATAAGTCTAGAAGTGTATCAGGAAAATCTAGGACACAAGACTCAAGTGGACTCATGTGGACATCTAGACAGTATGTCTGCCATCACATTATCTAGACCACGGATAGCTCGTACCATAAAATGAAAAGATTGAAGAGCAATAGCATATCGAGTAGATCTCGAGCTCTTCAAGTTCTTACACTGAATAGCTGTAAGAGCTTTTTGGTCTGTTTCCACAATGAAATGCGCACCAAGAAGGAATCTTTGTAACTTAAGGATTGACCAAACCATAGCCAACAATTCACGGTCTAAAACCGAGTAATTCTTTCTGCCGCATTCAGCTTCCAAGAGATATATACATTACAGGATGCAGAGTTCCTGAGTACTCTTGCATTAGTGCCGCTCCGATCCCTGTGGATGAGGCGTCACTACGAAGAACAAAAGTCTTATCAGCAATAGGTAGCCTTAAGATAGGTGTGGATGAAAACAAATTCTTAATCTGATCCAATGAAGATTGACATTCTTGAGACCAGCGCACCATGTTAGGAGACCCTTTCTTCAATAGGGTTGAGAGTGGTGCCATGATAGAGGATAGATTCTTAATGAATCTTCCGTAGAATTGTATTAATCCCAACAGACTACGTACTTGTTTTTTTGTTTTAGGCACAGAGATATTTAATATCTTAGAAATGTTTTGATCCTCTGCCTTCAATAGACCATGACCAACACAATGACCCAGGAAAGAAATTTTACTAAACCCAACATAGGCTTTAGAGGGTTTTGCAGTCAAATTATGCTCGCGTAGAGTAGACAGTAATTCATTTAAACCCAAATAGTGATCTTCCCAAGTATTACTGAAAAGACAGATGTCGTCTAAGTATGCAATGACATCTGAACGATATGAGAGAATTCGACGCATCATGCGTACGAAAGTAGCTGGGGCGTTCGTAAGCCCGAAAGACATAACATTCCACTGAAACAAACCCCTAGGTGTTGAGAAAGCAGTGAGAGGTTTGGCGCGTTCAGTTAACGGAACTTGCCAGTAGCCTTTCGACAAGTCAAGTTTAGTAACGAATCGAGAGTTAGAAAGTCTAGTAAGTAGATCTTCTAGTAAAGGCATAGGTTCAGCATGAAACTTCGTAACTTGGTTCAATTTGCGATAATCTACGCAAAGGCGTATGTTATTGTCTTTCTTTTGAACAATAACCATGGACGAAGAATATGCTGAAGTGGATGGTTCAATTATTTTCAATTGTATCATTTCATCCAATTCTTTCTCGACTTGTGCTTGGAAATGAATATGAATAGGATAAGGTCTTACTCTGATCGGATTATGATCAGTAAGTATAATGTCATGTTCAATGACATGTGTGTGTCCAGGGATGTCGGTAAGGACATCCTGAAATACTTGTAGCGTAGAAGATACTTGTCGCTGTTCCTCAAAAGACAAATTAGAAGAAACAGTAACGTTTCTCCATGATTCCGTAGAAGTGGAATCACAGGAAGAGGTAGATTAACATACGAAAAAGTAGTTTCCTCATCCTGTATAACTGACAGGGATGAGATATGACCTTGTTGGACTGGAGAATCATCCATCGCTTGGAAAATAGGCTGCAAATAGTCTGGTCGTTCATGATATTCCGTAAGCATATTTATATGGAAGGTTTTATGCCTTCCATCAATATCGACAACATAGTCGACATCGGATTTTTTTGAGACTATTGTATATGGACATTTCCATGTAATAAGGAGTCTGTTCTCCCTAGAAGGAAGTAAAACAAACGCTTTGTCTCCAGGACAAAGTTGACGTAGGCGTCTCTTCTTATTAGCAAATCGCCTTGCCTTTTCTTTAGCAAATTCGGATGAGGAAGTTGCTAGCTTGCATGCTTCAATAATCTTTTGCCTTAGAGCAATGACATACTCATATGAAGATTGTGTGTCATTGTCGATATTATCAGCAGTTATCAGATCATGCAGTAAAGACATCGGACCGCGCGGTCGCGCGCCAAAGACAAGTTCAAAAGGAAAAAATCCTGTATGTTCGTTGGGGACCTCTCTATAGGCAAAGAGAGCCGCGGGTAGAACCCTGTCCCAATCCTGAGGATGATCCTCAGTTATCTTCCCAAGTAAGTTCTTGAAACTCCGCCTATGCCGGTCCCAAGCCCGGATGAAAAAGGAGGAGGGCGGCCTGCATGGAGGCCGTAAGGAGGCAGCCCCTCCACCATGCAAAGGCACAACAGGCCAATCACCTGTTTGTCTTAAACTATGATTACAAGCAATATAAGAGAGAAAACCGGACTGATTCTAAAGGCGACGAACTGGAACGGACTACGACTTATGGAACATGGAACACAAGAAGTATAAATGGGAAAGAAGAGGAGCTGATGGAAGAGATGAGGAAAGCAAAACTAGAAATCCTGGCTATTACCGAAACAAAGAAAAAGGGACAAGGAGTCATGGATCTCGATGGCAACACTCTGCTATACAGTGGTGTACCCACATCTGAAAGAGCTAAAGGGGGCGTGGGTTGCATTGTGGCCAAAAACCAGAAAGATAGTATCAAGGGATGGAACTTTGTCTCGGAGCGCATTATGGTTGTAAAACTAAAAGAAGGAGAAACCATAGTCAACCTGGTCATAGTGTATGGGCCAAATGAGGATGAGAGAGCAGAGGTCAAGGAAGAATTCTTCGAGCTGCTTCAAAGGACAGTGGATGACTGCCTAGATGAAATTATCATGCTCGGAGATTTCAATGCCAGAGTTGGAAATGACCATGCTAGATGGGGTGGAGTTATCGGAAGATATGGAGAAGATACTCTCAATGACAATGGAAAGCGACTCCTCAGATTCTGCAGTGAGCAGAATCTGATCATTACCAACACAAAGTTCCCCCATAAGCGCATACATGCATACACTAGGTGTGAACCAACAAAGAATGAGAAGTCAGAGATCGACTATGCCATTGTTAGGAGGAGCTCGATCAAATATGTCCGGGATGCTAGAATCTGGAGGTTGCCAGATATTGGGAGTGATCACTACCTGCTTACAATCAAAATAACAACTGAAAGAGTTGCTCAGCCTAGGAACTGCCCAGCACCACGCAAGAAACCAAGTAAACGAACGGAAGAAATGAGCATTAAGACCTACAAGCTGAAAGAGCCAGAAATTAAGACCAGATATCAGGGGCTTATTGCTACAGCGGTGAGAAACACAGAAGAACAACCTGATGACTTGGAAACCCTGTGGCTTAAATTCAAGGACATCATAAAGACAGCTGCTGCAGAAGCATGTGGTGAAGTCCGACTTGGGAACAAGAGAAAGAGGACACCTTGGTGGACAGAGGAAGTCAAAGATAAAATAAGAGAGAAGAAAATGGCATGGAAACAATATTTAGGAGCTAAAAACACAGCAGGAGAAATAGAGAAATATAGAGAATATGTGATACTCAGAACAGAAGCAAAGAACAAGGTGCTAGCAGCAAAACAGAAGTCCTGGGAAGAATTTGGAGAAAAGCTAGAAAAGGATGCGCAAGAAAACCAGAAATTGTTCTATAAGACCCTAAAGAATATGAGGAAGGAAAAACAATGCCCTCTTAAATTTATAAAGGACGAGCACGGCAAATTGTTTACTGTCCCGAAGGAAGTAATGGAAAGATGGAAAGAATATTTCTCAGAACTCCTTGATGGTGAGCAAGGTAGAGCATCAGAAATGATAACCACTAGCACAGAAGAGGATACAAATGATGATGAAGATGACATAAAGATGGAAGAACTGAAGTCAGCACTGGAGAAAATCAAGATGGGCAAAGCAGCAGGGCATGATGGTATAACACCAGAAATGGTTAAGTACATGGGAGCATTAGGCGACCTATTACTCCTAAGGGTCCTACAGGCAGAATGGTGCAACAAGGCCATACCAAAGGATTGGGAGATTGCCATCATAACACCGATTTTCAAAAAGGGTGACAATCGACAGTGTGGAAACCACAGAGGCATATCCCTTCTCAGTGTCCCTGGTAAAATCTACTCTAGAATCCTAGAGCAGAGACTCCGATGCCTAGCTGAGCCACAATTGGATGAAGCCCAGTGCAGATTCCGAGCAAACCGAAGTACTCAAGACCTAATCTTCACACTCAGGCAGCTGAGTGAAAAGGCCCTTGAGTACAAGAGTGAGATCCATCTTTGTTTCATAGATCTGGAAAAGGCGTTTGACAGGGTCCCCTGGAGCAAACTTTGGGACTGTTTGGCAAGGAAGAACATTCCAGCACGTCTGATTCATGCTATACAGAGCTTCTACAAGTCTTGCAGAAATTATGTGAGGACAGCAAACTATAAGTCAGAAGAGTTCAGGACCACCACTGGTGTAAGACAAGGCGATATCCTGTCACCTTATCTTTTCATACTCCTCATCGACGATGTCATCAAGGCATGTAAGGAGAGAACAAGAAAGTATTCAGTGGGGTACTGGAAGATGAGACATATCTGTATTTCAGAGCTACATTTGCTGATGATGTTGTCCTGATTGCTAAATCAGAGACACATCTCCAATCCAACCTGCAAGTCTGGAAGGAAGAGATGGAGAAGAGAGGGATGGTCATAAGCAGCTCTAAAACAAAATCCATGGTGATATCACGAGAAGAAAGAAAACATCAGATTAAGTTGGGAGAACAGGTCCTGGAGCAGGTCGACCACTTTAAATATCTCGGAGCTATTATAGACCGAAAGGGGGGCATCAAAGAAGAGTTGGCCACTCGAAAAGCAGCGGCTGGGAGATTTTATCAGGCCATAAATCGAGGATTCCTCAGCAAGAAAGAGGTTGGTAAGAAAACGAAGATGGCTGTATACCGCTCCACCTATGTCCCAGTCTTGACAATATTTCCCCGGGAAAACCCAAACGAGAAAATATAAGCCAAAGAGCGTCTGCGATATCAGCAGTGGAAATGCTCTTAAGAGATATAGCCTCTGGCTAACGCGTGCACATGTCAACGCACGTAAGGATAAATTGATGTCCTCTGGCCGATTTAGTCTTAAAGGGGCCAATGATATCTATGGCCATTTTCTGAAAAGGCCGAATAGGAATGTCTGCAGCCTGAATAGGCGCAGCATGCCGTGGACCTCTAGATTTGACCTCTTGACTTATTTTGCAAGACCGGCAATAAATTCGTAAGTCTTTATTGACAAATGGCCAAATGAAAGACGCCAGAACTCTCGACTTAGTTCGGGAAAAACCCATATGTCCAGCACACTGAGAATCGTGTGCATGTTGAAGAATTAGGGCTCTCATACTTTTGGGCACGAGAATTTGAGAATGCATAGACGTGTCTGAGTGTTGTACCATACGCACTAGTTTACCATTCTTCATAGTGATATATGATTTGCGATTAGTATTCTGATTCGGACCACCGTTTTTAGCGAGAAGAAAGAATTTCTTTAAAGACGGGTCTTTTTCTTGTAGTTTCACAAACGAGTCATGCGAAATCACCAAGTGATCCTCTTGGCTATGTACTTCATTAACTTCAGTAGATGAAGTTTGAGGAATAAGAGCTTGTGCTCTTGTTACCACTGCATTGGCTGTTTGGATATTCCGTTCTTCCCAGGCAGCAATTTGCTGCGGGGTGCATTCCTTAACCCCGTGAATACGACCGATGATAAGATCCGCAATAGGATTAGATAGAAGACACGCGTGGACATCTCCCGTATAGAAGGGAGTAGCAATGTGAATAATAGCAGTTGAGTAATTTTCTACTGTGCCACCAAATGTTACACATTTAACTACCTTTCCCATGGCACAGCGAGGATCTATAAGAGATTGCTTAACCCCAATAGTAGTGCATCCAGAATCAAAAAGCACTGAGACTGGATTACTATCTACAAAACCTTTATGCAAGATAAGCGATCCTCTCCCGTCATGCGCAACTGCAGCAGAAAGAGCGGGAAGAGGGTGACCACAACTTAAAGTAGTTACTGTGGTCGGTTCAAATAATTTTGTGCATTGGGGGCATTGAAATGATCTCGTTCGTTCGTTCGTTCCCAAAATAAAAAGCGAAACAAGTGATAGCATTAGAGTTTTTATTATCATTCACTTGATTACTGGCACCATGAGACTCTTGTTGTACAGAGTTTCCCTGGTGATGAGATCTGTGTTTGTTATGTTTAGATCTACCACGATTATTATTCCCTCTGAAATTGTCATAGTTTGATCTACCGCGACCACCGTTCTGGTTCGAATCCCAGTTTCCACAATCACTATAGTTATTATAGTGTCTACCTGTTAGGTTTCGATGTCCAAGCAAAGAATAGCCTTGATAGTGTCTATTGTGACTACCTCTCCGAAAGTTTCCATAATTGGACCCGAAATAACGAGGACTATCAGATCGCCTCCAGTTCTTTGAAGACGACCCATTATATGATGGGTTACCCTGATTCTGATCATAATTACGATTGCTCTTCTTATTAAAGTTGTGTTGAGCACCTTGGAATTTATGCATAAAGTTAAGGCCATATGGTGCTGCAGAAGCAACTGGCAACTCTTCCTTCACCTTAGAATTGCTAACAGTAGCATGGGGATGCGCAGTGACGTACTGGCTACAATATTCTTCCATGTCTTTTATGTTCTTAGGTTTACGCTCATGAAGAAAAGCAAGGAAAGACTCATTGACAGATGACATAACTTTATCTCGAAGTAATAAGTCCATAAGGGCTTCATATGTTTTTTCTGCTTTAGACAGCTCGATCCAACGTGTGAATGTAAGACGTATCTTCGTAATAAAGTCAGAGAACTCTACTCCAGTTTCTGGTAGCATTGTCTTAAAACGAAGACGATAATCTTCTTCTTTTAATTGATATCTTTTAAGTAATGTTGCCCTGACAACATCATAATTAGTTCTGTCAGGTTCCTCTACTACCATTACTGTACTTAATGGTTCACCTGAAAGTAACTCCATCAGTTGTCCGACATTTTGTTCCTTATCTACCTTATGCGTTACGCATGTTAATTGAAATCTATCAAGGTAGAAGGTTATGTCGTCCTTTAGAGGGATGAAAGGGGCAATTTGACTTTATAAGTATTCTCCTTTATCTTACCCAGAAGTTGTTTGAGGAGCACTCATATTCATCACCTTTAATTTCTCCAACTCCAAAGCTAAGAGTTTTTCTTCATGTTCCATTTTCGCTTTTCTTTCATCAGCAGCAGCTTGAAGTTTCCTCTCTTCAGCAGCAGCTTGAAGTTTCCTCTCTTCAGCAGCAGCTTGAAGTTTCCTCTCTTCAGCAGCAGCTTCTCTGTCTAATCTTTTATTTTCAGCTTCAGCAGCAGCTTCTCTTTGTAACTTTTTATCTTCAGCTTCTCTGTCTAACTGCATTTGCATCCTTTTCTCTTCAGCCTTCTGTGCCTTGGCATATTGAGTAAGTGCAAACTCTTCCAATTTCTCATCAGTTTTGCCAAGGGCTTTCCCTTGCTCGATGAAGAAATCTAATGTAGACATTCTGTCTATTAATGTGCTATTAACACCTGAAATAATAATACACTTTATATCCCAACCTCAGTGGGAGACAAGTCTTTGTCAAAGACTTTGTATAATCACCTTGTTTCTCTATAATAATATCCTCATAAATAACCTCTATCTGAAAAGTACATCATATTAATAATAACAGTAGTTCATGACCAAGTATATATATATAGACTGTGTATGATAAACATGTATACGATAACAATACAAAGACAAGAATATAGAACAACCGAAAACGTTCGCAGAAGTCAAATCAAAAATAAAGCTTAACTAAATCTAATGTTGCAAAGAATTGCAATGATAACTGCGAAAAATTAAACGAAACAAATGAAAACACTGTTATAAACAAAAAGATGTATAGAAATAAATGAAAGGAAGAGGAGGCAGACAAATACAAACAAATGAAATCAAAACTAAAGAAAAAAATATGACAACAACAACGATGAAAAGCACACTACGTTACAGCTAAACAAAAATAGCAACAATTGTCGCTAGCAAATTTCACTGTGGAAAATTTGCACAGTCCCTAAAGAAAACGCTCTCATTAGACCCTCTATCACGTGGGATATTCTAAAGGAGTCACCAGCCCAACCGACCCGCAGAAAAATACACACTAATACAACATGTAAACAAAGAACATGTAAACAAAGAATGCGTGAAGAATGTAAATACACAATATAAAGAATATGTATAGAGGAAGGCTCAGTTGAACATAAATAAAGGCACAGTTTAACACATAAACGGGCCACTTATCTCAAGCACAATCCTCAAACACCCGCAAAGATGCAGTACAATGCGGTACAACTGTAAACAGTAAAGGTAGACGATCCACCGTTGAAGTACCCAGCAACTTAACAACAGGTAGTGGTCTCCAAATGTCCAGCTACAATGTCATACCCAACAAACCAGTTGAAACTGGAAGATCCAACGTTGGTATGTGTAGACTGTAATATGTAAACAATAGATTGAACTGTTTACAACCTGAGCTTTGACGTAAACAACGTGACTTGAACGTAACAATATATAGCCATTGACGACTGTCAAAATGCAGAAGGATGTTTACTTCGTAGTACAGCGTAAATGAACTTCATAAGCAGCTGTGGTCCATGAAGCAGTATAAGGCGTTGACCTGCTTAGTACTGTTCGCTGCGTAGCTGACACTCCACGATGTAATGTAGAAACCCACGAATCTGGTCCACCAGATGTTAAATCCTGATTTTATATATATATAGCCCCATCAAGCTGGGCACTAGATGTTAAGCTCGACTTGTAAAGCCCAGATGTTAAAGCAGGAATGTTACTGATGTTTAAATCTGGTTTTGTATCGTGTTGAAGTGTCGTAGAGTGGGCGTGTCGTTTATCACCTGGACGGTTCAGTGTTGCATGTATCTAGGTCACCAGCGTGAGGCGCTGCCAGGGTGTAATGCAGACAATCACACACAAACAGCATACATGTTTCTCAGGTGTGTAGTACTCGTAATAGGATGTGGTCGAGAGTAAAGGTGTGTGTAGGAAACAGCAGATCGTGGACACGAAGTCGTATAGGCTCCAATACAGCTACACACCAAACTCACTCCACCACAAGTAGAAGTCATAGACGTGGATAATGCAGATGACTTTTCTTCAACATTTATTACGGCAACAGTACGCTGACAGACGACACAGTCAATTGAACAAGGATCATGGACATTTCATGTGGTAATGATTATAAACATCTAGCATCATAAATCTTGTATAGCTCATGTGTAAGATGCTAGTAGAGCTGGCTTGACAATTTACGTTCGTTCATACTGTAGCTCAGGGCCCCTGACTAAACGCGTCAGGTAGTCCTTTAACAAATATCCCGCACGATAAAGGCGGTTCCAGTTACTTAATATCAAAGTCTATGAACTTGTTCACTGAAAGTCAAGACTTCATCTGGCTTCACACGCCAGACACTTCTTCTTCTGCTCAAAGATATCGGCCGTAAAATCGAGCCTCTATAATAATGTGAACAACTGTGTATTCTTCATTGGCAGGCATAATCATCCATGCCGAAACATACCGCTAACATGCGGTTTTCATAATAATCTCTCTTCACTGGGCTTCTGTAATATAGTTAGACGAATAGTCTTAGTTGGCTACATCGAGCACACATAATGGACTCTGTATCTCAAAAGAACTGTGAGCTCTACTTACAGGTCGACAAAAAATGTTCTGCAACTTAGGCATAATAATTAAGTTTCTTTTACCTTTGACAGAATCCGAGAAATACACAGATAACAACTGTCGTCATTCTTGACGAACAGAATAACTCTGGGGAGAATCACTAACATCACAGTCACACTGAAGACTATCTTTCCCCCAGATAATGCAGAGAAGTACCACGGACATCTTAGTCCGGTCAGAACCCAGATCATCACTCCCTGACGGAAGTCTATCCGTTCGCGCTAAAAAAAACTTGCGCATGCGTAGACAGAACAGATCTGAGAACAGCTAACCCCGACTTAAGACAGGTCAACACAATGAATAAAACAAAGGGAAGATAACCCTAAATCAACTTGTCCCAGAGAGTTAACAAGCAGTTCTCTAACCTAGATCATCAAAAAATATTAAATAGATTTACGTCTTATGAAACCGTCAAAAACGACAGCAACAAAGACATTCTGCATAATATTATTAAGTTTAAATTATTCATCGCTCTGTTGATGACATTGCAGATCATTCGGTTGAGAAAACTGTTACATGTGTCCCTGACTTATTCCAAATATTGTTTGGTTTGTGTGAAATTAACAACGACAACGGATATCGGGCCTCTTCCAATGTGAAATCTGAAAACATATATGGTTTTATAAAGGTAGATCTTTAGAGCGCTCTAGGTTTCTGAAGTAGACCGCCACAGTTTCTGTGTTTCCTCTCACTGTCTGAAGAGTTATGCTTATAAGCATGATAAGAAGTTTTAGACCTGCTCAGTTGTTATTAGTCCTTCTGTTTTGATATATATTTAAAAAAAAAAAACTGTAGGAACCAGGGCTGTGGAGTCGGAGTCGTGGAATCGGTCAATTTTTAGTGGAGTCTGAATCGGTAAAAAAAAAAAAGGTCCCGACTCCGACTTCGAATTTGACGACACTTGAGTCAATGCAGATCCACGATTGATTCATGCAAGGGACGGGGTGCTTAACAAGTTTGAAAAAACATTTTAAAGTAGAAGAACGCCACTATCGTGTTAAAGTACATCAATTTTTACACAATGTAGGAACATTTCAGTTGCTTCTGATCATAAATGAAGTTTCTTTTATAACAAGTTGGAAATTTGTTGGCACTTTTCGAAAAAAAGGACACAAGAAATGAAAATAAACTACATACCGCTGTCAATTTTCCCGTCAGTGTTAAAAGGAAACTATTTTGCCTGATGATGTTTGGCAAAGCAGTCATTTGTGTGCAGGTGTGAATGATTTGTTATTATGAATGAATAGTTTAAAATGTAGTCTGCGAAAGCCACGTACTCATTTATTCACACACATACCATACTTATACATATAACTCCATACAAGTGCATAATTTTATGCTATATCACTAGTTTAAAAAAACTGTAGTCGGACTTCTAAAATTGTCGGAGTCGGAATCTTTTTTGGCCGACTCCATAACACTGGTAGGAACTACATCTTGCCTTAGATGTATTTAGAGATACAGAAAATTAAGTGGTTTGGTTAACTCATGAAAACGGAGCCGGTTTGTTACCGCTACGCTTTTGCGTTAACTGCATAAGATAGAAAGCTATCTGTGTTTTTTTAAGTTAACATTTGGTAACATATTTTTTATTTTTCCTTCCCTCTGCTGATGGGATTAAATGAAGCATATAGTGCAGGGCCGATTAAAGTTACATATAGGTTGAATTTATTCCAAATTCCAGATAATATGAAACCTGAAAACATATATGAATTTTATCAAGGTTGGTCTCTAAAGAGCTCGCTGTTCCTAAAGTAGGTCCCGATAGCTCCTGGGTTACCGACCCCTGCTATATATAGTGGGTTATTTTTGTCCCTCTTATGTATGTAAAATGTGTTTAGCCAGCCTTCGATTCAATATTGGATTTAGGGGTGAGGTGTCTAGGCAAGAAGTATGCCGGCTTCGGGTTGGAAATCTCGGCTTAGTGTTTGATCAGAGGCTCAGAAAAACATAGCTAAGCAGATCCTTGAATGAACCTTCCTCGCAAGTTGGATTTATTCTTATGTTGCTTCAACACGCCGAGAAGAGCCATTGAATCATAACATTATCCCGTGTGACTTAAGACAGAAGAATGTAGAAGACAAAAGAAGTGAAACCGAAATCTTTTTATTCAAATAATACCTTTTATTTACAGCAGTCCTAAGATAATATTGTAGACTTTAATAATTTGATTACCTCGTTTTGTTCACTAATATGGGAAGTTTGTTTTAAATTATGTTCATTTAACATTTGACCCGAATACCTAGTTATCTTGAAGGAATAAATAAATATAATGGAACACAGGAAAAACACCATCAGAAATGAAGGGCGTACGTATATTGAAACATATAGAAATAGGCAATAGAAAACGTATCAATGATGATAAGGATACGGTGATTGGCGTATTCACCCATCATGGATATCATCATCATTTTTATTTTCGCTTCTTACGGAGCATAGAACCACTTCTGCAACTGGTCCCCTTGCAGGTTGTCCTGTATCAAGTATCCACTTGCTCTTCCTGCGCTAGTTTCTGTAGTTTCGATTTGTGTTGCATGATGAGGGGGTGGTGCCTACTGTATACACAACCTGACATTTGTCGTATCAGTACTGCTTTATTTTATCTCCACTTTTGGACCAAAATTGAACTGAGGTCATATTTTATATAAAACTAGTGTAAAAGCCCGTCATAAGACGGGAATTAAATTCAAAAGCACCAATACCTAACAGCAATTTTACTTATTCAAAAGTATTTTTTTTTAAACCACTATGCATCACCACAGTACACGAACTACGTAGCAGCAGTGAGGATCCCAATGTGTGTATACGGGATTACACATTCTATAAATATATTTTTGTGCACGCCGACATTTGCGCATTCTTCTTTGGTAAGTGTTACTATTTTCGGGAGAGTACATATAAGGGAAACAATACAATTAATGTCTAACTTTCAACCAAAGTTGCATCCCTTAGCGTTACGCACTGACAGAAAAAGCTGGGATTTTATATATAGGATAGTTTAATTTATCATCCTACACAGTATCTTACAGTTAAACAGTTTGGATCATCATGATGAAAAATGTCATTTTAATGTGATATATCATTCTGTTTAACTAGTAACCCATGAACTTTAAACGCGTTTTTCTCAAAACAAGCTACAGTGGAGATGGAATAAGGCACTGCTAAGGCGACGCGTGCCTTATACGACATGCCCACGGGAGCAGTAGTTATATTATGTCTTTGTCTCATCAGGTACCCCCTGGAACTACACAGAGCAATCATTGATATAGATTGGCCGATTCTCAATACAGTAAAAGTATAGCGTCGATTTTTCCGATCATCAGCTTTCCGATCGTCTTTTTTTTCGATCGTCTGTTTTTCCTCAGTTTTCCGCAGGGCTGTAAATCCGGAGTCGTGGAGACGCACGTTTTATAGTAGAGTCCGGAGTCAGAATCGAGAGTCGGAGTTGGACAATTTTAGCCCGACTCCACAACTAGGGTTTTCCGAATGAAGGCTCGCGAACAAGTTGTTTGGCCTAGAAAGATGTAGGGACACTACGAAGTCCACGTGAGAGATGTTACTTTGAATCAGTTTTGAATGGAGGTAAAGGAATACTTTACAGAGCATTGATATTTGTCAAAGCTCCAAAAATATAGTTGGGTTTGACACACGTGTAATGAGGAGTTCGTGTGTCAGAAATCCGGTTTCAAAAATGTGCATAAGGAAAACTAACGGACTATAGGTTTTAATTAAAAAAAAAAAAAACATGGACATGGAGAACAACAAAGACAACAACCAAAAAGCTACAGACTTTCATAAATGGGTGCTTGCGTAGAATAGAGGGATTAAAATGGTATGACAAGGTTACCAACGTGGAACTGATGACAAGAACTGGACAAGTGCCAGTGGAACAAGAGATGAGAAGAAGACGATGGCGATGGATAGGACACACACTGAGGAAACCTGTTGATAGCATTACAAGGCAGTCCTTGTTCTGGAACCCCCAGGGCAAGAGAGGCAGAGGTAGACCAAGAAGCACATGGAGAAGAGAGTTGGAAACAGAGGTGAAAATGATGAGGAGAACATGGAAAGAACTTGAGATGATGGCACGTGACAGGAGGACTTGGCATGTGTTTGTTGAAGGCCTATGCTCCTTTGGGAGTGGAGGGTTATGAATGAATGAATAAGTTTGAATCAAAGGGCGAAAATTATTGACTTATAGAGTCATAATCAAAGGGCGAAAATCCAAAGTAGGCATTAATAGTAATGTTTTTACGCCCCTTGAGAGAAAGTCGTTTTTTAGTTTGAGGTTTTTTTAGTTTGGAATTTTGTTTTCGAAGTGAGTTCGGCTGTGAGACTGAAGGTCCACGGGTTTAAATGAGTTGTTTTCGAGACAACTTGATCTAGAATGTTCGGGGAAAAGTTGTAATTCTAAATCGTTGTACAATATTATGTCAGTCAGATTTTGAACACGTTTGCTTTAAGAGCTAGAATGGGCTGTCTCCCAAGTGTGTAAAATTTTAGAAGTGGCTAGCGCAATTGATAGGTATCATCGGGCGATAAACCAAAAGTTTGGTTGGTTTCTCTGGTGACAGAAATATGAAAATGTCGCCTAGCCGATCAATAACAGTTATTATATTATTCTGTGGACAAGAGTGACAGTGTTGCCATTTCAAGAATGTGTGAATTTCCAAGACACCCAGGTATGTTGAGTGTTACCAACACGTGATAAACTGTTAGTACATTATAAGAATTATAGATAGCAGTTAGTCCTGAGAAGTCGGAAACAATAGACGTTGGCTAAAATTATCATCCCTTGCGGTTGGGCCAGTCTCACCAAGATGCGCCAAACAGAACACAGAAGAAATAAGAGACAGAGTCAGAAGAATTATGTCAAAATGTTAGAGAGACAAACGATTGCACATAAATGAAGAATTTCGATGACAGCAGAAAATAACGACAGCAGTGGTTCTCAAGCTATAACCACCCTAGATACTAGAGACAATACTGAATACGGAAGCAGCGACTGTGAACACAGAGAGACAGGAAGAATGACAGTATCATTGCATACAGGTTTTTTTTTTTGCTGTATAAGTTATGCCAGCCTCACGAGGAAGGTTGGCATATCCTATTTTCAACATTTGTCTTGTAAATAAAAGTTATCAACGTTAATTTCCATCGTTGTCCGAGTGAAGTCACTCATCGAATTGAGATCATCCATCATTTGTTAGTTATAAACTGTTGTGTACTGTTGTCGTTATGTGGAAAGAAAGGAGAAGTCTTACACCACCACATATAAAGAGTTGCCTACTGTTTAGGGTAGTGATAGGAACCCACTATACATCCTCATCATCATCATCATCATCAGCGTATATGCATACGGCTACACACTTGAAGAGCACGGTGTGTATTTTAAGTGAATGCCCCGCGTTCTATTTACTATTGTGGCTCTGTATTCATAAAGCGATCAGTTATAACAATGGACACGAAGTTAGGAACTTTGAAACTTCTTGTAGATATTGAGAGAGATTGTATTATAGCGAATATTTATAATGTTGGTATCCATACTTTTGTTAAGTAGCACGGTAAAAAGACGCCAGGACTGAACGGAAAGAGTGGCGGCTCTCCTTCTTTAAAGCAAGGACAGGTTAGCAGTCCTGAAACATGGAGAACAACAACAACAACCACCAAAATAGCAACAGACTTTCATAAATGCTTACTTGCGTAGAATAAAAGGATTGAAGTGGTATGACAAGATCACTAATGTGGAACTGATGACAAGATCAGTAATGTGGATCTGATGACAAGATCATTTAATATGGAACTGATGACAAGATCAGTAATGTGGAACTGATGACAAGATCATTTAATGTGGAACTGATGACAAGATCAGTAATGTGGAACTGATAACAAGATCAGTAATGTGGAACTGATGACAAGATCAGTAATGTGGAACTGATGACAAGATCAGTAATGTGGAACTGATGACAAGATCAGTAATGTGGAACTGATGACAAGATCATTTAATGTGGAACTGATGACAAGATCAGTAATGTGGAACTGATGACAAGATCACATAATGTGGAACTGATGACAAGATCATTTAATGTGGAACTGATGACAAGATCAGTAATGTGGAACTGATGACAAGATCACTTAATGTGGAATTGATGACAAGATCAGTAATGTGGAACTGATGACAAGATCAGTAATGTGGAACTAATGACAAGATCACTTAATGTGGAACTGATGACAAGATCAGTAATGTGGAACTGATGACAAGATCAGTAATGTGGAACTGATGACAAGATCAGTAATGTGGAACTGATGACAAGATCAGTAATGTGGAACTGATGACAAGATCAGTAATGTGGAACTGATGACAAGATCAGTAATGTGGAACTGATGACAAGATCAGTAATGTGGAACTAATGACAAGATCAGTAATGTGGAACTGATGACAAGATCAGTAATGTGGAACTGTTGACAAGATCACTTAATGTGGAACTGATGACAAGATCACTAATGTGGAACTGATGACAAGATCAATAATGTGGAACTGATGACAAGATCAGTAATGTGGAACTTATGACAAGATCACTAATGTGGAACTGATGACAAGATCAGTAATGTGGAACTGATGACAAGATCAGTAATGTGGAACTGATGGCAAGATCACTAATGTGGAACTGATGACAAGATCAGTAATGTGGAACTGATGACAAGATCAGTAATGTGGAACTGATGACAAGATCAGTAATGTGGAACTGATGACAAGATCACTAATGTGGAACTGATGACAAGATCAGTAATGTGGAACTGATGACAAGATCAGTAATGTGGAACTGATGACAAGAACCCAGACAAGCGCCTGTGGAACAAGAGATGAGAAGAAGACGCTGGAGATGGATAGGCCACACTGTGAGGAAACTGGTTGATTGCATTACCAGACAGTCCTTGTTCTGGAGTTCTTGAATCCCCAGAGTAAGAAAGGTAGCGGGAGGCCAAGGAATAGAAGGAGAAGAAAAATGGAGACGGCGTGAAGGGGATGAAAAAAACATGGAAAGGCCTGGAGCTAATGACACGTGCATAAGTGACGTGGCATAAGTTTGTTGATGACACGGAACAGAAAAACTTGGCATAAGTTTGTTGAAGTCATTTGTTTCTTGTGGAACTGGAGGGTGATGATGACGACAGGTTAGCTAAAGAAATTTAAATGACACAGCACGTGACGTGATAGCTTTGAGCCAATTGATTACTATATTCAGCACGTGACGTGATGGCTTTGAGCCAATTGATTACTATATTCAGCACGTGACGTGATAGCTGTGAGCCAATTGATTACTATATTCAGCACGTGACGTGATACCTTTGAGCCAATTGATTACTATATTCAGCACGTGACGTGATAGCTGTGAGCCAATTGATTACTATATTCAGCACGTGACGTGATAGCTTTGAGCCAATTGATTACTATATTCAGCACGTGACGTGATAGCTGTGAGCCAATAGATTACTATATTCAGCACGTCACGTGATAGTTTTGAGCCAATAGATTACTACATTTTATATTTTTCATTTTAGAATATTGTATTTTGCGTTTTCTTCGAACTTCATGTGAAAGGCGCCAAAATCTGATCGGAAATGTGAGCTGCTTTTCCGATTTTAAAGTAAGCACAGGTTAGAAAAATATCATAAAATCAACGGCAATGTACATGATATGAACGTTTTAAATAGAATATAATAATATACTTTAGGCTACATTTTTGGTTTTACAATACAGTACTATGCGTATTTTTAGAAATTTATACTTTCATTTAACTTTTATTTTTTTCGTACGCCCCACTATTACTCGAGGCGAAATCTCCGGTTAATATGTCTAACCGGAGACTGATTTTACGTGAGTATCCCTTTTTTCCCTGTACAATGACAGGTGTCCTCTCGCCATTCAGGCAGACACTCGCCGATTTCAGAGGTACCCATTAGAGCTGGGTCGGCTCAGGAGCCGTTCAGGTTATTCCAGTCCCTAGTCGAAGACACTACTTCATATGTCCTCGCCAGGGCTCGAACATGGATCACCCGATCGCCAGCGCAGTGTGGTAACCATTACACCAGCGCGGCTCCTATTTAAAAAAATATATTTTAACTCTTCTTCATTCATCTTCATAACCCTCCACTCCCAAAGGAGCATAGGCCTTCAACAAACACATGCCAAGTCCTCCTGTCACGTGCCATCATCTCAAGTTCTTTCCATGTTCTCCTCATCATTTTCACCTCTGTTTCCAACTCTCTTCTCCATGTACTTCTTGGTCTTCCTCTGCCTCTCTTGCCCTGGGGGTTCCAGAACAAGGACTGCCTTGTAATGCTATCAACAGGTTTCCTCAGTGTGTGTCCTATCCATCGCCATCGTCTTCTTCTCATTTCTTGTTCCACTGGCACTTGTCTAGTTCTTGTCATCAGTTCCACGTTGGTAACCTTGTCATACCATTTTAATCTCTCTATTCTATGCAAGCACCCATTTATGAAAGTCTGTAGCTTTTTGGTTGTTGTCTTTGTTGTTCTCCATGTCTCTGAGCCATACAATAGGACTGACTTCACATTTGAGTTGAAGATTCTTATTTTCGTGTTGGATCCTATTTCTCTTGATCTCCATATATTTCCCAATGCAATGAAAGCTCCTCTTGCCTTTTGTATTCTTATTTTGATATCGCTGTCTGTCCCTCCAACTTTGTCTATATTACTGCCAAGATATGTGTATGATTCTACATCTTGTATTGGTGTTTCTTCAAGTTCAACCCTGTTATCATTACCTGCATTTATTCGCATTATTTTCGTCTTTTCCCTGTGTATTTTCAGACCCAATTGCTGTGACCTCTCATCGAGTGTTTTCAATTTGTCCTGCATCTGATTACGGCTATGGGACAGAAGAGCCAAGTCATCAGCAAAATCCAGATCATCCAACTGCTTAGTCAGAGTCCACTGGATTCCATTTCTGTTGTGTGTTGCCGATGATCTCATAACCCAATCTATTGCCAGCAAGAAAAGAAATGGAGACAAGAGGCATCCCTGTCGCACTCCTGTTCTTATCCCAAACGGTTCTGTAAGCTGTCCTTCGTGAAGAACTCAGCATGTCATGTCTTCATATGTTTTCTTTATTAAATTAATGATCTTCAGGGGAACTCCATAATGCCTCAACAATTTCCAAAGTGATTCTCTGTCTACACTGTCAAATGCCTTTTCGTAGTCCACAAATCCGATGTATAGTGGTGAATTCCATTCCAGACTTTGTTCAACTATTATTCTCAAAGTGGCTATCTGGTCTGTACATGATCTGTTTTGTCGAAAACCTGCTTGTTCATCTCTCAGTTTCTTGTCTACGGACTCTTTTAATCTCTCAAGGATAATCCTGTTTAATACTTTTCCTGGCACTGATAGTAACATTATTCCTCTATAATTTGTGCACTCTTGTAAATTTCCCTTCTTAGGCAACTTAACCAGATATCCTTCCTTCCATTCTGGTGGTATCTCTTCCTTTTCCCAGACTTTACCAAGTAATTTATATAACATCTCTGTAGCCATGTCGATATCTGCTTTGATGGCCTCTGCTGGAATGCCATCAGGTCCAGACGCTTTTCCATCTCTTAGAAGCTTTATGGCTTTCTTTATTTCTTCCTTCGTTGGTCTTTCACCGTTAATTTGTAGTTCTTCTTCTGCTGGCTGGATGTCCGGCGGGTTTTGTGGAGCTGGTCTATTGAGAAGGTCCCCAAAATATTCTGTCCACCTCTTCATTTGCTCTTGTATATTGCTGAGCAGTTCCCATTCTTGTCTTTTATGAGGCAACTTGTTTGCTTGTATTTCCCTGTTAGCTTCTTTGTGCTGCTATACAGTTCTCTCATATTTCCTTTGGCTTCAGCATCTTCTGCCTCTCTTGCCAACTCCTCAATATACTTCCTCTTGTCTCTTTTGATACTTCTTTTTACTTCTTTGTTTGCTTCTGTGTACACTTCTTGAGCCTTGGCTTTGGAACTTCTGGTTTTGCTTGTGTTTAACTCTGCTTTCTTGTTTTTTTCTGTCTTTTATCTTATTGATGGTTTCTGTTGTTATCCATGCTTTTTGTTGTCTTTCCCTTTTCCCCAGTATTTCTTCACATGTCTCCTTCCATACAGTTTTGACCTGCTGCCAATAGTCTTCTGTATTCTCTACATCTTCCAGCTGTTGGAGCACTTGGAATTTGTTGGATACTGTGACCGCAAATTTGTCTCTTGTTTCTTGATTTCTTAGCTGTCCTACATTATACTGTTGTCTATAATTTTGCATTGTTGCATATCTCTTGAGTTTCATTTTTACTTTGGCTATCAGAAGATGGTGATCTGATGCCACATCTGCTCCTCTATATACCTTTACATCCTGCAATGATGATCTAAACTTCTTGTTTATGCATATATGATCAATCTGATTTTCTGTTCTATGGTCTGGTGATATCCATGTTGCCTTGTGTATTCTCTTATGTGGAAACATGCTTCCTCCTATAGCCAGTTGATTTGAAGCACAGAAGTTTGCGAATAGTTCTCCATTTTCATTCATTACTCCTAGCCTATGTTTTCATATGACTTCTTCAAATCCGGTGTTGATTGTACCTATCTTTGCATTCATGTCACCCATCAAAATTGTGATGTCTCTTCTTTTTACTTTATCCATAATTTCCTGTAGTTTAGTATAAAATGCTTCTTTCACAGACTCTTCTTTGTCATTAGTTGGTGCATAACATTGGATGACATTTACATGAATTTTCTTTTTAGCTGTTTTGAAAGTAGCTGTTATTATTCTGGGTCCAACAGCTTCCCATTCAATGAGTGCTTTCTGTGCTTCTTTAGATAACATAAGAGCTACCCCTTCACTGTGGTGTGAACTTTCGTCTTCATGTCCAGAGGACAGCACCAATTCACCTGTGATGAGTTTCTTCCTGTCTACCCCCTTCCACTTTGTTTCACACATTCCCAGAACCTCGATTTTGTATTCCCTCATTTCTGCTGCTACTTGCGCCACTTTCCCTTGTTCGTTTAATGTCCGAACATTCCAGGTGCCAAATCTGGAAGTTCTCCTAGAAGAAAGAAGGTTAGTCAGCAACACAGACTCCTTTCGGCTTTCTCTGTGTTGCATCATACGCCTCCCCACGAGAGGACCTTCCCCTGTCTTGGATGGCTGTGTTTTATTTTCTTTATTTGACTTGTCCATATTTGTTGAAGTTTTTTGTGGTTTAAATTTTTAACAGGATGGGGTAACCGGCCCCATGCCCAACCCTCCTTAGTCGCTTTCTACGACATGCTTGGCAGGGGACAGTGTTACTATTCTTTGCTCCCCTTTCGGGCCCCGGTAACACACGGGTGTATTTTAACTCTATTGTTTTGAAAATTGCTTAGTGTTCGGCTGTCTGAACAATCAAATATCCGACCTATAGTCTCGGCTTCAGTGTTTTCGGGTATTCGACGTTCGGCTGTCTGAACAATCAAATATCCGACCTAGTCGGCTTCAGTGTTTTCGGGTATTCGACGTTCGGCTGTCTGACCAATCAAATATCCGACCTATCGTCGACTTCAGTGTTTTCGGGTATTCGACGTTCGGCTATCTGAACAATCAAATATCCTACCTATTGTCGACTTCAGTGTTTTCGGGTATTCGACGTTCGGCTGTCTGAACAATCAAATATCCGACCTATAGTCGGCTTCAGTGTTTTCGGGTATTCGACGTTCGGCTGTCTGAACAATCAAATATCCGACCTATATTCTCGGCTTCAGTGTTTTCGGGTATTCGACGTTCGGCTGTCTGAACAATCAAATATCCGACCTATAGTCGGCTTCAGTGTTTTCATGTATTCGACGTTCTGCTATCATTATAATCATCATTATTTTTATTTGCGCTCACTATTTTGAGCCACCACTGTAAGCTAGTCGCCATGCAGGAAGACTGCACGTAACATTCACGTGCTCTACAGCAGTGGTTTGTGTGACACTTCGTTTTAAATAATTATGTTGCCAGCAATATGCACAACCTCAGATTAATGAATGGCCTTTTATGAATTGCCCGAGGGACTTGATCTCGTCGTAGCGAGACTCTGGCGACATTTGGTGGGTCACTGGTACGATTTCCCGGTGAGCCTATCACTTCTGTTACTTTTCCTTTGTTAAGTGTCATCTTTCTTTCTTTTGTCTGGTGTCATCTATCTTTCTATTGTCTCGTGTCATCTTTCTTTCTTTTGTCTGGTGTCATCTATATTTCTATTGTCTGGTGTCATCTTTCTTTCTATTGTCTGGCGTCATCTATCTTTATATTGTCTGGTGTCATCTTTCTTTCTATTGTCTGGTGTCATCTGTCTTTCTATTGTCTGGTGTCATCTATCTTTCTATTGTCTGGTGTCCCACTTCTTTATATTGTCTGGTGTCATCTTTCTTTCTATTGTCTGGTGTCATCTTTCTTTCTATTGTCTGGTGTCATCTTTCTTTCTGTTGTCTGGTGTCATCTATCTTTCTATTGTCTGGTGTCCCACTTCTTTATATTGTCCGATGTCATCTTTCTTTCTGTTGTCACCTTTCTTTCTATTGTCTGGTGTCATCTTTCTTTCTATTGTCTGGTGTCATCTTTCTTTCTGTTGTCTGGTGTCCCACTTCTTTCTAATGTCTGGTGTCATCTTTCTTTTTATTGTCTGGTGTCATCTTTCTTTCTATTGTCTGGTGTCATCTATCTTTCTATTGTGTTCTTTCTTTCTAATGTCTGGTGTCATCTTTCTTTCTATTGTCTGGTGTCATCTTTCTTTCTATTGTCTGGTGTCATCTTTCTTTCTATTGTCTGGTGTCATCTATCTTTCTATTGTCTGGTGTCATCTTTCTTTCTATTGTCTGGTGTCATCTTTCTTTCTATTGTCTGGTGTCATCTATCTTTCTATTGTCTGGTGTCATCTTTCTTTCTATTGTCTGGTGTCATCTATCTTTCTATTGTCTGGTGTCATCTTTCTTTCTATTGTCTGGTGTCATTTTCTTTCTATTGTCTGGTGTCATCTTTCTTTCTATTGTCTGGTGTCATCTGTCTTTCTATTGTCTGGTGTCATCTTTCTTTCTATTGTCTGGTGTCATCTTTCTTTCTATTGTTTGATGTCATCTATCTTTCTATTCCCTAATTAATGCCCACATGGTGATGAATCGGGTAACCCGTGCTAAAGACATACAAACAAAAACGTTCTGCACTTATTTATTAATTATCCATGCGTTCTTCGTTTTCAGAAGCCAATTTTAGTTTTTAATTTATTTTCTGTTCATAATAATAAAAATGTGACAACGTCCGTGGTAAGCTGCAGAGCTGCACCGCAGAGTCCCACAAGCTCTGTTTTACCAGGATGATATGAGCTGACAGTTGCAACGTTTCATAGTACAAGGTCAAAATATACTTATCAACCAACCCTGCCAGGTTTCAGACGTGCTGCTTATCAGGGTACGCTGTACTTTTCACCTGTTCCGTCTCCTCGGTTCCCCCTATCCCGCTCTCTCAGGCAAGCTAACCTTCCCGACATGACCGATCCCACATTTCGAGCGTCTGATTGGCAGAGTAGTTAGAGCGCTGGCCATTTGCGGCAAAGGTACTGGGATCGAAACACGGTGGGAGTCACGCTCCAGTTTACCTAGCTGTACATGGGTACCTGACTCTGTTCTTGAGTTAAGGAAGGCAAAAGCAGCAAGGAAGGGAACTGGTTCCCCCCCCCCCTCCCACTTCTCGAAGCTGGACCTGGTACAGTGAAGTCTCTTACACTACGCACCCCTTACGGCAGTATATACAAGGGGATTGACATAAGTCTTGGGCCTGACCATGAAGGAGTCACAGGAGGAAGATGAAACTTGGCACATTTAAAGTTCATCATATTTGCACTGAATGTGTAAAGTAGGCCTACGCGTTTGTTTCTTCTATGGGTTTTCCCGCTACGGTGCACGGCGCAATGTACCCTATAGACCGGATGTGCTGCTCCAAAGATTTGACAAAACAATGGAAAAGAAGGAGGCCAGAGCTGTGATAAAATTTCTGATGTTTCAGGGAAAAACACCTACAGAAATACACAGGGAGATGGAACCAGTGTTTCGTGATTCTTGTCCTTCATATACTTCGGTAAAAAACTGGTGTCAACAGTTTAAGTGCGGCCGCTCAAATGTTGCTGATCTGCCAAGATCTGGTAGACCAGCCTCAGAGTGCAACGATGAAAATGCAACAAGAGTGAAGAAAATCATTGACCAGGATCGAAAAATGACAATTGTGGAGATAGCTAGTAGAGTAAAACTAAATGAAAGAACAGTTTATAGAATTTTACACAACAGACTGAACATGAGAACAGTGTGCGCACGCTGGGTTCCGCGACTGTTGACACGTGAACAGAAGCAAACGAGGGTAAATTGCTGTCAACAGTTGCTCAAAAAGTGTCAGTCAAAAAATTTTTTGGAGACCATGGTGACAGTAGATGAGACTTGGGTACACCATTATGACCCCGAATCCAAAATTGCCAGCATGCAATGGAAAACCCCGGGCTCCCCAACACCTGTCAAGCCGAGGGCGCAGAAATCTGCAGGAAAAGTGATGCTGACTGTTTTTTGGGGGCGGCAAAGGTGTCCTTTTGAAAGATTATCTGCCTCGTGGCAACGCAGTTAATGGACAGTACTATGCAGATCTTCTCACAAAACTAAGAAAGGTTGTGACCAGGAAACGAGGGATAACGCGCACTCAAAATCTTCCTTTGCTTCAAGACAACGCGCCCTCTCACAAAGCACGGCTTGTGCAGCTAGCAGCCAACGATTTAAATATTGAAATTCTTCCACACCCACCATATTCTCCAGATTTGGCTCCATCAGACTTTTTTTCTATTCCCAAATCTTAAAAAACAGCTAAAAGGAAATCATTTTGACAGCTATGAAGAGGATATACTGGCATGTGATGACTGGTTTAGTTTGAAAAAAAGGGTGTTCTACTCCCAAGGTCTTTTCAAGGTCAAGCAGAGATGGCAGAAGTGTGTCAATTCAGACGGTGGCCATATTGAAAAGGAATAAACACTAAACAAAATTTCAGCTCTCTGTGACATGTCCTTCATGGTCAGGCCCAAGACTTATGTCAATCCCCTTGTACTATGAAGCTACCTTTACATTCTTCTTTTTTTTTAACTACCATATTACAATGACAGTCCGGGAGCTAAACTGTGAGAAAGAGATCCGTGTTTTTATACTACAGGGTAATTCAAAAGCCTCCATACATAGGGAAAATTGTCACTATTTTTTCAAAAGCAAACTGTCCCTTTATTCTTCTTCTTCCTTCTTCCTCGTTCGTCCTGAAAAGGACGTTGGTTGCGTTGTGTCTGTTTACACCGGAGCTGCGATATTTGCGCCTTTCGGCCGACACATCCGACTTCAGCGCGACGTTTTTTGGGGACCGGGTTTGCCTTCCCTCTTCGATCCCTACTCTCTCAGCCAGACTGCAGTGATGCAGCCTGTTTCCAGGACCACCACGTGGAGTTGGAGTAGGGTCTTGGTCAGCTCTGGTTCGATGACCCTGACGCAGGTCAAGCTATGGGTCGCTGACTGCATTCTCTATTGCTGCATCTTTGGGTCCCATCACTTTATTCACAAAACATGCTCTACATCAGGGGTACTCAGCGCAGTGCCCTCGGGTACCATGGTGCCCGCCAAGGTTTATTTATGTGCCCGCGAAAGATTTGCGGATTAAAGAATAAATATACAATTTAGCTTGCATCGTCATAAATGGTAGGTTACCCTCTACTTCTTAAGTATTTGGAAATTAGTGGTCTCAATAAAATTACTAAAATATTGCCGATAGAAACAGGAAGTTATGTTATATTCAGTAGCTGCTACCCTTAACAATCTAAGCATTAATTGGTTATTCAGCAGGAACTACACCATATACTTCTAACTTTGAAACTTTGACCAATGACACGCAGGGCCAAAGATCACACTAATTATACGGTTGACTCAAATGTTGAAAATAATATTTGTTTTAAACTGAATATTTCTTGTAACATTAAATATGTTTATCGGCCTCATATAAAAATTTCGTTGTAAAAATGAACCATATTCTATAAGTGAGTCTGGGAGCCGCGCTGGTGTAATGGCTACGGCGTTGTACTGGCGACCAGGTGTTCATGGTTCAAACCCGGGCGTCAGCGTTTGAAGAAATGTTTACGGCCGGAAATTTGACTGAATAACCTGAACGTCTCCTGTGATAAACCCTCTGTGGATGGGAAGGAGCGAAGCTCCTGACCGGGTTGGAAGGAAAGTCCTCAGGTTCCCCAGCCTCGCAATGACATGCCATTGGGCCAAAGGGCTGAAAGCCCAAGTGCCGCTGGTTAAGAAAAAAAAAAAATAAAAAAAAAATAAAAATAAGTGAGTCTCGATATTTGGTTGGTACCCACCACACTCTTTAGAAATCTAAAATGTGCTTGCAGTGCAAAACAGGTTGAGGATACCTACTCTACAAGGTTTCCATTCCTAGAAAACACGTCTCACCCACTCATGCTGAACTCGTGTTAACCCATCTCGTGTTAATGCACGTAACTGCATTTCGAATGCTTTTCTTTTATGACATTTAGGTGATTCGTGTTTCATTTCTATTCCTGGTACTCTATGGCCTTCAAGTGCCCCCACAAATAAAAATCGAGTGGACTGAATGTCTGGGGACCATGAGACCACTCCACGAGACCACCGCGACCGAAGAAACATTATTCCTTTTGTAAATTTTCTGCAGTCCAGAATCCATTAGGCTGCTAACAGCAAACGTATTATTTTTTTTCTTTCGTATCTGTCTTACTTTAATCAATCAATTAACACCCTTTAGCTCCCCCAATGAGCATAGGTCTTCAACAAACACATGCCGTCCTCCTGTCACGTGCCATCAGCTCACATTCTTTCTATATCTTCCTCATCATTTTCACTTCTTCTGTTTCCAGTTCTTTTCTCCGTGTATTTTTTGGTCTACCTCTACCTCTCTTTCCCTGAGGATTCCAGAACAAGGACTGCCTTGTCTATCTTACTATTATTTTTTTTCTTCGATCCACTGTTGTCGTGAAGCGGCGTGGGGAGCTGCAGTTTTTCGTTCTTGAGCCTAGTGTGTCGCATTGCATGATGAAAGCCCGCGTTGTTGTAAGATTTCTGTATACTGTCTACTCATCTCCATCTTGGTCTTCTGCGTACCAGAAGACAAAATTTTCTACTGCTGTAGGCGCGTAATGGTAATTGATCAGGCTACATTCTTATGTGAATGCCAAACCACTTTATTTTCTGTCTATCTATATTTTTGATGCAGGATGTACAGTTTCTACAATGTTTCTAGTGCCATCATTCTTCCTGGAAAAACTGTACGGAGATAACCAACATTCTCAGGCTGACCACTGCTTTCTTTGAACATACTCCTGTCGACGTCTGATAGTGAAGGAAGAAGAAGATTTCTCATTGTCTCCCTTGGAAACATTAACCTTTGATGGTTATTCTCAATTTTACAATGCTGTTTTTGTTCGTTTCTCTAATGTCCATTTGTTGTTGTTTTTTCCTTAGGAGCTCCCAGGGTTTTGTGTCCTGTCTCAACACTTCTCATCTATCTGTTGTCCGACATATCCCTCAAGCAGGGTTTCTTAACATCAGATCCACGGGACCCCATTGGGTACATTTTTTTTCCAAGAAGGGTCCATAGCTTTCATTGGACAATTAAAGGATTCCATAGCCTTCATCGGATAATCAAATGGGCCCATCGCACAAAAAAAGGTTCAGAAACCGAGCCCTTGAATCTGTGTTTTGTGTTGTTGCATATATGTCAATGTAGTTAATCTCTGTGTTAATCATTCTCTATTTTTCCCCGTGATTTCTTTGTGTCGTTTAACGCTGCCCTCTATGTCGCAATCATTTTGTTAGTCGCTGTTACAGTTGTTTGTGTATGTTTAAAATGGTTTCAATCACTGGGATTATCAATTGTGTCTCTGTGGTACATCTTTTATTATGGTATCTCTTTGACACTATATTAGTAAAACAAAAATTTGATTAGCTTCCTTTATTTTATTTTTAAATGCTGCTTGTGTCATTAAACTAACGAACTAACGTGCTCAGATTTTATAAGTAGCAATACAGGACATCATCATCATTATTATGCTATGTCGACTAACGGTGGCTATCATGTCTCTTCACTTCTTGTGGTCTCGATGTCTTGAATTAGCAGCATGTTCGATTTCTTCCCACGCAGCATGATCAGTCATCAAAGTATTTTTCTCTGTCTTATTTTTTTAGTTAAATTTACAATTTGTTATCAGGTCCTGTTTTTTTTTTCTCTTTTCTCACGGCGAGTCCAAAGAGCTTTGATTCATCATTGTCACCCTTCAGTTTCCCCCCAACGAACATTAGGTCTTCAACAAACTTATGCCACGACTGCCTGTCACGTGCCATCAGCACAAGATCTCTCCATGTCTTCTTCATGTCTGTCTCCAGATCTCTTCTCCGTCTGCTCATAGCCTAGCTCTCTTTAGCCTGGAGATTACAGAACAAGAACTGCCTCTTAATGCTATCAACAGGTTTCCTCAATGAATGTCCTACCCATCGCCAGCGCCGTCCTTTCATCTTTTGTTCTACTGGCACTTGTCTAGTTCTTGTCATACTTTGAAGAAAAAAAGAACTATCCAGACTATCAGAAGAGAACAGAATCAACCCAACGACGACTACCACACTCTTGACCGGCAGGGACAGATCACCATTTTTCGCCTCAGGACAGGGCATAACAAAATGAATATACACATGTACAAGCTCCGATTGTCTGCTTCACCACTGTGCACATGTGGATTAAACGAACAAACTGCTGAGAATGTTCTACAGGATTGTCCCCTGTACGATCAGTTAAGAAAGGTATACTGGCCCAATGACTCAACACTAAACTCAAAGCTGTTTATTTTGGTTTTTAAGGACTATCTTCATTGTACACGGACAACCCCATCAGTGCTCCGATCTCCTCCCTCAGATAACACAAGGAGGATCTCAGCGCAGTGCACGAACTCCGTAGCACCGGCGAGAATCCCAGTGTGTGCATATTCTGTATAGGAATCAAACATTCTATAAATATTTTTGTGGTGTGTAGCTTTCCTAATTTTTAAATTTTGCCAGGACAGCGGCCTTGTGGCCTACTCTTTACGATTTTCCAACTGCCGAGGGATTTTTAACGTGCGCAACTTGCACACGAGATCTCCTATCTTTTCGCCCTTATCAGAGAAGGCTAGGCATCCGATCTCACTACCAATGAGACCACGGGGGAGTATGACATAATTAAGACCACCGGTTCTGAAAAAAATATTTCCATAAATTATAATCCCTCAACTGGGATTCGAACCTGGTACCTCTTGTACACGAGGCGGACGCCATACCTCTTAGCCACTCCGACCCCAAAGTTGTATGGAGCTAAAGAGGAACTCCAGACAACGGTCGAGTTCATCATGAGAACTCATCTGACGGTATAAACATCAGACAACGGTCGAGTTCACATCCAAGACCAACGGACGGTGTAAACATCAGGCAATGGTCGAGTTCATCATGAGAACTCATCTGACGGTGTAAACATCAGACAACGGTCGAGTTCATCATGAGAACTCATCTGACGGTGTAAACATCAGACAACGGTCGAGTTCATCATGAGAACTCATCTGACGGTGTAAACATCAGACAACGGTCGAGTTCATCATGAGAACTCATCTGACGGTGTAAACATCAGACAACGGTCGAGTTCATCATGAGAACTCATCTGACGGTGTAAACATCAGACAACGGTCGAGTTCATCATGAGAACTCATCTGACGGTGTAAACATCAGACAACGGTCGAGTTCATCATGAGAACTCATCTGACGGTGTAAACATCAGACAACGGTCGAGTTCATCATGAGAACTCATCTGACGGTGTAAACATCAGACAACGGTCGAGTTCATCATGAGAACTCATCTGACGGTGTAAACATCAAAGATGCGATAGCAAGAAGAAGAAGAAGTCATTAGTTCCACATTGGTGATGTTGTCATACCACTTGAATCCTTCTATTCTACGCAAGCATTCATTTATGAAAGCCTGTGCTGTTTTTTAGTTGTTTTTGTTATTCTCAATGTTTCAGAACTTTGCTGGCACTTGCTTGTCATTATAGTTGAAGATTCTTATTTTCTATTTGGCTTGATTTGCCTTTGTAGCAGTTATTCGTAATTTCTTTTCGTGTTGTGTTTATCATGTTTTTTTTATCTCTGCTGTAGACAGTTACAATATTACTTTTTCACTCTCTGTATTAAATGTTTTAATTTTCAACTTTTTAAATATCTTCTGTGTCAGTTTTCATTTATTTTTATCCTTTTTTATACTATTTGACCTTGATTTTTTTTAAACAATGTAAAATACACAATTTTTTTCTAAGCCTCCATGTTGATAATTGAAGCTGGCCTTTTTCATAATTATGGCCATCAATATTGCAGATGGTGCTGGAAGCTGGGAGCTGTGAACTTGATTACGGCATCCAGCATGAACAATCACCACCTCATTGCAGACTTTCTGTGGTTATGGCTAAAATTCTAGCACTGATGACTTCTGACCTTTTACGTAATAGGTGTGTAGAGATTTTATCTAGTCACTAGGTACTGTAGTACTTTGGTCTGTTGCATCTGATGGAGATTATATGATCATTATCACTAGTCATGTTGGATTGTTGTTTATATTGTGAGACATTCTTTTGATGATTTTCAGGTATATAACCTTCAGAAAGTCTTTACAACATTTGTATGTGCCAGCTTTGGAAATTATTCATGATATTTCAGATCTCTCTCTCTTTCTCTCTTTCTCTCTCTCTCTCTCTCTCTCTCTGCATGTATATGATGGGCATGCCTGTTTGTATGTGTGTGTCAGTATCTAAATTGGCAGGCACAAGTGCATGCGAGAGAGAAAGTTTAACATTTGTTACAACGGGACTACCTTGTTTTTTTAACATCTTAATTATAACCTAATAGGGGTTCAGCATAATATTTTGTATCCATTATTTTACCATGAAGTGTTTTTTTAAACCTATGCAGATATACGTTTATTTATATGTATGTGGAAATTATGTGTGTAATGAGCGAATGTATTAAGTTACAGTATATGGTCTGTTATTCCAGGGATTCTTAACTGGGGATATCCATACCCCTTAGGTATGGGAACCAAATTATGGGGGTATGGGACTCAATCTCGGAAAAAAAAATTGTTTTTGGATTAGATTATTAACTATCATCATTATCAATACGGATTGAGGCGGCGAGGCTGCTAACCAGTCAGCGATCAGATCACTCAACACAGATGTCTCCCTACTTCCCATCTGTTCTGTTCCTAGTTATCCATATGTAAAGTATTTGAAGTTCTACCGGTTCCTTATTGGACTGGTGATGATGATTTCGACAATCTGGCAAAGGGGTTATGGGGACATATTTAGCAATCCATTGGGGGTCAGTAATTGTAAAAAGGTTAAGAACCCCTGTATTATTTTAAAAGCCTGAGGTTTCTGCATTAGGGGGTTTTCCCATAATGTTAGAAATATCATATGCATAAAATCCACTAAAGCACACTTTAGAAAAAATTATTATTATTACAACTTCTGCCTTCAAAATTAATGTTAGTGGATTAGTTAACATACAGTATATCAATCAACCAGTAGGTCATTCAATACCCTTCCCATAATGTAATAAATATCATTTGCATAACGTCCACTGAAGCACACTTTAGAAAAAAAAAAACATTATTATTATCTCTTCTGCCTTCAAAATTAATGTTAGTAGCTTAGTTAACATAATCAATCAATAAATCAATCAATCAATCAATCAATACCCTTTAGTTCCCATAATTTTATAAACATCTTATGCATAAAATCCACTAAAGCACACTTTAGAAAAAATAATAATAATTACATCTTCTGTCTTCAAAATTAATGTTAGTGGGTTAACATATATCAATCAATCAATCAATCAATCAGTCAGTCAGTCAATACCCTTTAGTTCCACAGGAAGCATAGGATTTCAACAAACACACACCAAGTCCTCCTGTCACGTGCCATCAGCTCAAGGTCTTCCTCATTATTTTCATTTCTATCTCCAGTTTTCTTCTCCATGTGTTCTTCTGTCTGCCTCTGCTTCTCTTACCCTGGGGATCCCAGAATAAGAATTGCCTGGTAATGCTAACAACAGGTTTCCTTAATGTGTTTCCTCAGGTTTCCTCAATGTGTTTCCTATCCATCGCCAGCGTCTTCTTCTCATGTCTTGTTCCACTGGTTCTAGTCAATAGTTTCATGTTGATGACCAATATGCATCAGTTGTTGATGGAATTGTTTCAGAAGTATTCACTTTGAAACAACTGGTAAAGATTGTATTGTACATTGATAAAGGTACTCAGACTAATGACCACTGGTCATCTGGGCAATTGACTATTCAATTAATGGATTTTTTTTTTGGTTTTGGAAGTGCTCTGGAAGTATTGGGATGTTGAATAATAGTTCACATTTGTTGATATATATATATATATATTTTTTCTTTTTCTTAACCAGCGGCACTTGGGCTTTCAGCCCTTCGGCCCAATGACATGTCATTGCGAGGCTGGGGAACCTGAGGACTTTCCTTCCAACCCGGTCAGGAGCTTCGCTCCTTCCCATCCACAGAGGGTTTATCACAGGAGCCGTTCAGGTTATTCAGTCAAATTTCCGGTCGGAAACATTCCTTCAAACGCTGACGCCCGGGTTTGAACCATGAACACCTGGTCGCCAGTACAACGCCGAAGCCATTACACCAGCGCGGCTCCTTGTGGATATATATATACTCATGGAAAAAAGTAAGTGTGCAGCACTCAACAGGGCACTGTGCGTGTGTTCTTCGGTGAACTCAAATGCAAGTTGGCACACATTTCTGTGTGAGTGTTGTTCACTTACCCGTGCAATTACAATTGGATCGCACTATTCATGGGGAGATAATCACGGTGCAAGATAAATCACGTGAAAAGTGCCGTAGGGGAGAATTTATCACAGATAAAAGGAAAGTAAGTGTGTAGCTCTAATCACAAGCATGTGAAAACGTAATCGTTGAAATAGAGAGTACCAAGAGTCCAACAGAAACATCTTTTTTGACAATGCCAAGATTGAACCAACAACAACGAGCAATAGCTATAGCAGAGGTTTTCAAACTGTGCGTCGCGGCTCCCAGGGGCGTCGCGGCTCCCAGGGGCGTCGCGACCCTCGGTTAAGGGCGTCGCGGTGGCTTGGGAAAAGTGTTGGGCTCGATATAATGAGCCAAAGGTCCATCAATAAATAGTATAGAGAGGAGCCGCGGTGATTTATGCACAGGTCAAGGGAGCCGCGGACCAAAAAAGTTTGAAAACCTCTGAGCTATAGGGATGTTAGCTGCTGGAGCGACTATATCAGCTGTATCACAACATTTCAATGTTCACAGGAACACTATATCACGCATTCAAGCTCGTTTCCACCAAACTGGATCCACTGCTGATCGCCATAGAAGTGGCCGACCACGAGTTACCACCCCTGCACAAGACCGTTACATACGCCTTATGCACTTGCTTAACAGGTTTATTCAGGCAACATGGACTGCTAGGAACATTCCAGGTTTAAGACCTGTTATCCTGGACCTTTCTCCCATCGAGCACCTGTGGGACGAACTGGAGCGTAGGCTGCGAAGAAGACAAAATCCTCCTGAAAACCACCACCAGTTAGCACAAGCGTTGCAAGAAGAATGGAATAACATCCCCCAACAACAGATCCAACGTGTCATTGGCTCGATGAGAAGGCGCTGTCAAGCAGTGATAACAGCTCAAGGTGGACATACACGGTACTGAAATCAAGATTTCATTTTTTCGTGGGGATGCCACACTGACTTTAGTTTGTATCTTTCTTTCATGACACTTTCACTAAATTCAAAGTGATCACTTGGTCTTTTATTCAATATTCAACCACATTGTGTGCCAACTTTTATTTCATTTCGTCCATGAAATCACGCACAGTGCCCTATAAAGTGTTGCACAGCTACTTTGTTCCATGAGTATATATATATATGTTTGAAGTTTACATATTTCTGTTTATCAGGCTTTATTTCTTTATGTATATTTTAATTATTGAGATTTTTTTGTACTTCTCAACACATACTACCCCCCCCCCCCCCCCCACCCCAAGAGTTAATTCATCCTGTATACGCCATTACATGATAATGTAAGAGAACAGGAGTTAACTAGTGGCCCAATCCTCTCAGGATTTTATGGAATACTGGTGCAATACTTCATGGTCTCCCTAATCTGTGTGTGTGTGTCAGTGATAACCCTTTCCCTCCCACTGAGATACCAGGTGCTTGTTTGCTGCTGGAGAGGGGATGGCAGTGAGGAAATAGTGGAGTTGTTAGAGCCAAGCCTCTTCTATTGAGCAACCTGAAGATAGTATGGTAACAGTGAGTTACTGAGGAGATAACAGGCCTCCAGAGCCATTGGTTGGGGGCAGCTAGATTGCTTAGTTTGTATTTCTCTTATCTCATGTAAAGTGGAGCAAGTCGCAAGTTGACTGAGGTGGTGGATGAATCCACATGTTGCTTGATATATGGTGACGTGCCAGCGACATTGCATGTGTACCGTTGCTATCAGTGAATATTGGTATTTCTTTAATATAAAACCCCTGTGAGACAGAAAATACTTTTTTTTTTAAACATGTATTTGTGTTCCAGTTTTTTTCTATGTGGCTGCTGATATTATCAGCAAACGATTTTATTTGTGCATGCCATCAAGGCCTGATTTGTCATTGCGAAGTACTAAGTCCTTCTTTTTTGTTGGTTGATTTTGAATTCTAGAAGAATGATGGGATTGGTTACACATGGTGCTGTAGTTTTGCTGCTCTCTCACACAGACCTGCAGCAACTGCCCTGAGTGCAAGGTCACAGAGACAGTGCATTAACATTTGCAGGTGGAATTCTGATACTAGTTCCTGTTTGAAACACAATGCATATTAGGCCTTTGAGAGGGATAGTTAAAAACACAGTGAGTATTTGTGATGTATATATTTCATTCACTATTGTACATAGTTAATGTATGCACATTGTCAAAATGTGTCAACCTGGAGGTTATTCTAATTGAGGAGATAGTGGCTTGCTCACATTCTTTATTAAGTACTTAACACAAGGTAATATTTTTTCTTTCTTTCTTTCTTCCTTCATTTGTTTGTGTGTGTGTGTGTGTTTGCTTTATAGCTTTTGTTTGCTGTCACTGTTGCAGAGGCTAAAATTGCTCAGATGCAGAGACTGACCACAGGTAACTTTATAAGTTTCAGGTTTCCTGTGGACATTCATAGTTGCTTAATAGGTTGTGCAGACAGTTAGGAGGAAAATAGGGAAAGTATTTCTCAACCTTGTTGTTATTTTGTTTTGAGGAGTTTTATATCTTGTGGCTTGCTCACATTTTCTTTATTAAGTACTTAACACCATTTCTGGGATAATATTTTTTTTGAGAAGAGTTTCATTTCTTTTTTTATAAATGTGTGTGTGTGTGTGTGTGTGTGTGTGTGTGTGTGTGTGTGTGTGTGTGTGTGTGTGTGTGTGTGTGTGTGTGTGTGTGTGTGTGTGTGTGTGTGTGTGTGTGTGTGTGTGTGTGTGTGTGTGTGTGTGTGTGTGTGTGTGTGTGTGTGTGTGTGTGTGTGTGTGTGTGTGTGGTGTGTGTGTGTTTGTGTGTTGTGTGTGTGTGTGTGTGTGTGTGTGTGTGGTGTGTGTGTGTGTGTGTGTGTGTGTGTGTGTGTGTGTGTGTGTGTGTGTGTGTGTGTGTGTGTGTGTGTGTGTTTGTGTGTGTGTGTGTGTGTTGTGTGTGTGTGTGTGTGTGTGTGTGTGTGTGTGTGTGTGTGTGTGTGTGTGTGTGTGTGTGTGTGTGTGTGTGTGTGTGTGTGTGTGTGTGTGTGTGTGTGTGTGTGTGTGTGTGTGTGTGTGTGTGTGTGTGTGTGTGTGTGTGTGTGTGTGTGTGTGTGTGTGTGTGTGTGTGTGTGTGTGTGTGTGTGTGTGTGTGTGTGTGTGTGTGTGTGTGTGTGTGTGTGTGTGTGTGTGTGTGTGTGTGTGTGTGTGTGTGTGTGTGTGTGTGTGTGAATGTGTGTGTGTGTGTGTGTGTGTGTGTGTGTGTGTGTGTGTGTGTGTGTGTGTGTGTGTGTGTGTGTGTGTGTGTGTGTGTGTGTGTGTGTGTGTGTGTGTGTGTGTGTGTGTGTGTGTGTGGTGTGTGTGTGTGTGTGGTGTGTGTGTGTGTGTGTGTGTGTGTGTGTGTGTGTGTGTGTGTGTGTGTGTGTGTGTGTGTGTGTGTGTGTGTGTGTGTGTGTGTGTGTGTGTGTGTGTGTAAATATACACACACAGTGGACAGAAAAATGGAAAAACGTGCTAATAATTAAAAAAAAAATTAAAAAAAAAATCATTTAAAAAAAAATAATTCACATTTTTTTTAAAACAAATAATCACTCATAATGAAGAATAAACAGCAAAGTAATACAAACAACATGACATGTGAAAACTGCCAATAACAAAAGTAAGAAAACAACAAATTTTAATATGAACTGTCACCACCAACAGCAATCAATTGCAAATAATGATAGTTATTTCATATTAACCGAAAGTGGCCCACTTTATTGCAATATTCGCTTTATTGCGGTGGTCTGGAACCGAACCCGCAATACCTCCGAGGTATGCCTGTATTTCCTTTAAAAAAACAAAACACACAGACAGTGGAATCTCATTAGTATATTCACGCATGGCATGTTTTTCTGCCTAGTATAATGGTGTTAGGAAATGCTGATACCATCCAATATGAACAGTCTACATAGCAGGGTAACTTAACCTGTGGTTCATGGACCCTTTGGGGGTTTATGAATGGATTCTAGGGGGTTTATGTACATAACCTAAAATGTAAATGTTTAGATAGTGTTTTACGTACATTTTTTCCATGAAGGGATCCTTAGTCTTCATTGGACAATTAAAGGGATCCTTTATCTTCATTAGACAATCAAAGGGATCCTTAGTCTTCATTGGACAATCAAATGGATCTTTTGTCTTCATTGGACAATCAAAGGGATCCGTAGCCTTCATCAAACAATCAAAGGGGCAGTAGCCTTCATCAAACAATCAGAGGGATCTGAAACCTTCATCAAACAATCAGAGGGATCTGAAACCTTCATCAAACAATCAAAGGGGTCCGTAGCCTTCATTTGAACAATCAAAGAGGTCCGTGGCACAAAAAAGGATAAGAAATCTTGTTATAGAAGGATTATCCTTACCATATTTATTATTCCTGATTGGAATGTTTAAATTTCCTTCAGGTCTTGTCAAGGTCATGATTCTCATGATTCTTAGAGACCATTTAAAATCCTATGGGTGGCAAGCAGCCGGCTATCACTTACCCTTGAAATCAGTTTTGCTTGACAAGGTTTGTTTCTTGAAGAAAATGCTTTATAGGAAAGATGCGTTGCTTTACGTTTTGCATCTGCCCTTTTTCTCTAAGCCAGTCATCAGAATTGTTCCTGGATTTGTGCCTTGTGTCTGAAATGCAAAGAGAAGTCAGTATTCCTGTTAGCTGTGAACAAAAGACAAGAAGCAAGTAAGGCAAATTGTGAATGCTGGAAAGTTGAAAATCTTGCAAGAAGTGGGCTAAAATAAAGTGTATGGATATTGCGCATTTGCTGAACATCACCCACCCCCTTCCCCTTCCACACTTAATGTGATAGTGTCCAAATGCAAGAAAATGTATCATCATCATCATCAGCTGCCAACCGCACAATGAAGGTTGGCTGTAATGGATCTCCAACGTCTTCTGTCTTTTGACTTGATGGTGCTCTCTGATAGACTCTTTCCTGTCCATCTCTTGATGTTATCTTCCCACTTATAGCGCTGTCTTCCCTTTGCACGTTTGCCTTCAACTCTTCCTTCTATTATGGTCTTCTGTAAGGTGTTATGCCTTTTTATATGGCCAAAGTATTTTAGCTGCCGAACTTTGATCTCCCTCATTAGTTCTCTTTTCATACCTAGATTTTCTAGGACCTCCTTATTTGTTTTCTTCTCTTTCCATTCTTCTATATATCCACATTTCCAGAGCCTCAATTCTTTCTTCCAATTGCTTATTCATCGTCCATGTTTCTACATCATACAGTAATGTAGAATATATATAACACTTTATGATTCTCAGTTTTAATTTGTGAGATAACTGTTTAGATGTCAGTGTATGTTTCATGTTGTTGAATATAACTTTGGCCATTCCTAACCTCTTCTTGATTTCTTTTTCACATCTGCCATCTTCTGTTATTATATGATCAAGATATGAGTAGCTCTTGACTTGTTCCAGGATTTTCCCATTTATGCTTATCTTTAATGTGGGCTTATCGTCTGTTTATCATAGTTTTTGTTTTCTCAATATTAATGTCCAATCCATTTTCATGACTTATACTGTTCACTTGCTTCACTAGTTCTTGTAACTCCTGTTACAAAGAAAATGTATAGTGCTTCAAAAATAGAATAAGTAATCAGCAGTTTAACTCATTTTCTTAATATTATCTAAATATACATAAAGGAATAAGACTACTGGTATATCTGGCATGTCCAAAGAGGCATCTAACATGAGGTTGTACATTAGGCTGGCAACCTCATCATGTAAGACAGATTGCTGCAGAAACCACCACAGAAACCACCACAGAAACCACCACTGAAACAACCACACAATATATTTTTAAAATCTGAGCATTTTGAAAAGTTTTTTATCACTCAGAAAAGATTCAGTGAAGAAACCAGTAACATTGCCCTATATTTGAATTTAAAGCCAATACACTTGAGTGCAGAGGTATTACTATGACTTTGCGGTAGCCAGATTCTATTTGCTAAGATAAGATTTGAAGGTAGATAATATATTGCTGAGCCTAACTTCCTGAGACAAGTCTGGCTGTGCCTGTATTTCAGAAAAAGAGGCACTTCAGGTATTCATATAGCTCTCGTAAGTTAGAGTTAGACATAGTGGTGTGTACTTTCTCTGTCTCATGGGTATGTGTGCTGAGGAAACCTAGTTCAAATAAGCAGGGGCCTCTTCGCATGTTTGCTTAGCTACATGATTCTCTTCTGGCATGATTCAGCTGTTTTTGTACTAGCTAGTCTCTCCTTTGCACCTCATCATTTTATACAATAAATATGCCATAAGTGCAACAGAACTGTAGCCACAGCTCATAATGCCATATTGTTTGAATAAAAGTGCCTGTATTTAAATGTTTGAATATTTGTCATATCTTGAGATACTTGTTTTTATCTTGGCCTAGTTATCTGCATTTGTAAGTTTTATTATTATTTTGTGCGTGTAAGTTCTGCCTGTTTTTAATTGCTTCCTTTAATTGATTTTTAAAATTAAACATCTTATTTCCAGTTTGGTCTGTCAGGACAGGTTGATTTTTAGAAGTTTAAGACTAGAATCGCTAAATCAATAAGGGTTTTGAATATTTAATGATTTATAAACCATTCCTCACTGTTCGTTTTCACACAAAGCAGGTCAGAGTACAAATGAGCAATCAAATATTATTCCCCCTGTCGGTGAGTTTATGATGGTAGTTCTCCATCTTGTAACATGACATTTATAAAACTTTGGTTGCCGTAACTATGGTCTTGTTACACATACATAACTGTGGCGCTAGTATAACTTTTTTCTTATTTTGATGTGGCTTATGGACATCTCATTGTAAGGTGAGGTCGATTCAGATCTCGTGTTATATGTACCTGGTTACCAATTGGTAGCTCAGCTGTTTTGTTAATTCCAAGCTTGTGAACAGAACCTGATGTTGATTTTTAGCTTCATCATCATTTTCTTTTGCACGCCTTATGTAGCATGGAACCATCATTACATCTGATCCTCTTAAATGAAGTCTGCACTAAGTATGTCCCTTGCTCTTACAGTGGTGGTTTCTGTAGTAAATTTTTTCTACATAACTAGTGTAAAAGCCCGTCATAAGACGGGAATTAGATTCAAAAGCACCAATACCTAACAGCAATTGTACTTATTCAAAAGTATTTTTTTAAAACCACTGTGCATCACCACAGTACACGAACTACGTAGCAGCAACGAGGATCCCAATGTGTGTATACGGGATGACACATTCTATAAATATATTTTTGTGCACACCGTCATTTGCGCATTCTTCCTTGGTAAGTGTTACTATTTTCGGGAGAGTACATATAAGGGAAACAATACAATTAATTTCTAACTTTCAACCAAAGTTGCATCCCTTAGCGTTATGCACTGACAGAAAAAGATGGGATTTTATATACATTGGATGAGGTTGCCAGCCCCTTGCACAACATCATATTAGTACAGCATTCCTGAGGGTGGCAGTAGTCCTGTTCTTTATTTGTCACTTCAGAGACCCCACGGAACGACACATGACAGTTTTTAGTATGCAAGAAATAAATCACTTAAATATCTTCCTGAAGATATAACATAAAGAATAAGTTGTTTTCTGCATCTTTATGACATTATTTTCTGGTATATTCAAATCTATGAAATTATTTTCCGGTATATATCAAATCTATGAAATTATTTTCTGGTATATATCAAATCTATGAAATTATTTTCTGGTAGATATCAAATCTATGAAATTATTTACTGGTATATATCAAATCTATGAAATTATTTTCTGGTATATATCAAATCTATGAAATTATTTTCTGGTATATATCAAATCTATGAAATTATTTTCCAGTAGATATCAAATCTATGAAATTATTTACTGGTATATATCAAATCTATGAAATTATTTTCCAGTAGATGTCAAATCTATGAAATTATTTTCCGGTATATATCAAATCTATGAAATTATTTACTGGTACATATCAAATCTTTTCCATTTACAAAATCATTTTGTGTGTGTGTGATTAGTAATCTTTTTATCTGTGGGTTTCTGAGTGTTTGTGGTCAGTTGGAAATGAGGACTGTATTTGTGCTGAAGTGGATATATAAAAAATTGGAACAGTATTTTAGTATAATTTATTATCTAGATGTCATCAGTATTTGAGTCACTCTCTTCTTGGGATACAATAGCAATCATTGTCAAATTTTCATGTAGCATTTTTAGACTCCACCACAATAAACCCTTAATAGAGTGAAAAATTTGTCCTTTGTATCAGATGATATGTGTGTGTATGGGAGGAGGGGGGGGGGGGGACAAAGTAAAAATAGTCTAAACTTAATCACAAGAAATATTTAGCTGTACACATTTGTTTTATATTACAGGAAATCCACAAAGTGTCAGAACAAATTAAGAGATAGCTTTGTGCAGTTTGTTGCATAATAAAAAATGTGTTGCATAATAAAAAAACATTATAAAAGTTTTTTCACATAATTTAGTAAACTACTACATGGGCACCATTTGTCGCATGAAGCTGATCAATACGGTATTCAATCTCCATCCATGTTCGCTCTAACATAGCTTCATCAACAGTGGCAATGGCGTCAGTGATTCTGTCCTTAAGGTTGTTCTAAACCATAGTTTTACAAACAATATCTGTAACACATCCCCATAGGAAGAAGTACAAGGAAGTGATATTGGGAGAACAAGGTGGCCAACGGATTGGTCCTCCACTTTCAATCCACCTATCTGAAAATGTTTCACCAAGGAACTGGCAAACAGCTTGTCTCCAGTGAGGTAGTGCAAAATCCTGCTGGAACAAGATAGTTGGTTGCAAGTTTTCCAACTTTGGTACCACAAATTCCCTCAAAACATTAAGGTAAACATCAGCATTTACTGTTTTTTTCTCTGAATAAAAATGGTCCAAGGATGTGGTTGTGCATGATACCACACCACATATTAACCTTTGGACTATCTCGTTGAAGCTCCCTGGTCTCATGAGGGTGTTCTGATCCCCACATCCTGACATTGTGTCTATGCAGCTTTCTTGAGACTTGAAAGGTTTCCTCATCACTAAATTAGATATGTTTCAAGAAGTGCTCATCTTCACTAAGGTGCTTCATGTAGAAGTTTACTAAATTATGTGAAAAAAAACTTTTATAATGTTTTCTTTTATTATGCAACAAACTGCTCAGACCTATCTCTTCATTTCTATTTGTAATAAAATGTTTACATTGTACTGAGACTTTGTGGACACCCTGTGTATGTGTGAGTATATATATATATATATCTAAATATATATAAATATATATATTTTTTTTTCTCTTTTTCTTTTCATTTATTTATTGGTGGCTGACACTGCCATTATAGAAAATAAGTACTATGTGCTCTAACAATAGGGAATAGTGGATTAAGAATTGATATATTATGAAATAGCAATCACCTTTGTAAGGCAGCGTAAAACGAAATCTGCAATCTGACCAATTGTTTTCTACAGTCAATGTTTTTGCAATGCTCAGTCATATTAGAGGTAGGAAGACATCATCAGAAGTAATGGTATATGAAGGGTAGGCTATGGAAATTTTAAAAATTATGTATGTAAACATGTAGATTTATATTTAATTTCTTACTTTTTATACACAACTTCAAATGATATAATTTTTCTTTCCTTTGTACTTAGATATTTTTATACATTGATATTCATATTACACTATTTTACTGTTATGTATACATCTGTGTTCTTGGCATAAATTGTTTTAATATATGGTTGTAAATATTCTAATAGTTGAGTCCTTTGCTGTTGATACCTCTTACATTTTAGATGGAAGTGTTCCAAAATACTCTATTTGGACTGAGTTAAGGGGGGAAGACGTTACTATGGTGTCTTGAATTTATTACACTATATATCCTTATTATAACCCATTGAGGGTTGAACGGTATACTTTATTTTTTTTTAAATGTTCCAAAATATTGTTTTGCAGGCACTCTTCACAATAAGGTTCTTTCAGTTATAATCTGTCCAGCTCTTAGCTGCAGTCTCAGACGTTTGCCATTTATGACAGTATATCATATAAATTGAGAGACCAATATAATTCTGGAGACCAGAAGTTGTGGAGAGAAATGATCTCCTACACCACGAGGCATGGTATTTGAAGAAGATACCATCTGCACGAGAGAACATCTCTACACTATTTCTTTATAAGTAATAATAATAATAATAGCCCCTTCAGTCATTACTGACTATGGGAATGCGCCCCTGAGGTGACAGCCCTCAGCTGCTTATTTTCCTGGTGCTCCTTTTGACGTTTTCTCCTCACCTCTGCTTCTTGTGTGAGCCTCTCTTTGCCCAATCTGAGGTGGCGCCGTAAGTAGCATCGCCACTTAGTGCGATCGGCAGCTTCATCCTCCCATGTTGCTGGATCCATGTCCAGTGCCCTCATATCTCTCTTGCACACATCTTTGAACCTCAGCTGTGGTCGCCCAACTGTTCTCTTGCCATCTGCTAATTGTCCGTAGAAGATATCTTTTGGGATGCGACCATCTTCCATGCGGCGAACATGGCCAAGCCAGCGAAGTCTGCGCTGTCTAAGAAGCGTATACATACTTAGAAGGCCAGCACGTGACAACACCTCGACATTTGTCACTTTTTCTTTATAAGTACATGTATAAAAATGATTGTCCAGTCACATGCAATTATAAGTTGAACTTTCTCTGTTTGATGGTTGTTGGTCAAGTCTCTGTTCCTAATGGTCACTTCATCATTAACCCACACTGTCCATCTTTGCTCAATTTTTAACAGATTCTGATTTTATCAGTTATCTTTTAACAGATCTTTCATTCATTCACTCACTCTCTTCTTTTTCCAACTTAATTTATTCATAAGGTATACGTTTATTAGCATTGTGATCTGATATATACCCAGTTACGAGACAATAAGAAGGCATTATCAATTATATACTCATGTCCACTTGTTCCTTCATTCCTCCATTTGTCTTCTTAACTCTTCTTATATTTGTTTGGTGCAACAAATTTCTAGGCTTCTTCTTTTGTTCATCTTCATCTATTTATCTTCCTTCTTTCTACAGGTCTATATCCTATTTGTTTGAATCCTCAAGGACAGCTTTGTGTCAGAAACTGGATTTTTTCAGTTTCCACAAGTCACCCAAATTGCGTTTAAAAAGTAGCCCAAAGTCACCCAAAATAGTCCATGTCGCCCAAGATGTGTTGAAACATAGCTCAAAGTCACCTAAAATAGTCAGAAATCATCCAAATCGTGATAAAAAAGTAGTCTCAATTAACCCAAAGAAACTTTCGATTGTCAGAATATTTTGGTTTTCAGGTGTTCGGATCGAATACCATCACCAACCAAGAATTGCTTACTCTGAGCAACCAAGAGGACATGCACATCGACATAGCTGGCAGACGCTGGGGTTGGGCACATCCTTGGAAGAGACCCTGATGCCATCACAGGAACAGCTATGCAATGGGCCTCTGAAGGAAAGCGAAAGAGGCGCTGCCCAAAAACAACTTGGCAGAGAACTGTGGATGCCGAAATGCAAAGAATGAAGCAGAGCTGGGGCACTGCGCGAAGGATGGCCGCTGACTGAACAGCGTGGAAGCAGTTTGTTGCTGCTCTACAAGACACCACCAGGCATGATAGCTACTAGTGGCTAAGGATCAAAGAAGAAAGAAGAGATGTTTGGAGAAAATGATATAGACCTGTGTAATCTATCATCCACTACCATACAAAGATTTCTTTGTTGCTGTCTAAAACAGAGGAGATTTTTCCAGAGGATTGTATCAGGATTTAATGCACAGAACTTTGTGGTGAAATTTTGTTTATACAAACAGTGCACATGAAATATATAGTACTTTACAAACAGTTCTGCAGAAATTATGGAGGCTTTTTTGTCTACCAACTTAAACTAGATAGTCTAAAAGATTAAACAGCATTTATTTTCCACATATATGTTCCTTTAAACTAAAAGACTGAGACACTTGTCTGTGAGTTTAAAACTTGCAAGATATATTTGCCAGCCATTTTCTGCAGATACAATACCTGAGATAAACTGATAGCCACCAGCAATGATCTCTAAAGCAGGGTAGCCTGTGCAATGGTGGATAAAGAAAGTGGGAGATAATACAGCTGCAGTAGAAATGTAATTGGCCACAATCTTCTGAAATCATTGCTCAACTAACCACCTTCTGAAGCCACTGCTCAGTGAATTACAATCTCATGAAACTGTGCCCAAACAGAGGCACCCCTAAAAGCACTGCCAAATCACCCACACTCTTCTGAATCTGCTGCCAAATCATGCAAACTCTCTTGGAAGTACTGCCAAATTCTTTACAGTCGTCTAAAAACACTGCCAGGTCTTCCAGAGGGTCACAAGAACCTTGGACTTGGAACTCTAAGAGAAAAAGGAAATGAACATGATAAAGGAATTGCCGGACAAGAGACCCAACCATGAATCTTTCTTTTTGAAAACCCATAAAATACTTTATCTAAGAAGCATGTACCATAGAATGACTGTTGATAGTCTGTGCCCCAAGGAATGACATACTTTGAGACGAGAAATATCATCATAATTACACTTCAGCTCCCCAAGGAGCATAGGAAGATGGATATTACAGTTTAACAATAAACAATCACTCACCCTGTATATTTTTGAATCAGCAGTCTGCACTGAGCTAACCAGTGATTTAAAAAAAAAAAAAGAATTGGCTGGAGAGTTTTCTATTGTTGGTTCCTTGGTTTGGTTTGATTTTTAAGGACTATCTTCATTGCACGCGTACAACTCCATCAGTGCTCCAATCTCCTCCCTTAGATCACACAAGAAGAATCTCAGCACAGTGCATAAACTCCATATCACCGGCAAGAATCCCAATGTGTGTATATAGGAATCTCACATTCTGTAAATATTTTTGTGGTGGGTAGGTTTCCTAATTTTAAAATTTTTGACATGGCAGCTACCGTGTGGCCTATTGCATGATTGGGATAAACAAGGCTGAGTGTTGTATAATGTTGATCATCTGTTTCACAATTAATTTTCTCTGTCAAATGTGATCCTCTTGAGTTTCTTTGTAAATGCAGGAGTGAGTTGGTGACATTTGCTAGCAAGCTTTCATACTGTGTGGCTGCCTTTGTTTGTGTTACTGCTATGGGCACAAGTTGTTCAGAATAATTATCTGATGCCTTAGATTTTACTATTTCTGGAAATAGGAAAAGATAGATACTAAAAACATCTAGGTAGTATTACTGAAGAGACAGGGAATACTTCAGACGAAATGTAGAGACATGATTTAATAGACAGGAATGCTGCCATGTGAAGAAACTTTTCACGATTGACTCCAGGATGTAAGTTAAGGGGTGAACAAAACTGGTACTACTAGATGTAGAATCATATATATATATATATCTTAGCAGTAGTATAGAAGGAGCACAGACAGTGATATTAAAATAAGAAAACAAAAAGCAAGAGATTTCATTGCATTAGGAAATATATAGAAATCCAAAGAAATCATGTTCAATACAAAACTAAGCATTTTCATATCATATGTCAAGTCAGTCCTATTGTATGGCTCTGAAACATGGAGAGCAACCGAGACGTTACAGGCTTTCATAAATGGGTCCTTGAATAGAACAGAAGGATTGAAATGGTATGACAAGATTACCAATATGGAACTGATGTTAAGAACCAGACAAGTGTCAGTGGAACAACAGATGGGAAAAAGATGCTTGAGATGGATAGGACACATACTGAGGGAACTTGCTTATAACATTACCAGGCAGTCCTTGTTCTGATATCCCCTGTATAAGAGAAGCAGAAGTAGACCAAGACAGCACATAGAGAAGAGAGCTGGAGACAGAAATGAAAATTATGAGGGAGACATGGAAAGACCTTTAGCTGAAATTATGGAACAGGAAGACTTGGCATATGTTTATTGATGGCATTTGTTTATTGATGGTATATGTTTATTGATGGGATATGTTTATTGATGGCATTTATTGATGGCATGTTTATTGATGGTATATGTTTATTGATGGCATATATTGATGGCATTTATTGATGGCATATGTTTATTGATGGCATTTATTGATGGAATATGTTTATTGATGGCATTTATTGATGGCATATGTTTATTGATGGAATTTATTGATGGCATATGTTTATTGATGGCATTTATTGATGGCATATGTTTATTGATGGCATATGTTTATTGATGGCATTTATTGATGGCATATGTTTATTGATGGAATAAACTACTTAGGGAGCTTAAAAGTAATAATTTAAGACTGGACCAGAATCATATGTCTGTAGATAATGAAAGTACTTAAGTAAAGCTAATACTAGAATCAAGCTAAAAGGTGAAGGTAAAACTTCAGTTTTTACAGATGTTACGGATCAAACAAGCAGGTGAGGGTAATTTCCTGAGATACCCTTTGGCTGTGGTTGGTCATCATTACGAGTTTTGAAATATGTTTTCATTAGAGATAATGAAGGACAACTACCCATCTGCACAAAGGCATAAGAATGATGAAGGATGATGCATTATGTGTAAACGTGTTGTGTACATGTATAATCATGCCTTGTTTAGCCCCATAGTGTTTGCTCATGTGTTGCCAATGTTTTATTGAGCAATATATTTTTTCCTCATGTGTTATTGACATCTTAGTTTTATTGAGATCTGGTTTCATATCTTAGAGGTCAAGAAATGAGGCCATAGATAAAACTTTAGGTTTACAGTGTGAAGTTTAGTTTTGGCTACTTAAAAAACTACTCCGTCTCATATAAAAGTTTGTAAAATCATATGCTTACTCATAGTGAAGAAAACTGATGTATCATTTTAATTATTTTATAGATGACTATCCTTCTCAGATAAGGGCAAAAAAATAGGAGGTCCTGAATGCAAGTTGCGCACGTTAACAATCCCTCGGCAGTTGGAAATCGTAAAGAGTAGACCGTACAGCCGCTGCCCTGGCAAAAGTTACAAAATTAGGAAAAAACCTACCTGCTACAGAAATACTTATGGAATGTGTGATTCCTGTATACACACATTGGGATTCTCGCCGGTGCTATAAAGTTTGTGCACTGTGTTGAGATCCTCCTTGTGTGATGTAAGGGAGAAGATCAGAGCACTGATGGAGTTGTCTGTTTGCAATGAAGAAGGCCCTTAAAACCAAAACCAATTATGTGCCCTGATGAAGTACCCCAGGGGAGACTATGATGAAACAAAGAACAATAGAACTACTGCTCTCTTGGGCATGTTGTAAAAAAAACAAAAAGGTCAAGGATCCCGTTACACGCCCATTGAGGCATATTGGGAATATGGTGTTAGGCCCATATTGTCTCGACCATTGGCACACTAGGGGTGATGTGGTTAGCATCACGCCGGCCGCCTTAACCTTCCCAGAAGTTGCTCTGGTACCAAATTGGGGCTGGGTTGACCCAGGAGCCGTTTGCGGCCTAAAAAAATCCCACCTCATCTGAGGATTGAACCATGGACCACTGAGCTAGGAAGCCAGTGCACTAACCACTATTCTATCGCAGCATGTTGTATAAGGTGACTAATATTAGGTTGTACATGAGGCATGTGAAACAATTTACTATAGAAACCATCACTGCATGAGCATGTGAATGTGTGGGCTTCCTGCAAGGGAACTAGCTACAGTGGTGGCTTACTGCAAGGGAACTAGCTACAGTGGTGGCTTCCTGCAAGGGAACTAGCTACAGTGGTGGCTTCCTGCAAGGGAACTAGCTACAGTGGTGGCTTCCTGCAAGGGAACTAGCTACAGTGGTGGCTTCCTGCAAGAGAACTAGCTACAGTGGTGGCTTCATGCTCCACAGGGAGCACAAAGGAACATGATAATGATTTTAGTTATTTATTCTCTTTGTTGTTGTTGTTGCTGCTATTGTTGCGAAGACTCATGAGAGGATTCAGTGTTTCTCTTTGGCAAACTGAATAACTAGCCCATTCCCTTAAATAATGTAGATGCTTCATTGATCCTGTTCTTTCTTCCAGGACCTTCCTTGTGCTACATTCAGTTATTTTAGAGTGGGAAATCATCATCATTTTTCTGTTGTGCTCCTTACAAAGCATGGAGCCAACACTACAACTGTTCCCCTTGCAGAAAGCCTGTACGAAGCATTTATATTGCTCTTGTTGTGGTGGTTTCACTAGCAATTTATTTTACATGATGAGGTAGCTAGTCTCATGCACTACCTAATATTAGGTATACACCTGATATTAGGTATTAGCATATACGTGATGCTAATTATTTAGTTTGCTTAGTTTCTGAACTATTTTATTCTCTTTTATTATTTATTGAAAATTATTTACTTTAATGCAGTGTCATTAGTTTATTAATAGTTTTCTTTTTTTTCAGAATTTTTTGACACTGTGGAGTGACGAATGTTGTCACTAAAGGAAAAAAGCTGGTAAATGGAGACATAAAGACATACTGAGAAAATGCTTTCAAGTTCTTTGGCATTGTTTGCAACATGAAACTGCTTCCCTCAAGTTGCATCTTTGACTTTGGAGGTAAGTTTAGAAAGCAGTATATTGACATCACATGCGATTATATATGAACTTCTGGAATGGTTGCCTGTTGATATTGAAAATGTCACTGGTGGCACAATTCTTAAAAAGTGAAATAGAAGGCTGATGCCTTCAGCCACCCTTCAGGGTAGTTGTTGGTATGGCTAGATGAGCTGCCACCCAATGCCTGTGAGTCTTAACTTACCTCAACTTCCACCTTCTTCTGTTAGTATGAACAATCGTGCCATGAGCAGGTCTGCTGCTGGGTGTTTGCTGCCAGACACTTTTTGAGGTGCATGCTTAATCAGAGTTGAGAGCTCATCCTTCAGCTTCACACCAGCAAAAAAATGATGGCAATCACCAGCTCAACAGAAAAGAACAAGTAATGATCTTCAGACTCCGCACAAGCCACAAAAACTGATATACGAGTACCATCTGTTTATTAACACTGTAAGCAAAACATAGGAACTATAGATGAATGTACCTTTGTTATTGATAAAATGATTGCCCAACATTTGCTGCAGGAGTGCCTGACTTCAGAAGAACAAAGAAAGACCCTATGACCATCATCAAAACTAGTTCAGGACAAGCCGAGGATATGTCAGCAGCCTGGGGCTGACCACGGCTTACATCAAGTTGACATCTATTCAAAGAAAAACAATGATCAGGAACAATAGCGTTCTTATATTAAAGTGTAAGAAGTATGAGCAACAGAGAATACCAATATTAGATTATTCACAGGCATGCAATTCATCCATAACTGTAGAGCAGGTCTTGAGACTAGACAGACCCAGAGCACTCCACAGTGTAGTAAAACAGTATATAACAAGAAAAAAAATTAGTATATAAGGATTAATGCGGGTATGGCAAGGGCCTGGTTAGGTTTCCATAATGCCTATTGATGATGAAGATAAACAGTGAATTGTGTGTCATCATAAACACCTTGGGCTTTCCTACCCTCAAGAAACAACCATTTTGGGACAAAGGAAAGCACACAAATGCACATCCATGCAATTTGTTACTTTTAATTTACTCTATTTACCCAAATCTTCTTCAAGTACCATGCCTAGTGGTGTAGGAGATCATGTCTCTCCACAGCTTCCTGTCTCTAGTACAATTTATCAATTGTTGGTGACCTCCTTCCATGCCACGATGTTAAACTGTCCAGTATTTGCTCTCTTTGTCTTCCTCTATCTCTTTTACCTTCAATCTTACCCATTGTTAACGATATATTCCAGCTTTCCTCTTCTCAAAGCATGCTAAAAAAAAAGTGGATTGCTTCTTTCTAACTTGTGAAATAAGTTTCTTTTGTGCATTGGCCTTTTTCAGGACATCCTCATTACTCTTTTTGGTTGTCCATGGTATTTTTAACATTCTTCTGTAAAACCACATCTCTGTTGCCTCTAGTGCCTTCTCTACTTGTTTACTAATTGTCAGTGACTCACTCCCATATGTCAGGATTGGTTCTATATAACACTGAAGAACTCTCTTTCTTACTTTTATTGACAAAGGATTGTTGCATAAAATACTCTTCATTTTGTAGAATGTTGTTTTTGCCTGAGCTATTCTCCTCTTCACTTCTGAGATGCATCGTCCATCCATTGTTATTAATGTGCCCAGGTATTTGAATCTACTGACCTGTTTTAAAACTGTCCCATTTACTTTGATAGTGCATTCTGGGGAAGCCATTTTCTTTAAGATTACCATTACTTCTGTCTTTTTGCTATTAAGGCTGAGGCCTTTATTTTCACTTTCTGTCGCAATAGCGACAGAATTTACACTAATAGGAAAGGCATAATGATGCCATGATCAGATAACAGCAATAAGAATTATTATGTAGAATTAGTGACGTGATACGACAGGAACCAAATAAGTGCCAGTGGAGCAAGAGACGAGAAGGAGATGCTAAAGATGGATAGAATGCACATTGAGGAAACTTGTTGATAGCATTACAAGGCAGTTCTTGTTCTGGAATTCCAAGGGTAAGAGAGATATAGGGAGACCAAAGTATTAATAGAGAAGAGAGCTGGAGATAGACATGAAGGGAATGAAGAAGAGATGGACAGACCTTGGGCAGACGGCACAGGACAGAAAGACTTGGCATATGTTTGTTGAAGGCCTATGCTCCTTTTGGAGATAAAAAGTGATGATGATGGGTGATAAGTGTAGTCAGGGGTCATTGGTGGTAAGTGTGAGGGGATCAAGGGTCAGGGATGATGGATGTAAACAGTGGTTAGTGAATGGTAAGTGCTGGTTTTGAATGGTGGATTGTAAGTGTGAATGGTCAGCCACAAGTCATCAGCGATAGGTATGAACAGTGAATGTCAGGAGTTGTAGGCATCAAAAGTACAAATCTAGGTATTAAAAAAGTCAACCCTTCTAAGTAACTTTCTGTTTCTTGTCAATCACAAGTACTTTTCAATCCAGATATGGGGTTTTGAAAGATCTCTAAAGTGTATGTCTTGTTTGTAAAACATCTCTATATTTTACATTCTTCTGGTGACTTCACTAGTTTGGAGTTGTGCCTGCCCAGGCAAATTACTTTTTTGTACTTTGCTGTATTTTTGCTCCACTGGCATTTCATGTGTTTATTTTTTGTTTGTAAACAGTATTCTTCTTCTCTTCTATTTTTTTTCCTTCTGCCATGCCCTGAGTGAGAATTTGCGGATTTTCATCATTTCAGCATCATCATGTCAACATCATCATGTCAGCATTATCATGTCAGCATCATCACATCATCATCATCATGTCAACATCATCGTGTCAGCATCATCACATCATCATGATCATGTCAACATCATCATGCCAGCATCATATCAATATCATCATGTCAATATCATCATGTCAACATTATCATGACAACATCATCAAGTCAGCCTCATCAAGTCAGCATCATTATCATTGTTTTCTGTTTTTCTCCTTCAGGAGCATGGAAGCACCACTGCAGCTAGTCCCTTGCATGAAACATTCACATGCTCTTGCAGCAGGTGTTTTCTGTAGCAGTTTGTTTAACATGATGAGGTTGCCAGCCTCATGCACAACCTCATATTAGTCACCTTGTATGACATGTGTGAGCTAGTAGTAGTCCTATTCTTTCTTTGCCTCATCAGTGGGGACCCCCCCCCATCCTGTAGGAATTATGCAGGGCATCATGTCAACATGGATGTTTAAATTCTTAGTAGCTGATCCACTTTAAAAGGTAAGGTAAAGGTAAAGAATCCCGTTACACGCCCACAGAGGCATATTGGGAATATGGTGTCAGGCCCATATTTTCTCGACCATCAGCACACAAGGGGTGATGTGGTCAGCATCACGCCGGCCGCCTTAACCTTCCCAGAGTTACTCTGGTACCCAATTCATGAGGCTAGGTCGACCCCAGAGCCGTTTGCGGTCTAAAAAAAAATCCCACCTCAACTGGGGATCGAACCCAGAGCTAGGAAGCAATACACTAACCACTGAGAACTCAGAGTCTAAAGACCATTAAGTCAAGGCAGATCCACATTTCATCCATGCAAGGGAGGGAGACGCTTAAAATATTTAAAATAACATTTTAAAGTAGAAGAACTCCTAAAACCACTTTCTTGTTAAAGTATATCCATTTTTACATAATGTAGGAACATTTCAGTAACTTCTGATCATAAATAAAGTTTTTATCACAATTGGAAATTTGTTAGCACATTTAGAAAAAGCACACAAGAAATGAAAATAAACTATATACACTGTCAATTTTCCCATCATTGTTAAAATGAAACTATTTTGCTTCATGGTGTTTGGCAAAGCAGTCATTTGTTATTTTGTATTACTGTATCAATGAATGAATAGTTTAAAATGAAGTCTACAAAAGCCATGTATTCATTTATTCAGACACATACCATACTTAAGCATATAACTCCATTTAAGTGCATAATTTGATGCCATATTGCTAGTTAAAAAAACTGAAGTCTGAGTCAGACTTCTAAAATTTCCTGAGTCGGAGTTGGACAATTTTAAGCCGACTCCACAACCCCAGGATGTTTTGGGGCACCATTTGTCAGCCAGTTCAAACCGTTAACAAATGTAAGAAATATAGACAGGTCAATAGAAAAAGATTTCTATATTTCTTGTCTTTGTTGCCTGTTTGCAATTACGGCTGGCAAAGGATGAACCCCAAAATGACCTGTTTCTAGTGTGTACCGTCCATTTGTAAAACTTACTTCATACCATTTTCTTCTTCTGTTTTTTTGAGTGGATTATATATAACTTTCCATACCAGTGTTACAGCAGCCCCCTTATTTATTTACTTATATTACAGTCACATTCAAGAATGTGAAAATGTAATCATAGGTTGTATGTCTGTCACAGGATACTTTTGTTGATCTTATATGAGCTGGATTCAACAAAGAGGCTGGTCAGCTTCTTGGCAGAAACTAAAGAAGCCCAGGTAAAGAGCTGGCTTTTTTTGTGTGTTTAGAATTTACAAAGTTGTAATTTAAAAAAAAAAAAAAATGTAACTGGCTTATTTGTTTCTTAATAAATAATATTTCTTCATCTATTTCTCCACATATTTGCAGTGTTCTTTGTCTTTTTCTGTTAACTTTTCTATATTTCTTGTCTTTGTCTTCTGTTTGTGACTGTGGCTGATGAAGGGTACACCCTGAAACATCCTGTATTTTTGTAGTATCGTTCAATTGACTATATACCTATTTCTCATTTTTTAAAATTTATTTGTTTCTTTAATACATGCAGTCCATTTCTGGATTTGTGATCATATATTTGCTACAGTCATTGTATAAGGTGTAACATGTCCATGGAATAAAGGCTGTATAATTTCTACTAAACTAGGAGTTTTTAGACCAGAGGTTCTTAACCTTTCTTGTTCCATAGACCCCTTTGATTGTCCAGTGAAGGCTTCGGCCTCCTTTAATTGTCATTAAAGGTTACGGGCCCCTTCTTAGAAAAAATGTACATAAACTCATAATTAAAAATTAAAATATTTGAATACAAATAACACATTTTATTACCAACAAAAAAATTGTGAAGCTAACATATATATTCATAGTGTTTGTTATGCAAAACAAACTATAAAGAGAATATATTTCTTTAAGTGCAAAAATCTATGATAATTTTCCATGTAAAAATTTTGGTGAAATTAAAATTCAAATGTTTAGGTTATGTACACGGAATCCATTCACGGACCCCCACCACCAAGAAGTCCATGTACCACAGGTTAAGAAACCCTGCTTTATACTCAGGAGGCAGACTTTTCAAGATTATATATTTTTTAAGTTTCTGTTTCGAATCATTACCACTTTCAAAATGGAGATGTTAGGTTAACTAATAATAGCAGAAGATTTTAGAAACCAGACTAGTTCTAAAAAAAGAAATACTAACATGTAGATTAACTGATCAGAGAGACAGAGAATAGGTTAGCTACTGGAGAAAGAGACATTGGAAATTACATTGGCTACTGGAGCAGAAATTATAAAGTGTTTGTCGTAGATTTTTGATAGGTATTTAAGATATATTTTGGTCCCGTTTGAATAGAACTAGACCAGGTGGTAACTCAGTGAGAGATAAGGTAAAGGAATAGATTTCACGAGTGAAAAATGGTGAAAAAAGGTAGAATCTGTCCCTGGATTTGAGAAGATCCTCTATAGTCCAGCCTATCTCTACAACAGAACTTTGTTTGTCAGACAGTATACCTCTATTTATATATTAATATGTATATCCACCACTCACATACACACACACAGATAAGTGATGACACAAGACGCACAAATGTGAAAAACTATATTAATGGAATAGGGATATTTGGGACGAGCTGACCAACACATGTAAATTAAGTTTTATGTAAATTTTATTTACCATAAAGAAACTTTACAACAGCTATTATTGAATATCAAACAAAATATATAAAAAAATCATAGGTATTAGAATTAGTAAAGGAATAGACTCATAGGTGTAACACTCCTCCCTCTGTCGAGACACGATCCCGTTAGAAGAAAGTTATTAACCCCCCAAAAACAGGTCAAAAAGATTTTCGCTATGGTCTAGAATTTGCCTATACTGTAAAGAACAGAGTTTACAAGTTAATCTATTCTGAAATGAAAGCATTAGCAAAACTAAATAAGAAATAAACAATGTGAGTACATGGATTATACAATAGAGAGAATTATTCATTCATTCATTCCTCTCTTCTCAGTCAACCGTGACCACGTTCATTCTTTCTTACCATATTGTAGATTTAATAGCATCTGGAACATAGTTTCATGGGTCACACAGCAAATCCAGTGTTATTTTGGCAAAATAAACCCCAGCTCCACAAAGATTGATTAAATCCTCTTCTTCGGGGAACGTTTATTTCATTACTTGTTTTTAAGATTTCTGTTTATGTCACATTAATTACTCCAGGTTAAGAAAATTAACAGTGCTCACAGTGTCAGTAGATTGAGATTTCCATTTTTACATAAAGGAATGTCAGGTCGGTAAATTCTCTCAGTATAACGTTCCTTGTCACACCACAAATGGTTGATGGTCAGGAAATGTTAATGTTTGATTTTGTCGCCACAACGGGCTGAATGTAAACGAAATTGGGAAAAAAGAAATCTGGATAGCTATAGGCCCAGTTAAAAAGTTATTCTTAATATTCTTTGGGTTGGTACTCTGTCTCTTTCTGGGTGTTAACAAGAGGCCAGACAGGTTCACCTTGAAGACCACCTATATACATACGAATGTTATTTGTGTACTTTTGGACTTAGATCCGTTATTCTCCGATTCAGGTTTAGGCGTAGGCTTAGACCGCTGGTAGGTTTTTTTTTTGGTAAGTGACCCAGTACGCAAACACAGAAATTAAACATGTCCAAATCGAAAATACTAAGAAATCCACCATAACAATGGTCTAGAAATCGAAGATAGTAGGTTCTTGAAAAATCTGTGGGTACTGAATAATGGATTTTAAAGGCAGAGATATATATATTAAAATGGTAGAAAAGTCGCTGACCAGAGTTACACATAACACCTTTGGGGATTTCTGTGTTCAAATTCTGAATGAAAGGAAAATTTGCCACCTGCTGGACTCTTGCAACGAGCGGACGGTCTTAGATCTTCGTCGTTCTGTAGCTTAATTACGTTTCACGAACAAATGAATAAGGAGGGGGGGGGGGGGGGGTTAATTGTAATTATCTCCCCTTCTTTCAGATTCTCTCCCCATTCTACTCAGATTTATTCCCCCTGATCAATGTCTACCGAAAATACGTTTCAACTTATCGCTCCCTTGGTTTTTCTTCATTAGCTCATCTCCCCCTTCTCTCTCGCTACGTGCATCATAGTAAACATTACTAGTGTAGAGAAAAGAAAGAATTAGGCGTGGCTAAATTAAGAAAGAGGCCGATATCTAAGTGTAGGAGAGTTCTGCGTTAAAAAAACGTGCATAACTAATAAGGAAGCAAGGTGAAGCCAGGTGGAAGAAAAATGTAGATAATAAAATCTATTTTTCATAATTCTCTGTCACAGTGTTTTAGTTGTTATTGTTGAACAGAATCAACATCATTGCACTCCGAGCAAACCCATAGATGCTCAGTCTCCCTCAGTATATGTCGAAGAGTGTGAATGCTAACTGTTCTTGTAGCTCGCTGGTTGAATACACGATGGATGCATCCTCTCATATGTCCATCTCTGCTAGCCTTACGTTTGATGCCAAATTCCAACAGTCTTAACCTTGATGATTCATCTATTGCAGTGTCATTCTCTAACAGGCGATCATTAATTGTTCTCAGTATCTCTCACTTATTCATATCCAGTGTCCCCATTGTGGGTGCTCTTGATGTTAGTCTGTCAGCTCTCTTATTACCATGTACCGCTGCATGACCAGGACAGTAGATTCACACCAGCTTCTGCAGATTCAAAGCTTCTATGTTTCCCATTCACGCCATAGCCAACCATTTTGAACCTTTCGAAGTATGGACTGAGAGTCTGACACAATGACTGCCTTTGTTAATGAAGTTTTAGCTGCCTCTACCTCCATTCTCATGCTGGAAGTTGTTATATTGTAAGCCCCGCTATGTTCGGTGAAGATTCTGCCCTTTACGCTAGCAGAGAAGCAATTGGCTCCAAGGTCGACCCAGCCTCATGAATTGGGTACCAGATAACTCTGAGAAGGTTAAAAATGGCTGGTGTAATGCTGACCACATCATCCCTAGTGTGCCGTATGGTCAAGAAAATATGGGCCTGACACCATATTCCAGTATGCCTCAATGGGCATGTAACAGGATTGTTAGCTCTTTTTTTTTACCTTCTTCTCATCCTTGTTCCACTAGCACTTTTCTGGTTCTTGTCATCAGTTCCACATTGGTAATCTTTTCAAACAGTTTCAATACATCTTAGGGACACTAGGAAGAGATATGCCTCTATGATTTCCACATTGTCAGTTGTCACCATTTTTTAATATAGATGTAATGCTGGCAATATCTCAATCCTTTGGTATAGTCTTGTGGCACCAGGATGCTTGTAGGACCCTTAGGAGTAATAGGTTGCCTGCTGTTCCCATGTATTTAACCATTTCTGGTGTTATACCATCACATCCTGCTATTTTGTTCACCATGATTTTCTCCAGTGCTGCCTTCAATTCTTCCATCATGATGCTATCTTCACCTCCATTAGTTTCCTCTTCTGTAATTGTGTTTATCATTTCAATCCATCTGTTCTACACAAACACCCATTTATGAAAGTCTACATTTTCTAGATTGTCATTTTTGTTATTCTTCATGTTTTAGAGCTATACATTAGGACTGCCCAGACATTTGATTTTAAGATTTTTTTAAAAAGATATCTATGGTTATTAATATAGAAAAAAGCAAGATATTGGTGAATAGCCATAAGAAACATGTTCCGACCAACATTACGTTAAATGGGCAAACGTTAGAAGAAGTTAACACCTTTAAATATCTCGGGTCCACTATATGTAGTGATGGAAGATCAAATAAAGAAATCAAGACAAGACTTGAGATGGCCTCAGCTGCCATGACAAGGTTGAATGTGATCTGGAAAAGTAACATCAGTTTTCCTGTGAAGATCAAATTATACAAATCACTTGTATTATCTATTCTCTTGTATGGGTGTGAGGGCTGGACACTCACTGCAGATACGGAGCGAAGGATTCAGGCTTTCGAGCATAAATGTTACAGAAGAATTTTGCGCATTTGCTATAAAGAGCACAAAACAAATGTCTATGTTAGAGAGAAGATAAACACCTATGCAGGCCATCAAGAACCACTTTTGTCAATAGTGAAACGTCGAAAGCTTGCCTGGTTTGGGCATGTAACTCGTCATGACTCCCTTTCGAAAACGATCCTCCAGGGAACAGTCGAAGGTAAACGGAGAAGAGGAAGGCAAAGAAAATCCTGGGCTGATAACATCAAAGAATGGGCAGGACACGGTTTCTCCACACTTGTACGCATTGCTGAGAATAGAGAGCAGTGGAGGACCCTGTCTGCTGATGCTTCCACCATGGCACCCCTACGACCCATGACGGGTTATGGGTTGAGATGATGATGATCTATGGTTAGAGATTAAAATAATATTATACTCTGCAGAGCTGTCAGTTGTTTGAAAAATAGAATCTGTTTCACAGTTTGTATTTGCTCTGTATTCTGCTGAGATGTAAAAGATAGCTTAAATAAATAATCATAGGTCACAGGCAATTGCCTTGTGTGTGTCTGTTGGATTATCTATTTTTGTGGTGCTTTAATGGCAGGGAGGATAGTGTGATTCGCTTCCACAGCTAGGCGGTGGTACCTCACAGAAGGTCCTGGGTTTGATTCCCCGGTAAGCCACTCACGTCTGTTGTTTTTCTGTTGTCTAGTTTTCTACTTCTTTATTTCTCACGAGTGCCTGAAAACATACCTTTATATGTGTAATATTTATTTACTGTTTACAGGCCTCGGGTTTCCCTTCTTTATGTGTTTAAAAGTTATTCAATTTGCACTATTGTAGTGAAATATTGATTTCTCAGTCATCTTGTTTGGCTTGTAAGTGACATTTATTATAATTTCAATGGGAAGATGATCTGAGTTTGTATTTTCAATTTATCCCATTTCTACAGTAGTAGCCCTGTACTTCTTAAGGAGAAATAAAGGAACAAGAAAGAAGAGATAATTTCCTGTGAAGCTTGTCCATAGCAAAATACAGGGAAGAGTTGATTAATAATAATAATAATAAATTCTTTAAGCGCCAAACACGGCGCATAAGGCAGAAACCAGTGCTCTCCAGGTTGTTCGTTGTGACGCCACTCCTCTTAGCTCTTGCACATTATTTAGGCCCAACGTTCTTCCTTCTCTTATTATTGTTCTTCTGAGTGTTTCTTTTGGTCTTCCTTTTTTCCGCTTACCCTCAGGAACCCAAGTGAGCGCCTGTAGTGGTATTCTGTTGTTTTGCATTCGTAGGACATGACCGATATATGACCATCGTCTTTTCCTTATATAGTCGGAGACATATTTCTGCCTAGAGTCTTCTCTTATTTGTCGATTAGTCTTGAATTCTTTCCAACTGATGTTCATGAGTTTTCTAAGACATTTGTTCTCGAATGTATTCAGCTTGTTCTCCAATGATTTTGTTATTTTCCAACTCTCACAGCCGTATGTTAACACTGAGATAACATTTGAATTAAACAGACGAAGCTTGGTATGTATATTCAATGATCGTAATTTCCAAATGTTAAATAATCTATTGAAGGCGCTAGCTGCCAAAGCAATTCTAGTATGGATTTCTCTTGTTGTGTCACCATCCTGAGTCATTTTACTGCCTAAATAATTGAAACTTTCAACTTTCTGTAGTTTTTCCCCGTTCAAGATGATATCAAAGGTCTCGTTAGAAAAGTTCATAGCTTTAGTTTTAGAGGCATTTATTTGGAGACCAATTTTAAACCGAGAGATGACACAAATTTATTTATTGCTTCTTGGGATTGTCTTGGTGTTGAACTTAAGAATGCTACATCATCTGCGAAATCCAGGTCCCCCAGGAATTTTCCATTTGTCCATTTTATACCCAATTGTTCATTGTGGGTATAGTTTCTCATAACCCAATCAATAGCTATTCCAAAAAGTAGTGGTGACATAATACAGCCTTGTTTCACCCCTGTTTCTACTGTAAACCAGTTGATTAGGGATGGCATAATAAGTCACTTGCTCCTGGGCAATACCTTGGTACACCACTGCATGGATTGAAGTAAGTCACTAATAGTTTCTATTGTTATCTGCAGAAAACCAAAATTGTGACGGCTTACAGATTTCAAATAAGTTTGGCAGGAATAGTGTGCGAAGTATTTTTATCTTTATGAATAAGAAAAACATCATTGTTTCGGGAACCCTTGAACAAAAAAAAGTCCTTGTTTTGGAATACCCAGGGTAAGAACAATTAAGAGAGACCAAAAAGCATATGGAGAAGGGAACTAGAGACTGACATGAAAGAGAAACAGAAGACATGAGAAGACTTTAAACTGATGGCACAGGTCGGGAAAGCTTGCTATGTATCTCTTGAAGGCCTGTGCTTGCAAAGAGCTGAAATGTAATGATGATGATAATAATGATTAACAACAACAACAACAACAAAAAGAGAAGAAAGAAAAAATGGTATGTGAGAAGGGAATACATTTCCTGTGTCTCAAAACTTGGCCACGAGGGTGTAATATCAGCTGGTAATCCTGAGTTTGGTTGAATCTCAGGGGGCTGGTTGGTATTTCACAGACGTGTTGCCGTGGCAGCAACCAGCTCAGCATTTGTAGGCTCTCATTGGTGTTCTCATCTGTGTATGCTTGAAAAGTATATTTATTGTATATTGTAGAACTTTGTTTTCTTCATTCATAATGACTATTTTTACTTTTTTATTTATTTGCTTAAAAATAACTTTTCACTATGGTTTCTTGTTATAAACAAAACACTAAGAGAAAGTAGCATAAGCAGCTATATAAATTAAAAAATAATATGGTATGAAATCAGTTTTACAAGTAAACAGTACACACGAAACAAGGACGTTTCGGGTTTTACCCTTCGTCAGCCACAGTTACAAACAGGTGACAAGGACAAGAACTACATATAGGTACTACAAAAATCTATGATGATGAGGAAAACGCCAAGCCCTATACAAGGTGTCTTTAAAATCCTTGCGCAACTGTTAACTTAAATAAATTGGACTTAAATCTTAGTAAGACGTATTACTTTTTGTGTTGTTGTTGTTTTTTTTTTCCATTTAACTTAAATAACTGTGGATGTGCACATGATAGATAAGGTAAAGATAGTCCCATTACAGATAATGCTGAAGGGGAGTGATGTGTTAGAGACTTCACAAGCCTAGGTCCAGCTTTGAAAGATGGGTTGACCAATTCCCTTTCTCGCTGAAGCACTCTGTAAACGACATATAAAAACCTAATTTATTCAGTTTTAAATCAGTACAGTTCAAATGTTTAGGCTTTAACATAACCGCCATCTTTCGCGACACATCATTAAGTCCGATTTTCCAACAAGCAGTTAACCCTTTAAACTTTTACCGTTGCCATTTTCAATCATGTACAGGACCTGGCAATTTAATAGCATCAGATGGAAGTCGCATTTCCAAAGTGAAGAGAAGAATAGCCCAGGCAAGAGCAGAGTTCTTATTCACTACGAGTTATCCTAGCATAAGCAGCACCAACTAACTGCCATTAAAAAAAAAAAAAAGAAAAGAAAAGTTGACAGAAATGAAAGATGGTTCCATTGGAATTTTGAAAGTGCTCAGAGTGTCAATAGATTGTTGTTTTATAATCCTAGAAATCTTGACTGATTTATTAGGCTCAAGCCTTTATTAATTCAAGACGAGCAGTGTTCAATGCAACAGCTGTATCTTAATTTAAATTACAAGTAATTGCAGAAACTTAATATATTTATTTTTCATCTTGCACTCTATCCATCATGAAAAAGAAGACAAAAAAAAAAGAAGAAGAAGAAGAAGCCTTTATTGAAAAAAAAAAAAAGATGGATGATAAGTTAAAGTAAATAAAAGAGCAAGGCAGTGGCATACTAAGTGGGGTACAGGGGGGGGGGGAGACTGGCCCGGGTGACAGCCAAGAAGGGGGTGCCATCGGACACTTTTTATAGTACTCAATGTTGAAAATGTACTTCCTAGTGCTTTTTTAAACTGTAGGGAAAGTTTGGGGGGGGTGTGGAGTATACCAATGATATGATCTGCCCCAGGTCCAAATGCTTGAGGGATGCTTCTGGAGCAAGATATGTCATAAAGATATGTGATCAAAAATTAAGAATTTGATAAATTATTAATTTTGAAGGGGATAGTCAATGTAAAGAGGAGTAAAGAAAGACAAAAATAACATGGTTCAAGAACTTGAAGTCCATGGAGAACACTAAAATACTATATGGTCTAGAATGACTCAAGGGTCAAGAGAATGGAGGTTAGTGGTGGTGGACACATTCCAGGAAATGTGAAGGCACTTAAAAGTGAAGATAATCAAGAGCACATGCTTCATATACATAAAATGTTTAATTTTGTTTGCTTTCTTTGTCTTTTTTATTTATTAATTTTTTATTTTTTTTTATTTATTTTTTTTTTTTTTCAAATTCATTATTATTATTAATTTTTTTTTATTATTTTTTTATTTTTATTTTATTTTAAAAACACTTTAATTATGATGATTATTGCAAATGTAATATTACTTTTATAATGATAAATGCCTTAATAATGCTTAAAGTAAATGTGAGGATGAAAGGATATTAGTATACATGATGAGAGAGAGAGGAAGGGCAGAATGTCAGACGGGCCTGCGTGCCCAATTCTTAACCCTTTGAAAATAAAGTTCGTTCGTTCGTTCGTTCTGAAAAAGTAGTATATTTTAATAATCTACTGGTAGTTTCTTTTGAAGACCCATTGCATTTTTATTTTGTTGCAGTTCTCTTATTTTTAAATTGTTTTTTTTTTTATTATGAAAAAAAAATACTTTGTTCAACCTCTGATGGATTATAATTAGAATTTTTAGTGTCTCTAATTCCAGATAATATTTTTAATTGCTAGTACCTGTGTAGTGTTTTTATTGGCATATCTTACTTACTACTTACTTAGTCTTTCCTCTTCTAACCTGGGGTGTCGAGGTTTGCCAGAGAGAGCACCATACTATCCCTTCAGTTGTCTTCCTCCTGGCCTGGTTCCTGGTTATGGTATATCATGGTATCATTTCTCCTTTCCAATTATTGTAAATTGAGTAAATTAAAGTGTCAAATTATTTGGATGTGCACGTGTATTTTTTTCCTTTGTCTTAAAATGGTAGTTTCCCCATATCTTGCATGATGTTGATAAGGGTAAAGAGGGTGTGAAAGCCTGGGGTGTTTGGGATGATATTTAAGTTACTACTTATTATGTAGACAAAATTAAGTCACTACTTATTATGTAGACAATTATATCTAATGTGTATGTAGCGTGAGGTTTTTATTGTCTCTAAGATCAGTATAGTACTGACAATACAGAAATAGAATTTCTGCAGGTAAATGGTGAAGTCCCAGTGTATGAGAGAACTACTGGTATCACAAATTAGTTACGGCTGTGAATGATCTGATCTCGAAAAATTAGTAGAGTGGAGACAGTCATAAAATGCTCCCCCGCTATGTAACTAACTGTGATATTAAAACATGGAAACAGATTTCACGTAACAATTATAAAATTGACAAGTCGTTCAAATACAATTTCCTTATTATTTATTAAGTATATACACTATCTACTCTTGTGCTGAAGGGTGGATGTTGGAAGATGGAATGCAATGGATTTGTACGTTTACATATATATATATATATTTATATATATATTACAAGTCTTCCAATTATAGGAGCAAAATTATAGATATCAGCTCTGCTGTTAATTAATTATAGAAAATGTATCAGCTGTGCTGTTAATCTTGTCTCTCACTACGCTAAATCACTTTTTCTTCCTTGACCGTTAATTGCTCACAATTGCCGACGGAAATGGTACTAATGTGTACTCATCTCTTAGAACAGTTCTGTCCTTCCTAATTTGTTGCACACAACACCCGCTGATGATCGTTCCTTTAGCCCACCCAAGACTGAGGGGGACTAAGGATGTAGCTCCGGTACAATCACTGTGCTCCTGCGAAGTTCCAGGCAGCTGGATTGACTCGAACATACGACCTCAGGTTGGATGACACGAATAAAACCTGTAACAAGGAAAAATAGGGGCTAATTTCTGTCATCAAGCCCACCTATTTCTAGTGTATATGAGATGAGCGTGTCTCAGGTGTCTGCATGTAGGATAAATGACAACATGGCTCAGTATGATTTAGCAATAGCGATACAAGACAGGTGTCTACTTGCAAAACATTCTTTTTGATAACAATACATGAATACATCCAATAATTTGTACACCGTATGATACAACCGAAAAGGTATTTGACAGGGTCCCCTGGAGCAAACTTTGGGACTGTTTGGCAAGGAAGAACATTCCAGCACCTCTGATTCATGCTATACAGAGCTTCTACAAGTCTTGCAGAAATTATGCGAGGACAGCAAACCATAAGTCAGAAGAGTTCAGGACCACCACTGGTGTAAGACAAAGTGATATCCTGTCACGTTATCTTTTCATACTCCTCATGGACGATGTTATCAAGTCATGTAAGGAGAGAACAAGAAAGTATTCAGTGGGGTAATGGAAGATGAGACAGGTATGTATTTCAGAGCTGGCATTTGCTGATGATGTTGCCCTGATTGCTAAATCAGAGGCACATCTCCAATCCAACCTGCAAGTCTGGAAGGAAGAGCTGGAGAAGAGAGGGATGGTCATAAGTAGCTCTAAAACAAAATCCATGGTGATATCACGAGAAGAAAAAAGACTTACTTACTTACTTAGTCGTTCCCCTTCTACCGTGAGGTGTAGAGGTGAAGAAAAAGGACATCAGATTAAACTGGGAGAACAGGTCCTGGAGCAGGTCGACCACTTTAAATATCTCAGAACTATTATAGACCGAAAGGGAGGCATCAAAGAAGAGTTGGCCACTCGAAAAGCAGCAGCTGGGAGATTTTTTCAGGCTATAAATCGAGAATTCCTCAGCAAGAAAGAAGTTGGTAAGAAAACGAAGATGGCTGTATACCGCTCCACCTATGTCCCAGTCTTGACATATGGATGCGAGTCATGGGCAATGACTACAACCCATAAAAGCCAGATCCAAACCTCAGAAATGAGGTATCTGAGGAAAGTGGTTGAAGTAACAAGAGACATGGTCCGCAACCAGACGATACGTCAAGGCCTAAAATCCCACCCCCTGCAGACCCAAGTAGAACAGTCCCAACTTAGATGGTTTGGCCATGTCTATAGAATGGGAGAAAATCGGCTACCACGACAAGCATGGGAAACAAAGAGCCAGGGATCCAGACCCCCAGGACGACCCAGAGTCCGCTGGGAGGACAACATTAGACAATCTTTGAAGGACCGAGGACTAGAATGAAACCAGGCCAGGAGGAAGACAGCCGATAGGATAGTCTGGTGCTCTCTCTTCCAAACCTCTACACCTCACGGTAGAAGGGGAACGACTAAGTAAGTATGATACACCCGTTTCCTTCCACCTATAATATACCAGGCCATATCTGATAAGTCTGATAAGTGCTATATTGGCTGGTAAAATACAGGGTGGTCATAGTCTTTCCCTGATTTCAAAAATTAAAAAAAAAAGTATTCTGTGCAGAGACACTTGGTTTTTTGGAAATTATTCCAGAACTAAAACAGTTTTTTTAATGCTATTTGTAGATTTCATCATTTGCGATTTTCAACACTAATATTCGAGGGATTGCAAGTTCTCTTGAGGCACGATAGGTTGATTTCTGAGGAATGCGTTGAAACGCCATGCGCACTGCGTCCACAGTTTTTTTCACTCACACGAGGCCTACCTGCTCTGGGCATGTCACCGACGCTGCCAGTGTGCGTAAACTTTATATACCAAGCTTTGATGCTTTTAACATCTGGAGGATCTCGTAAAAATTTGAAATCAGGGAAAGACTTTATGACCACCCTGTATATCCTAACAATACTGTTGTAGTTATATGAGTCCTAACAAGGACTGTTTGGTTATGTTTCGGGTTGGTTTTCTTCTTCAACAATCATACCAAGAAATGCAATCCTTATACCTAATTCCCCAAGATATAATCAGTATACCTGATACATTCGTAGTAAAACAAAATCTAAAGTTGTATTAAATATATACAGGTGTAGGCTATTTTCTGCTGGTTTCCTTCTTCAACAGTCATACACAATCATTATGCATGATACTATAAAATACAATCATTATACAGGATATAGTCATAGGTTATATTCAGGTTGGAATTATATGAGTCCTAACAAGGACTGATAGGTTATATTTCAGGTTGGAGTTATATGAGCCCTAAAAATGACTGATAGGTTATATTTCAGGTTGGTTATCGTCTTCAGCAATCATACCAGGAAATACAATCATTATACCTAATTCCCAAAGATACAATCAGTATACCTGATACATTTATAGTAAAACAAAATATATTAAATATATACAGGTGTAGGTAGTATAAATGACACACAAAAATTACAATCATTATATACTTGATGTAGGCCTATTCTCCTACAAGTGTATAGTAAGTTTACCTACCCTCTAAGATTAATACAAGCCAGATTTGGACTCGACTTTAGTGAAGCAAGAGTGCCCGGTCACGCAGGTAAGCAATAAATCAATGTTGACAGCTTTCTCTTTCCCCAGTCGGTCGTGCTGGCCTTCGTGTTTGTGTGTATATTTTTTTTATTAAAATGCGCCCGTTTATATAGGTAGATGCAAGGAATCTGCCAGTGCGTAAGGAACTCTTTTGATTGATTGGTTCTTGGCGGTTTCGTACATTCCATGACCGAGTCCCGAAATACAGGGCTTATGCCTAATTTTATTCTGTCTGCCGCCATCTTGGGGGAGGAAGATGGCGTATACTTCATGTAATTTATTCTGGCTCAGAGTCTGTTGAACATGGATTGGCTGGGCATATGTATTAACAAAGAAGTGGGTTTACACACATGTTTCACGACAGTGTAGACCAGTGCTCCATAACCAGTGTGCCACAGGTGTTTGCCTGGTGGGCCTTGACACCAGGCAGAAAACACCATATAATGGTATACAAAATTATATGTTAAGGTAAAATATCATGAAAGAATCTCACACGTACAATTTTACAAATAATAGAGTTATCATCATCCACCAATCCATCACACACAAAATTAGGGAGCTTTGTCTTATGATTGTAGTGAATTAAAAAATATTTACCATACCCACTAACTTAAATATTGTAGTGTGCTGTGGAATTTGGAAGGGCACTTTAGTGTGCCATGAAGTAAAAAAAAAGGTTACGGAGCAATGATGTAGACAGTGTTTCCCTGATACTTTTCAAGTTGCTATAGTAGCCCATAATGTTGATAACAGTGGTTTCTTCATGGCAGCAGCAGCTATATTTGGATATGAGCTGAAGGTAATTAAAAAAATTAAACTGCTTGTTCCTTTTGTTCTGAGCATTATTAATAAACATGGCGGCATGTCAAGTCAGTCCTATTATATGGCTCTGAAACATGGAGAAAATCAAAAACAACAACCAGAAAGCTACAGACTTTCATAAATGGATGCTTGCATAGAATAGAAGGATTGAAAAAGTGTATTGGAAGATCCTAATGTAGAAATGATGACAAGAATTAGTTAAGCGCCAGTGGAACAAGATATGAGAAGACGCTGGAGATAGATAGGACACATTGAGAGAACATGCTGATAGCATCACCAGGCAGTCCTTGTTCTTGAATGTCCAGGGTAAGAGAGGTAGAGGAAGTAAAAAAGAACACATGGAGAAGAGAACTGGATACAGACATGAAGGAGATGAAGAGGACATAGAAAGAACTAGGACATAAGTTTGTTGAAGGCCTGGGCTTTTTCATGAGTTGAAAGGTCAAATAAGAAAGTGGCGCTTTCAGGCTTGCATGAGAGAAAAGATACCTAACTGGCAGCTTACAACTCCAGACCTAAGGGTCTTTTATGTTTGGACATGCGACCTAATTTAACCGACTAGGTTGAATGGAGCGCGCCTCGCCAAAACTTTATTAACAAAAAAAAAAAAATACCTAACTGGCACTTAACTTCTTTGCTACCAATTCTTGCAGTTATCTGTTTTTGCTTTCATGCACTTTTTTTTATTTAAGTAGCGAAGAGATATATATATAGACTTGCACAATACTGTCATCTTTATGTTGTTTATATATAAATGTGAACATGCAATATTTTTTAGTTTTCATTTCATTTCTCATCAGCTCCCCAAGGAGCATAGACCTTCAACAAACGTTTGTCAAGTCTTCCTGTCCTGTACCGTCATCTCACGGTCTTTCTGTGACTTCCTCATCCCCTTCATTTCTGTCTCCAGTTATATTCTTGTAATTTTGATTTCCCTCTACCTCTCATACCCTTGGGATTCTAGAACAAGCACTGCCTTGTAATGCCATTGACAAGTGTCCTTAATGTATCCTATCCATTGTCAGCGTCTTCTGCTGAACTCTTGTTCCAATGGCACTTATGTGTTTTTTTCTTTCTTTTAGTTAGTCATAAGAAATTTGTTTAATTTTTGTGATATTTTCTGTGTGTCTATTTGCCTATAAACTTACCTTCTGTCTGCATATTTATATTTGCCTTCCAGTTTGCTTGTTTGTGGTCCTGCCTCTCTGCATGTTCTTTAGTCTCTATACTTTCTGCCTCTTTTTTTGTTTTAAGAGGAAGAAAAATATCCCATTAGACTTCTTTTAATTAGGATATATATTTGTATAATTTAGATATTTTCTATTGCCTCTACTTGCTTATGGCATCATCCTTCCTGGCCAATTATTGTATATAAAGTAAAAGAAAATTCCAAAATTGTGAGTATGTAAGTGGTTTTTTTCCCCTTAATCCTAAAATGGTAGATTCCTTATACTTGTTATGGCGTTTAAAAATAAAAAGGGAAAATGGGTGTGAAAGCTTGAGGTGATTGGGTTAATATTTAATTTACTCGTCATTTGACATTAGTAATATGTATGACTAGAACCTCACTAGATCTTTACATTGTTACTGCCACTGTCACTGAATAACCTGCTTGCATGCCACCTCTTTTTTCTGTCTGTTGGTCTTAATTTGTGTCTATCTCTCTGACAGTCTAATTATTTTCCTCTTTTGCTTCCTGCATACCCCCCTCCCCCCGTAAATGTCTCTGCCTCTCTTCCCCATCTGCCTGTTTCTTCTTCTTCTTTTCCCTTTTTTCTCCCTATGGAGCCACCATTGCAGCTGGTCCCCTGGCAGGAAGCCTGCAGCACAGCATTCATGTGCCTCTTGTAGCAGTAGTTTCTGTAGCAATTAGTTTTATATGATGAGGTTACCAGCACCATGCACAGCCTCTTACAACATGTCTGAGGTAGCAGTAGTCCTGTCTTTTTCTCCTCAGAGACCCCCCCAGGAACTACAAGGGGGCATCTGCCCATTTGCCTGCCTGGTTATACATACACACAACCAGTCGATTGGGGGGGGGGGGGAAACTAGCAGGACCACTTAGCTTAGGCCTCACCTCACAAGGGGGCCTCACCTCATACCTCTTTTTTTTTACATGCCTTTATTTACATTAATATATTTTTTACCCTTATTCCCAAACACTGAGAGGGGAGGGTCTCACAATTTCACAATGTGAAAAGTTGCAGGCTTCATCTGAACTCTCAGAGGACCTGCACACAACTGTTATTATGTATAACATAGTAGATATGAATGAATAGACGTATGTGTATTGTTGTATATAACCCTGCCTGCCTGGGTGTGGCTTGCCAATTGTATTTCGGTGTTGGTGTTTGCCTAATCTCAGCTGGTAAATCTGAGTGCTGATTGGAAGTCTCAAGTTACCAGCTGTGGTTACACAAATACTCCCTCACTCACTGCATGTGCTGTCTGTAGAGCTCACTGACTCAACAGCTCACCCATCCACTCAGTCACAAGGCCCATGCACCTGTTTTGTGTGCCTACCTGCATTGTTAGCTTGCTGGCTCAGTTGTTCATTTACTTCACTTACTCTGTAATCATTCAGTCAACTCACTCAGCGCTGATTTAGTCTACCCACACAGTGCTCTAGATTTAGAATTACATTACTGGTTAATTTTGCAGACAATTTTTAGATGATGAGATTAGAGCTTATTATATGAATGATAAAGGACCGGTGTATTAATTCAATCTATTCCTTGCAGTTTTCTGGTTTTATCCAATCTCCAAAATGGGTGCAGTTCTTTTTTCCACATGTGATGTTTTAAAAACATGGTGTTTTTTTTTTAAAGACAAAATATCCTGTTCAACCCTTGATGGATTATAATTAGGAATATATAGTGTAGTAAATTCAAGATAATAAAATCTGATTTCTAATATCTAAATATAATATCTTCTCCCCCCTCCACTCAGTCTAAATATAGTAAATCAAAACTAGCATGCAGTAGACATACAAACTGTTTCAACAGACATATACATTATGCCTCAAACTTTAGGAACTTGGCTATAGAATCTTGAGATATACAGTAGGTTCTTATGTAACATAAGAAATGTTTGTTTTGTCTTGTGCAAACAAGTTTAAAAAATTGGTAACGAAAATTTAGTGAAAATGTGCACTTACAAGTGAATATTGCAGCTCTTCTTGATTCTGTGTCAGTAAAATTGCCAGAGTATAATTGTGTATCTAGCTGGAAAAAAAATGAACAAAACAAACAAACACACACAAATTCAAATTTGTATTAGTCTTTTGTGAAGCCATATCTTGCTGTACTCGCATGTCACCTACCCATTATGTCCCACCTGCATTATTTAATTTAACATTTATGATTGTCATGCCAAGGAATTTGTGAAACATCCTACTCTAAATAAAAGTATAAGCTATAACCTCAATCAGTATCTCTAAAATTCATTTTGAAATAATATGTTGCAGTTGGACACTGTTTGTAAATAAACTACCTAGCAAAATTACCAGTTGATAAAAGTTTGCAAAAAAACGAGCAGCAGAATGCTTCTTTCACCACCAGTTTTAAATACTTGATCTACTGGAAATATCCAAATTTTTTAAATCAGTGTAGGCCAAGTGTTTTCTAAATTTTAGTTCAAATTTGGATGCAAAACCAAGCAGGCATATTATACAGCTTGCAGGAAACTGTATTTTAGCCTGGTGCATCATGGGGTAGAATAAGTTAGTTGTATTGATTGTTTTCAGACTATCCGGAAAGTTTAGGTTGCCTAGACAAGTCCCAGTTTAATCTTAAAATTAAATAAAACCACAAGTATGTTACTGTAAGATTGACCTATATCACCATAAATTTAGTTTATTAAAGAAAATTCTATAAGAAATACTTTATGAAATCTTGAATATTTATGAAATGATTGTTGTTGTTGATTAGAATCTACGTCACTGCACTCCAAGCAAACCCATAGGTGCTCAGTCTCCCTCAACAAATGTCAAAGGGTATGAATGCTAATTGTTCCTGTTAGGCACTGGTTGTATAATACGCCGGATGCATCCTCTCATATGTCCATCCCTGCTGGTCTTACATTTTATGCCTAATTCCAGCAGTCTTAGCCTTGATGATTCATCGATTGCAGTGTCATTCTCTAATAGGCGATCATTAATGGAATGAAACAGGAATGGAAACTTTGTTTAGCTGTATTTGATATTAGAAAATATCGTTTCTGATATATTGGCCCAGCATCTGAAATGAGCAGTAATAACAATAGTGAAAGTAAACCTTCCCCCTTCAGCTCCCCAAGGTGCATAGGAATTCAACAAACTTACAGGAGCCGCGCTAGCGTAGTGGTTACAACACCGCTCTGGCGACCGGGTGATTCAGGATCAAACCCGGGCGACGGCATTTGAGGATTTTTCGTCGACCGGGAATAGGACTGGATTAACTCGAGACCTGGCGAGGACATTTGAAGGAGTGTTGTCGACCAGGGATTGGCGGCTCCTGAGCCGACCCAGCTGCAATGGGTACCTCCGAAATCGGAGAGTATTTGCCTGAATGGCGAGGGACACCTGTCTCTGTACAAGTAAAAAGGGATACTCACGTAAAATCAATGTCAGGTTAGACATAGTAATAACCTGAGATTTCGCCTCGAGTATTAGCGGGCGTACGCAAAAAAAAAAAAAAAAAAAAAAAAAAAAAACTTACGCCTAGTGAACGTAATAGAAAGATCATTTTCATTGTAGACATTGTAGACTGTCAAACTGTCTTCATACATATATATATATATGCACTCTCTCTAGTGAAGCTGCAAGTTTCCTTCCAGGGTTGCACAAATACTTCCTACTTGCTGTGACTGCTATATTTGTGTTGCTTTGTTTTTAACCAATGGAGAAAAATATCCTGTTCAACCACTGATGGGTCATGATTACAATATTTTATATCTATAAGTGTAGATAGTATTTTCAATTAGCACTGCTTTTTTTTAAATGGCGTTATCTCTTCCAATCACTTATATGGTAAATGAACATTTCTACTTTTTTTTTTCCTTACAATGTCATATTATTCATAATTTTTATGTTTATTTTGTTTAAGGAAAAAGGGGGTAGGGAGTGTGGGTTTGTATTTGATGTCATTCGTTTTTTTTGTTAAATATATAAATTGAACTGAAGTAAATTTTTATTTGTGTTGCTCATTTTAGTAGGCGGCTAAGAATTACTACAAAATAATTATTACAAAGTTATCCTATAAAGTGTAATGCTTTAGTTCCTTCTGGTAAAATTTGTCAAAACTATCTGACAAGACTGGCTGAAAGAAGCTTTTGACATGTTCCATTCAACATGTTCCTTTTAACATGCTGTTTTCTATGTTGTTTGAGCCTGTCCTCACCCAACTGACATGCTTTTTTCCGACATGTTCTTTTCTATTCTGCTTATTGTAGGAGACTCTTTTCACAAAGCTGAGGCGATGTCAAAAGGAGGATCCCCATACAGTGTGATCAGCACTTCACTGGATTTCACCTTTATGTCTTTCTTGCACACATCTTTGAAATGAACCTCAGCTATGAATGCCCAGCTGTTGTTTTGCTATCAGCCAGTTGCCCATAGAAAATATCTTTCAGGATGCAACCATCTTCCGTGTAGCAAACATGGCCAAGCCAGCGTAATCTGCACTAAGTTATATATGCTTTGAAGGCCAGCATGTGAGATGACCTCAACATTTATCACACTGTTCTTCCTTGAATTACCAAGGATGTAGTGTAGACACACTATAGGTGAAGGGTTTTGACAAATGTATTTATTTACATATTGTACAAGCATGCAAGAGTTCAAGGTTTGATGCAAGAGTTCAAGGTTTGAGTATTACTTCAGGTACTGAGTAATAGATGCATTCAGTACCTAATGTGATATTCTAACTTTGGGCTTAACCTACTGCACTTGGATATTGTCATTACTGTGTTGTCATTATCATAATTCATTGTACACAGTCAATGCATTATGAAACAAATGTTTCATGCATTCACAGGTTGTAATATATTGAAAATCTCCAATAATATATTGAACAGTATGCTATTGTTATTGCTGAACAGAAATGACATCATTGCACTCTGGGCAAACCCATAGGTGCTCAGTCTCCCTCAGTATATGTCAAAGATATGTATCTAGCATGAGTGCTGTATTGCGTTAAGACTAGTAATATTCAAGTAATATTTCTGGTGGCAGGCAGTCATATCTTTCCACAACTTGCTGTCTCCATTACTGTTTATTAATTCTGTTGTTGACATCTTTCCATGACACATCAAACTGTCCCAAATCTTCTCTCTTTTTCATCATGTATCGTTTTTTCTTTCAATATTTCCTGTTGTCCAGAAATATTCCAGCTTTCTTCTCTTTACTCGCCTAATGAAAGTAAACTGCTTGCTTTGGTTTGATTTAGTTTTAAGGACTACATTCATATCACACAGACAACTTCCATCAGTGCTTCGATCTCCTCCCTTAGATCACACAAGGGGGATCTCCGCACAGTGGGGAGTATGACCTTGCACGTTGGGCTTCAACTCTACCTTCTGTTATGGTCTTCAGTACGGTGTTATGTCTTTTTATATGGCCAAAATATTTTAGCTGCGTAATTTTGATCTCTTTCATTAATTCTCTTTTCATTACTAGGTTTTCTATGACCTCTTTATTTGTTTTCTTATCTTTTCTGTAGTGCAGGAATTATAACGGAATTTTATCAGAATGAATATAATTATAGGGCACTTTTTGTTTTGTTTGTTACAGTCCTTGATTTCATAAGCTTAAATATTTGCATGGTGCCTTAATGCACGAGTGCCAACTGGCAGAGTGGTTAAAGCAATTGCTTCTTGAGACAAAATTACTGGGCTCAAAACCAGGTAGGGTCATGTTCCAGAGTACCAAGTTGTAAATGGATACCAGCTCTTGAATTAGGGAAGGTGATTTCAGCGAGGAAGGGAACCAGTCATCCTGGCTTCACAAAGCTGAGACCTAGTATAGTGAAGTTTCTAACATATCACTTCCCTATGATAGTGTCTGCTATGGGGGACTGCCTTTACCGTAATGAGTACAGCTGCATCAACATACCATCTCTTGTATTGACATTTTTTGCTAACTTCATATAGATAGTATTAAAACAAGAAAATTAATTACTACTTACTGAAGAAATAAATTAAAAAATTTCACGCTTGTTTTGTCACTTTCCTCGCATTTGTGTGCATGTTTGTGAGAAAGGGAATGGTGGGTTGACTGTTTATTCTTTGTCTTTCAGTTTCTAGTCAATGATAAGCCTTCAGTTATCAAAATAAAGACCATAGAGCTTTTCCAAACAAGGTGTTGTGAAACCCTTCTGACACTTCTCACAGGATGGACTGAGAACAGATTTACAGAACATGGATTCAAGGAATAAACCAGGCCAAAACGATTCAAGGTTTAATCCACATGATAAAATACAACACAGTGAACTGTATACATACATATCAATTCAGGCTTCACTCTCTGATATTCCACGGCCAGCATCTTCAGTCTTTGCCCTTGTTATTCATACTGCCCATATTTCCATTGCTGGCCTCGTCTAATGTAAACTGTAGATATATTTCTGCGTATGCTTTAAATTTTGATCCCCACGGATACCTGTGAGGCTAACCTGCCTCGGAAATACACAAATCCTGAATAATATAAAAACTGCACACAACTAAAAGGCCCGACCAACGTCCACCTCCAACTAATGTCATTCTTCACAACACATTTTATTTCTTCCATAAAGTCTGCGCAATGAAGGAACCTGATCAGTGGGTACTGAACTCAGGCAGGAGCTATGGGGCTGCTGCAGTGACTTGGAAAAGACTGTGGACTTCGTCCTAGCGACAGGCCTGCAGATTTAGCATGACTATAAACTGAACGCAGAAGAAGTGCATATTTTGCGATGAGGGAGGTTGTTTTCCCTAGCTTTAATTTTTGGCACTTTTTTTTTCCATTAGCTTATCTATGTGTGTTCAAAATTGTGCCCAATTATTTGTAGCAGCATCATCATCATCATCTCAACCTGTAACCCGTCATGGGTCGTAGGGGTGCCATGGTGGAAGCATCAGCAGACAGGGTCCTCCACTGTTCTCTATACTCAGCAATGCGTACAAGTGTGGACAAACAGTGCCCTGTCCATACTTTGATGTTATCAGCCCAGGATTTGTAGCATCATCATCAAAAATTGTGCCCAATTATTTGTAGCATCATCATCAAAAATTGTGCCCAATTATTTGTAGCTTCATCATTTTCTTTTCCGCTCCTCATGGAGCATGAAGCCCACACTGTAGCTGGTCCCCTTGCAGGAAGCTTGCACCAAACTTTCACATGCTCTTGGAGCAGTGGTTTCTGTAGCTATTTATTTTTATTATGAGGCTACCAGCCACATTCAGAACCTCATATTAGTCAGCCTTGTATGACATGCCTCAGTCCTATTCTTCCTTCGCCTCTTCAGATACCCCTGGGAACTACACACGGAAATTATTTGCACAAATGGTGTTTAAATTAAAAGTGTTAAAAATTATATCTATTTCCGAAGAACAAAAAGCATGTACAAATATTTTATTTGGGACTCGAATCAGGTAAAATAAATGGATTGTTTATTTCAAGCAGGAAATACGTCCAAAACAGAACATTGACTTCAGACGTTCACAACTTGAATAAAATATAAATGCATCCTATAAAAACAATTTCTCCTTTAATGATTAGCACAATGTTCTCTCTCTCTCTCTCTCTCTCTCTCTCTCTCGCCCGACACATTTAACAAATACTGTTTCTATCACAATTTTGTTATTTACCTCAATATAAATGTCAGACATGAACATGAAATTATGAAACATAAAAATGAGAACTACTAAACTTTACAATTATCATAAAGTCTTAAGTCAGAATCTGTAGATGATAGAAAGTGTTATGACAATACATATAGAATAGCTAAACACGTCTTATTTTTAAAATACAGGTGAATCCTCATGAGTTTGTCACATGCTTCTTCATGCAGACCGATTTCCTGAGCATCACAGCATTTCCATGTTGCTGGTATTCCTATTTTATTCTTTTAGATTGTCTAAAGTCTAAACCGTGCAGGGTTGTTCTTCTGCTGTTTTCCCCTGTGGTAAGAGTGAAGGAGTTACTGGCTTAATGACATGGTTCCTTCTTTCTTATAAACAGAAGTATATCTGGTTTAAGTGCTTCTATTAGTTTTCACTACTGTTATGTCCTAGATTTCCAAAACATTCTTCTATATATATATATGTATATTTTAAACTCCACTTCTATCAGAAACTTTCATTTGTACACAACATCTGAGAATCTTTGTTCTTGGCCCCCTTAAAGCCCAGCAGCCCATTTATGACACATCATATATAAATTTATGACTTCATTAAAAAAAAAAAATTTTAAAAAAACATATGAATGCTCATTAAGTCATAATTGGGTAATTTCATAAGCAGATGAATGGTTTTAAAGTTTATAAAGCAAGTTACACTCTAAAATATGCATTCAGTCTTAAAAAATAAAGCAATGTATAAAACTATGTGTTCATTTGCAGAAGCTACTGGGCCTTAAGGGGGAATATATTGAAGGATGAAGTTTTTAATGTCATGAAAAAAAAAATTGGTTAAACATTTATTTTGCTCAAACAATGAGTGCTTTAAAACATCAAAGTGCTTCAGACATTAGGTTCCTTATCCATTTGTAACCAGCTGTGAGAATATATGCCTACAAAAGGAAAGATAACAAAAAAAAAGGTGACATGCTAAATAAACATCCAATATAGAACAAGGGACATGTTACATAAATATCCAGTATAAAATAGCCATCACTTATTCAGCGAAGAAAAAAACCTCTGATGATCAGATCTCCTGTTGCTGTGTTACTCTCTTTTAAGTTTCCCATCATAGGTAAATTAGTCTGGCACTCACTCCTCTACTCCAGTTCCTAATTTGCAGTTGTACTGTAAAATAGTTCTTGTACCAACAAAACAACAAGTATCAGTTTTAGACTGGCTGATACAATAGTGACAGAAAGTAAAAAAATAAAGGCTGCAGCCTAAACAGCAGATAGACAAATGACTCCTTCAGAATGCACTATCAAAGTAAATGGAACAGTTTTAAAAATGAGTCAATAGATTCACACACGCATATTAATAAAATCTGAAGAAAGATGCGTCTCAGAAGTGAAGAGTAGAAGCAACATTCTATCAAATGAAATTAAAAAAAATAAAAAAATGTTTTACTTAAGTTATACATTTTTTTTCTTTAAACGTACGCCCGCTATTACTCAAAGCAAAATCTCAGGTTAGTATGTTTTTTTTTTTGCGTACGCTCGCTATTGGTCGAGGCGAAATCTCAGGTTAGTATGCAAATGTCCTCGCCAGGGCTCGAGTTAATCCAGTCCAAATCCCGGTCGACGAAAAATCTTCAAATGTCCTCACCCGGGTTTGATCCTGGGTTACCCGGTCGCCAGCGCAGTTTGGTAACCACTACTCCAGCGCAGCTCCCTGGTTAGTATGTCTAACCTGAGACTGATTTTACGTGAGTATCCTATTTTCCCTGTACGCTGACAAGTGTCCTCTCGCCATTCAGGCAGATACTTGCCGTCTTCGGAGAGAATACATGTTTGAATTGGCTGAAATGAAGAACATTTGGCCATCTATTTGATACGACCTTAAAAAATATTTCAGAGATGCCATAAAAAGTGGGTATAGGTTATATATCTTTTCAAGGAAAGAGTTAAGCTGAAAGTAGAATTTGCATAAAGCAAGGGAAATTCCAATGCAATGCAGGAATTCGGAATCTATGAAAAACTTGTTCAATTTATAATCAGGTCATTCATTTTAAACGCTTTTTAAGTCCTAAAGTCGAGTGATCAACTTATAGTCAGACTGACCTATACTCGAGTATATATAGTATTTTATGCAACAACTTATAGTCAATGGAAGTAAGAGAGTTCTTCACTGTATATACAGTCAATCCTGACACACAGAAGCAAGTCATGGACAATTAGTTAACAAGTAAGAAAAAGCACTAGAGGCCACAATTAAGAATACCATGGACAGCTAAAAAATAATAATGAAGATCGTATCTGCAAGAAGCCAAGGAAGCACATAATCATGTATTAGAAAGAAGCAATCCACAATAATTGTGTATGTTATGAGAAGAGGAAAGCTGGAATATATCATGACAACAGGAAAGCCTGCGAGAAAAGAGAATGACAAAGAGAGAAAATACTAGACAGTCTGACTACACGGCATAGAGAGAAGACAAATACTTGATAAAACTGTAGACAGGAAGTTGTGGAAAGACATGACTGCCTATGCCACCAGACATGGTACTTGAAGAAGATCAATTTTAGCTGCCAGTATGCTTTCACTCCTATAGAGCAGCAACCTTGCCCACAAGCCTAGAACACAGAATTAGCCTGACATTAGCATTACTTATTTTTAAAAAAGGATTTTGTAAGGAACAGTTTGAAGTTACTACAGATCATTTACAAGGAATCAGCTTGACATTAGCATTACTTATTTATTTTTACAAAAATTTTGTAAGGAACGATTCAAAGTTACTACAGATCATTTACAAGGAATTAACTTGACATTAGTATTACTTTAAAAAAAGGCTTTTGTAAGGAACGATTCGAAGTTACTACAGATCATTTACAAGGAATTATCTTGACATTAGTATTATTTTTTAAAAAGGCTTTTGTAAGGAATAATTTTAAGTTACTACAGATCACTTACAAGGAATCAACTTGACATTAGTATTACTTATTTTAAAAAAGGCTTTTGTCATTCACAAAGGAATCAACTTCAAATTAGCATTACTTTAAAACAAAATGGCTTTAGTAAGGGACAATTCGAAGTTACTACAGATCATTTACAAGGAATCAACTTGACATTAGTATTATTTTTAAAAAAAGGCTTTTGTAAGTGTTGCCTCCTTTTATTAGTCCTTAACATTCTTAAGTAGTCATCAGGTTCTATTTTTGTTAAGTGAGTACGCACCAAATTAGGTGGGTGTTATTGTATGTATAGTTCATTTATCACGCACGTAAATGCACAATTTTGTGTATGGGTATCTGCGGGCGCGCTTGTTACCAAACAAGCCAGATGACGTCAGAGGTTGAAAAAGGAAGCCAGCATCTCATGCCAGACATTGAGTCTGTTGCCTATTTATATATATATACCCAGTGTGTTGGGGTAAGAATTCTTCTGGAACAATGACTCCTTGGTAGAAGCCATTGTCGGCTTACTCTACACGTAAGTCCGAACCAGTTTTGATAAGAAGTGAATTGATTTTTTTTGAACTTTCGTGTCACCATCCTCTGTTGGTATCTAGCTAGCACCTTTCTGCAAACAGGGGTGCTATAATGGATCAACGGGGACTTTCACCGAAAGCATTTTAATATTGTATAGAATTCATGGCTTCATCGTTACGGCTTATCGATTTGTAATATTATGTGGATTGCCGTCGCACGAGTCACGGCGACGAAGAGAGGTTAACCAAGTATTAGGACATAACCTTCGTTGTTTATTTTATATGCAAGTATGCATGGATCTGCCATGTCAGAGGTACCAAGCCACTTAAGTACCCGACCAGAATTATAGGACAGAGTTAATATATTCATTCCAAGATTAATAGTTTGGATAGTCCTAACGGTCATGACATTGACGCAAGGTCAAACCCTTATCTTATGTGAGGAATTTAATATGATGCCTATACCATGCCTATACATGCTACATGTATGTTTGCTCTGTGGAATCCATGTTGAAGTACTGTAACCTGTTGTCGTCAACGTATTTCGTCCTAAATAAATTATGATGCCAGTAAACGTAACGAGTTCTCCCATGTCTGCATTGGCACGGTTCGAAGTGCCCAGTTATGAGTCCAGTTCACGGATGTTTTTTATCATACCAATCATTCATTCGACATTCGTGTGTACATTTATAGATGTGCTCCAGGAAACAGCAGCTACAAATTGGTGGGCCATTCTGTGGTCTGATATCAAGTCAGATGCAAAGGAACGATCCCTAACTAAACGTTTGAAACTGTCTTCAAGTTGAAGTCAACATCCGGAACGTTGGAATACAACTGCATACTTCAAGTGGGAACTGCCTTCACTATCAAACTCAGCGACGTTGATTGGAAATTTAACGGACACTCAAGGTCATTATGAACTCGACTACTTCCAACATTTGCGCACTCTGCCACATGCTACGTAAGCTTACTTGTTAATACAGCGCCGGATTGCAAGACTCGACAATCCTGGGAATTATTTTCTTATCAAAAGATGAGTATTACGCTGGTGTTTTTTGGTACCGTCTTACGTTAGCTGAGCCGCTCTTTGACATGTCCGTTGTTATATTTTACGTGTTGCATGTTATATGTTCCATGTTTGTTGTGGGAGGTTGGGAAAGGAGAGTCACGGAGGATACATCCCAGCTTCACACCAGGGCCTTCGTGACTGGTCTTTAGATTTATTTCGCAGACTTCCCGCAGTGGAATGTTCCGACGCGTATGTGTCGATGGATTTAGGTCCACTGTGTCTGGTTGTCCGTGACACCTGACTGTTTAGCTGTATTGTCAAGTTTCCTTTGTCGTTTTTGGCAGTAATTTTTATACGTACTTTAGTTTTATGATGTATTTTGTTTGTAATATTCGTCCATTCTCACCTTGCTATCGTTTAGTTTTTACACCTTTGTGTTTCTACACTGTGTTGTCAATTGTCTTGTTTAATTATATTATCGCAGTTTTCGATGCATTTTTTGCATAATTAGTCCTTATTTTTCCATTCTTACTTGGTTGATTTCTGCGACTGTTTTTGGTGGTCTTTTATTATCTTGTCCCGTCTCGATTGTTGCTATTGTCTATTGCTTTTGTCTTTTCATTACCTTTCATTGGTTAAATTATTTTATTGATTAGTAATATATTGAATAATTAAGTCATATTTAAGTGCCGTTCTTGGACAGGAACGTGTTACACTTATTGAATGGAAAAGTAATTGGTGATTAGTTGGGTAAATCTTTAAAGGAATAAGTATTTCAAGGACATACTAGTAAAAATGTATTCGCTTGATTATTTTATTAAACAAGCTAAAGCCCTTCAGATGACTCCTGAAGAGGTTAGAACATTCGCTTTGGCGGAATATGAGAAATCTCAAAGGTTAGAAACTCTAAGATTAGAAAATCAGAAATTTGAAGCTGAGGAAAATGAAAAGAAAAGGCAATCTGATGACAAAAGACTACAATTTGAAGCAGAACAAAAGAGACTTCAGATTGAGGCAGATGAGAAAAAAATTCGTTTGGAAATGGAAGTTAAACAAAAGGAAATGGAAGAGAGGAGATTGTTAGCTGAAGAAAATACAAGAAAATATCAACTTCAGATTCAACATGAAAAAGAGATGAAGGAAATAGAATTTAATCAATTTCGATTAGCTCAAGAGGCTAATAATCAAGTCTCATGAAGGTCAAACTTCATCTAAATATGAAAATAACAAAGAGGTAAACTTAAAATTACCTAGATTCACTCCTCCATCGGACGATGTGATATTCTACCTTGATAGATTTGAATCACTATGTAAATGCTATAACATTGAAAAATCACAATACAGTAGAACTCCATTTATCCGAACCCCATGGGACCGAGCATCGTTCGGATAATCAAATGTTCGGATAATTGGATTACATGATGTATCGAGTACATGTACACATATTTCTAAAAATAATTAACAATCACAAGGAAAATACACTATAAAACATATTTACTTGTACTGTAATAATAATACCCACACTGTATTAGATCACTGTATCACCAAAATCTTTCATTACACTGCAGTGCATGTACTACTTGTATTAATTATTTTTGTTAAGAAAGAGAAATGTTTTCAAAATAACATTACAAACGATTCAAAACCAGGCGCAACTTACGTATACATGTACTTGCACAGATGTAGCCCACTATTTAAAATAATGAGGAATCCTCTTTTGCACCAAACTGGATAGTCTGCTTTTGGGGGGCTAAGTCCCGCATTCTCTTCAACAGCAGAAGCTGTGTAGGACAGCTGTCATCTTCTTGCTCGTACCAAGCCATCGCTGTTTCTAGTGCTATAAAAGCCTCTTCAGGACTTGGTCGACGTTTTGGGTTTTCTTCATAATCTACAAGTACATCATGTACTTCTGAGGAGTCTTCATCATCGGTCACTACATGTATTTGGTTTTCTTCTTGCACAAAAGACAAAAGTTCTTCGTCATTCAAAAACTGAAAACCAGAATCATTATCATCTTCTAGCCACATGTGTGCATCATCTTTGTCACAGTCCGAAAATCCGGGCATTGCTTGAAACAGTTCCACAACTTCATTTATACAATCATCATTTGTGTCCACTGCAGTAGTTTCATTTCCTCCTTTTTCCCCAAGCAATCTATTCCACGCCTTGTTGAGATTATCTTGTGACAGGGTGGTCCAAGCATCAGCTAACATATAGCAGCAGTCTTTGAGATTAAGCTTTTTGGAAAACGCCACCACACTTTCTTCATCTTCAGCCAACAATAAACGACGCATGACTTCCTTCTTGTACATCTTTTTAAGCTTTGCTATAACACCCTGATCCATTGGTTGAATCAGTGCTGTTACATTGGGAGGCAGAAAAATTACTTTAAAATTTGCATCAACTGCATTCAATGTATCTGTCTCTGGATGAGATGGTGCATTGTCCAGTAGAAGAATTACTTTTCCTGTTTTCTTTTCTTGTTCTTTCAACCTCTTCACATTTGGGATGAACTGATTTGTATATTAATCGGGACCCCAAGATGCAGCAATAGTGAATGCAGTCAGCGACCCATAGCTGTACTGCTTGCATCAGGACCAGCGAACCAGAGCTGGTCAAGACCGCACTCCACCTCCACGTGGTGGTCCTGAAAACAGTCTGCAGCAGTGCAGTCTGGCTGAGCGAGTGCGGATCGCAATGGGAAGGCAAACCCGGTCCCTAAAAAATGCCGTGCTGAAGTCGGATGTGTCGACCGAAAGGTGCAGATATCACAGCTTAGGCGTAAAGAGACACAACGCAACCACCGTCCTTTTCAGGGTGAACGAGGAAGAAGAAGAAGAAGATTTGTATACCAATCAAGAAATATTTCACTATTCATCCAAGCACTCTTCTGTGCTTTGTAACACAATGGGAGACATGTCACATTCTTTAAACAACGTGGTTTTTTGGCTTTGCCGATCATTAGCACCGGTAAACGATGACTTCCACTGGCATTCGCGGCTACCAAAATTGTTACTCTCTCTTTGCACTTTTTAAACCAGGGGCAGCTGCTTCGCGCTGAGATGCAAGTGATTTTTGAGGCAATGATTTCCAGTATAAGCCAGTCTCATCGGCATTATACACATCATCGAGTAAATAACCTTCTTCTTCCAAAAAAGCCAAGAATGTTTCTTTAAAATTTTCAGCGGCAGTTGCATCGCAAGATAAAGATTCCCCTTGAATCTCCAATTCTCGTATGCCATGACGAGATTTAAAGTTTCTTAACCATCCCTGGCTAGCCTTAAAGTCAGGAGGACCGTCAAGTTGATTGTTGAACTGAAGTGCCTTTTCACACAATAGAGAGCCAGAGATAGGTTCCCCTTTGCTTCTTCTTTGCACAAACCATATATATACAAAGCCTCTTCCAATTTCAAATCTTTCGCATTTCTCATGGTTTTATGTTTCTTCGACCCATTTTCACTATCCAATTTCGATGCAAAACTCATAATTTTATCCTTGTTACTTTTGATGTCAGAGACAGTAGCTTTCCCAACATTGAAAATCCTCGCAAATGAAGACACAGTTTCACCTTTTCCTAGTCTCTTGATAATTTCTGTTTTCGTTTCAATTGACAAAACATTGCGGTTCCTTTTATATGCTTTAGGCCTACTGGAAAATGCCAGATCGCACAGAGAAATACGTGTACACCAAAATTATTCTGCTGTAGTAGCAGACACAATTATTTTAAGTTGAACTGTCTGTTTAGCCAGTGTTCTGCCTAGAACGCACACTGGATTGGTAAACCAGATATTAACTGACTTCATAATCTAACTGACTTTCCTGTATGTAAGCGACCGTCCATTAGCCCATCTCATTGTCTACAAATTGTTCGCACACATTTGAAGCTTGCCGCATCAAAAGATTCAGAACTGTAGTCTAACGTGAATGGTGGCGCCTGATTTTTTTTTTTTCTGGAAAAAGTGTTCGGATAATTGGATGTTCGGATAATTGGGGTTCGGATAAATGGAGTTCTACTGTACTGTACACATTTACATAGGCTACTTACAGGTGAAGCATTGACAGTTTATAATATGGTTAAATCTGATGACAAAAATAATTATGATGTGATCAAAGCTGCTCTTTTGAAAAAATTTCAATTGACTGAGGATCAATATAGGATACGATTTAAATCTCTTCTTCCACAGAACGGGAAGAATTTTAGTGAGTTTATATCACAAATACGCCTCACTCTAGAAAGATGGATTGAATTATCCAAGATACAAAAATCTTATGACGCTCTCTTTGACTTAATAATGCGTGATAAGATCATGTTTTCGGTTAATCCGACATTCCTTGCGTTCTTTCACGAACGGAAACCGAAAAATTTAGATGAAATGGAAGAAAATTGTTTACAATTCTGCACTGCCCATTCGAATATGGAATTTAGCAATTCCCATGTCAAAGATGAATTTCCTGTTGCTGTTGCGGCGCAACAAGATTATCACAGACGCCATCGCTCCTTAAGTAATGACAGAAACTATAGAAAGGGAAATAACGAGAATTTTAATTCTTTTAATTTTTATAAGGGGAAACAATTTCAGCAATCTTCTCCATATAACTATTCTTGGGGTCAATCTCACAGATCCCGAGATTTTGATAACAATCATTTTGGAAAAAATCAAGGAGACTATTGTAAACAACATTGGCGATCTAAATCGCAGTTTTCTAACAATAGACATGGTTCTCGGAATAGATCATATGGTCAAAGCCATAACAGTGATACCAATAATTGGCGTTCTAACCAATATTGTAACCCAAGCAGAAATGATAATAATGGCAATTTTAGAAATGATAGTCAGAATCGATCGCGACGAAGAAATAGATCTTCGAGCAGGGGGGCCACATCATCAATCTAATGTAGCTATGATTGACACACAAGGTAACAAAGAGCATAACACGAATACTGACACCCATAATGCTATGTCTTGCTCTATTGATTATGAACAGGTAAAATGTTGCCAAGAATGCAAAACTCTGTTCCAGCCCAAGGCGATCATGATGCTCCGTTGCGGACATGTATTGCCCAGTCTACCAGCTGTTTGTACGGCCACGTCAGCTACTCACGATGGAACAGGAAGCCTTAAATTAAATAGGGGTTTTTTAAATTCTATTCCATGCTCTGTTCTTTTTGATTCAGGTTGCTCCACGATCGGCGTCAGAAACTCTTTGGTAGATCCTTCTTGTGCTACTGGAAAAACAGTCAAGTGTGTGACTTTTGGAGGCACTGTGGAAACGTTCCCTACTGCCATTGTTAATATTCACACTCCATTTTTTTCAGGAAACATTCATGCTTGTTTGCTCCCGGCTCCAGTTAGCGACATAATATTGGGTCGCATACATGGCATAAAAGAGTGTACCCCACAGCAAATCGCTAATTGGGAAGAGCGACATATACATACTGCAAATGCAGTTGTGACTAGAGCACAAGCTCATGATATGTTGCAGGATACACCTACTGTACCTACGTTTAACGGTAATGATGATGTTGACACTCCTATTTCACGGGAGTCATTTATAACATTACAAGAAAATGATGCTTCTCTGAAAAAATTTTTTCAGTTGGCTAATAACACTAGTAATAATTCTAATACAGGATCTAAACATAGATTTGTATTAAAGAATGGGATATTGGTGAGAGTGATACGAGATGCTGATTCATCCGTACGTTCTCAAATCTTGGTACCTACGGCAATGAGAGCTCGTATATTACATCATGCGCACGACTCTCAATGGGCCATATGGGGTTCTCCCAAACCAAATCTAGAGTGCTATCTGCATTCTATTGGCCAGGCATTCATAGAGATGTCAATATTTACTGCCGCTCCTGTGTGACATGTCAGGAGGTCAAAGTACGTGGTCCATACCACACAGCCCCGATTCAGGCTGCGGACATTCCGATTCGTCCGTTTGAGAAAATGTCAATTGATATAATTGGTCCTATGCAACCATCAGCTAGAGGTCATACACATATGCTCACTTGTATTGATATGTGTACTCGTTGGCCTGAGGCCATACCTCTTAAGAATACTTCATCTGCTAGTGTTGCAGAGGCATTGTGGTTGATTTTCTCACGATTAGGTTTTCCTCGGAAGATCTTATCTGATCATGGAGTCCAATTCATATCTGAATCTATGTCCCAGGTCATGAAGTTATTGGGCATAGATAGATCGCTTAGTTCGATCTACCACGCAATGTCCAACGGATTAATTGAGCGTCAGAATAGGACACTCAAACAGTTGTTGGGAAAGATAACTCAGGACCATCCTGAAAATTGGGATAGAGTCCTCCCCGCTGCGCTTTTTGCGTATCGCGAAGTACAAAATGAAGCTACTGGATTTTCTCCTTTTCAATTGGTCTTTGGCGTTCAACCGCGCGGTCCAATGTCGTTATTACACGACTTACTTACTGAAGAGAATATCACAGATGAAACTCAATCTTCCTACGAGTATGTGATTTCTTTAAGAAAAAGAATTATAGATGCATGTAGATTAGCTACCACATCATCAGAACAAGCTAAAGAAAAAGCTCGACTTTTTGCTAACAGGTATAGACGTCTTCGCCAGCTTCTTCCTGGTGATGAGGCATATGTCTTACTACCTTGTAAAGACAATCGTCTACTTATTACCTGGAGAGGTCCTTTTAAAATAATATCTAGAATCTCAGATGTCGATTATATTGTCGATGTCATGGGAAAGCATAAAACTTTCCATATCAACATGTTAAAGGAATACTACTCTCGTCCTGACTATCTTCAGTCAGTATTTCAAGCTACTGATGATCCTACACCTCCTATCCAACACTATTCTTCTTTGTCTGTAATTCAAGAAGAAGAATCTCCTTTTCATGATGTACCATTACCCATACCGGTGGTACCACTTCATCCAACTGAAAGTTGGAATGACGTGACTATTTCTACTAATCTTTCGGCTGATCAACATCAGCAAGTTTCTGCTGTTCTTAAGTCATTTCAAGATGTTCTCACTGACATTTCAGGGCGTACGTCAGTTATTCAGCATGACATTCTATTGACTGACGATACACCTATTCGAATCCGTCCATACCCTATCCCTTTGCACTTTCGTTCTCAGGTTGATAAGGAATTGGATGAGATGCTAAAATTAAAAATAATTGAACCATCTACATCACCTTATTCTAGTTCTATGGTAATAATTAGAAAAAAAGATAACAATATCCGTCTTTGTGTGGATTATAGAAAGTTAAACAAACTTACCCAGTTTGACACGGAACCATTACCGTTGTTAGAAGATTTATTGGTCAAACTGTCTAACTCCACTTTCTTCACTAAACTTGATCTCTCAAAGGGATATTGGCAAGTCCCGTTGACAAAAAGAGCAAAACCACTCACTGCCTTTTCTACTCCACGTGGATTATTCCAATATAATTTCATGCCATTCGGTTTAGTCAACGCACCCGCTACATTTGTACGCATGATGCGTCGCATACTATCTCATCGTCCCGATGTCATTACATACATTGATGACATTTGTCTCTTTAATGACACATGGGATGAACATATTACTGGATTGAAAACATTGCTGTCCACTTTACGCTCATGTAACTTAACGGCGAAACCATCGAAAGCTTTCGTGGGTTTTCACGAAATTTCATTTTTAGGTCACCGCGTTGGTCACGGCCGCTTATACACTGAGGACAGTAATGTCTCTAAGATCCTGAACATTACTACACCAAAAACTAAGAAACAAGTAAGATCGCTGTTAGGTCTGATTCAGTTCTATGCTAAATTCATACCTCATCTTTCAACTATTACTGCACCTTTCTCTTCTTTATTAAAGAAGGGCGCAGCTAATGTGATTCGGTGGTCGGAAGAACATCAAATCGCGTTAGACACCATCAAGACATTTTTTTCTAGAGCTCCTGTTTTACAATTACCTAATGCAAATCTTCCTTTCATATTGCGCAGTGACGCGTCTAGTTATGGCATTGGAAGTGTATTGCTACAGGAATACGAGGGCACCTTGCACCCGGTACTGTATGTGTCGAGGAAACTTACGTCCACTAGATATGCGATATCCCTGCAGCCATACTGTTTCACCATACGGGCTATACCTGGATCGCAGAATGTTTTGGCAGACATTCTTTCCCGCTGCCCTAGTGAATCAAGCGAGTTGTGACGTTCTACAAAGAATGAAAACTCTACGCATACAAAGTCGCATTTATTTATTTTTTTTCGTACGCCCGCTAATACTCGAGGCGAAATCTCAGGTTATTATTAATTTCTAACCTGACATTGATTTTTACGTGAGTATCCTATTTTCTTGTACAGAGACAAGTGTCCCTCGCCATTCAGGCAGATACTCGCCGTTTTCGGAGGTATCGCATTTATAAACACTACGATCATGGAACTATAATTCGTTACATCAGTAACATTTTGTGTATACCTATTCAAGTATATAGAGTTGAAACATTCATTGGAATCGCTATGATACACAAAACAGTGACTTATATATAACTTTGATAGTAACATAACTTTGGAAAGTTATAACATTTTTTCCAAAAAAATACATTGAGTATTTATATAAACATTCGTATAATGTGATAGACTTAACTTTTCACAGTGGAATAGGTGGAATTTCTACGTGTTTAGACTTTAATATAAAGGAACTTGGTATTTCATTGACTGCTTTCGAAAATAACACAGAATCTTCAGAAACTTATTAGAACTTTTAAAAATTTTTAATTGACTGAAACATTATTCAGAAAATTTTAGCAAATAAACTTGGTTAATAAGTTTAATATTTAATATAATTAATTATAAGTATTCTAGTACTAGTTATTAGATCGTGTAATTATCACTCAGTATAGTTAGTGATGCAACATCCGTAGTTAAGTAATGCTACCAATTATCTTTAGAAACGGTTAAGTGTCTTGATCACTTCCGGTGTTGTATTCGTATTCTTTTATTTTTTCACTTTTCATTCGTGATACATTCTTATCTTTTCATTTAAATTCATTTATTACCATGATTTTCTTTAATAGTTGTTACATTTGTTTTCATTTAATCATCTTTAATGCTTTAATTTCTTTCATTTCTTCCACATTGTTTCAAAGTTGTTCAATGTGATGATATGCTTTTATGCATATATTTTTTGAGTTGAGTTGAATTGGATCTTTTCATTCACTCTCTTGTTATTGATTGATATACCTATCATGTATTATTATAATATATAGTTGTTAACTTGATTCACCTCTCCGCGTTAATTAAAGAAAAAATTTAATAGAATTAAATTTTTTGCAGACAGTGGTAAGGAAGCTGTTGCCTCCTTTTATTAGTCCTTAACATTCTTAAGTAGTCATCAGGTTCTATTTTTGTTAAGTGAGTACGCACCAAATTAGGTGGGTGTTATTGTATGTATAGTTCATTTATCGCGCACGTAAATGCACAATTTTGTGTATGGGTATCTGCGGGCGCGCTTGTTACCAAACAAGCCAGATGACGTCAGAGGTTGAAAAAGGAAGCCAGCATCTCATGCCAGACATTGAGTCTGTTGCCTATTTATATATATACCCAGTGTGTTCGGGTAAGAATTCTTCTGGAACAATGACTCCTTGGTAGAAGCCATTGTCGGCTTACTCTACACGTAAGTCCGAACCAGTTTTGATAAGAAGTGAATTGATTTTTTTGAACTTTTGTGTCACCATCCTCTGTTGGTATCTAGCTAGCACCTTTCTGCAAACAGGGGTGCTATAATGGATCAACGGGGACTTTCACCGAAAGCATTTTAATATTGTATAGAATTCATGGCTTCATCGTTACGGCTTATCGATTTGTAATATTATGTGGATTGCCGTCGCACGAGTCACGGTGACGAAGAGAGGTTAACCAAGTATTAGGACATAACCTTCGTTGTTTATTTTATATGCAAGTATACATGGATCTGCCATGTCAGAGGTACCAAGCCACTTAAGTACCCGACCAGAATTATAGGACAGAGTTAATATATTCATTCCAAGATTAATAGTTTGGATAGTCCTAACGGTCATGACATTGACGCAAGGTCAAACCCTTATCTTATGTGAAGAATTTAATATGATGCCTATACCATGCCTATACATGCTACATGTATGTTTGCTCTGTGGAATCCATGTTGAAGTACTGTAACCTGTTGTCGTCAACGTATTTCGTCCTAAATAAATTATGATGCCAGTAAACGTAACGAGTTCTCCCATGTCTGCATTGGCACGGTTCGAAGTGCCCAGTTACGAGTCCAGTTCACGGATGTTTTTTATCATACCAATCATTCATTCGACATTCGCGTGTACATTTATAGATGTGCTCCAGGAAACAGCAGCTACAGTAAGGAATAATTTTAAGTTACTACAGATCATTTACAAGGAATCAACTTGAAATTAGTATTACTTTTAAAAAAAAGGCTTTTGTAAGGAATAATTTTAAGTTACTACAGATCACTTACAAGGAATCAACTTGACATTAGCATTACTTTAAAACAAAAAGGCTTTAGTAAGGGACGATTCGAAGTTACTACAGATCATTTACAAGGAATCAACTTGACACTAGTATTATTTTTTTTTAAAAAGGCTTTTATAAGGAATAATTTTAAGTTACCACAGATCACTTACAAGGAATCAACTTGACATTAGCATTACTTTAAAACAAAAAGGCTTTAGTAAGGGACGATTCGAAGTTACTACAGATCATTTACAAGAAATCAACTTGACACTAGTATTATTTTTTTTTTAAAAGGCTTTTGTAAGGAATAATTTTAAGTTACTACAGATCATTTACAAGGAATCAACTTGACATTTGTATTATTTTTAAAAAAAGGCTTTTGTAAGGAACGATTCGAAGTTACTACCGATCACATAGAGGAAATCAGCTTGGTGCTAGCTTTATTTTTTTTTTAAATAAAAAGGCTTTCATAAAGAACAATTTGAAGTTACTAAAGATAATTTACATGGAATCAGCTCGATATCTGCATTACTCACAAAGTAAAAAAAAAGGTTTTAATTAAGAACAACTTGAGGTTACTATAACAAACACAGATCATTTACAAGGAATCAACTTCATGGTATCTGGTCACATTCTGCGCAATTTCTGCTCATTTTAAAAATAATCTTTCTCTATTCTTCTTTCATCTTGATCACAATTATTTCCCACTTTTATCTTCTGCCAAATTTACACTGGGTTAGAGAGAATAAAAAAATGGTCTAACATCTTGCATAATGAAACAATAAATCAATCAGCTTCAGCGTTCTCTCTCATTATATATATATATATTTTTTCTTAACCAGTGGCACTTGGGCTTTCAAGCCCTTTGGCCCTATGACATGTCATTGTGAGGCTGGGGAGTCTGTGAACTTTCCCTCTAAACCGGTCAGGAGCTTCGCTCCTTCCCATCCACGGAGGGTTTATCTCAGGAGCCGTTCAGATTATTCAGTCAAAATCCTGGTCAATGACACTCCTTCAAATGCTCATGCCCGGGCTTGAACCTTGAACACCTGATCGCCAGCGCAATGTGGTAACCATTACACCAGCGCAGCTCCCTCTTCTCATTATATAAACCAATACTGAAGCACCTAGATCTGAATTATTCAAGAGGTGCTAGGACCAAGAAGTCAATGTAAGTAGATCTTGAATTTAAAAGAAAAGATAGCTCGATAGCAGGAAAACTTTAAATGAAGGTCATTTTGGACATTATAGATCACATCTGCATGCCATCTTGTTAAACAGATTGCCACACAAACCAACGCCGCAAGAGCACGTGACTGCTTGGTACCAACTTTCTGCAAGGGGACCAGCTGTAGTGATGGCTCCATGCTCCACCAGGATCACAAAACAAAATGATGTACGTTCTCCATACAATAAACTATCATTTATCCAGAAAATACTGGTTGTAGATCAAGGAATGCCATAGGATCAAATATACTATTAAAAATGCCACCAAGAAAAATACATTTTAATGCGTGTTGTCAAAGAAAAATTCAACAGCCAATCAGGCTTGAATAGAATATGGGTAAATACTTAAAGCTAGGCTTGTTATCCACACAATTAGTTATCTGAATATCATGACACATTGTACTGAATGCATGGACAGCAATATTGTACTGTTACGTCAACCTAACTTCAGACTATGTCTAACCTTAAAAGTAAAGCCCAATTGAGAGATTATGTCATGATAAATGGAACACAGCTGAACTGTAATTAAAATTTCCTTTTAACAACAGGTTTCCTCAATGTGTGTCCTATCCATCGCCAGCGTCTTCTTCTCAACTCTTGTTCCGCTGGCACTTGTCTGGTTCTTGTCATCAATTCCACATTTGTGACTTTGTCGTACCATTTCAGTCCTTCTATTCTACGCAAGAACCTGTTTATAAAAGTCTGTAGCTTTTTGGTTGTTGTTTTTGTTGCTCTCCGTGTCTCAGAGCCATAGAATAGGACTGACTTGACATTTGAGTTGAAGATTCTTATTTTCATGTTGGACTTGATTTCTCTTGTTCTCCATGTGTGTCAAAATGCAATGAAAGCTCCTCTTGCTTTTCACATCATACAAGGCAACTAATATAAGGTTGTGCAGTGGGGGGTGGTGTGTGTGCGTGTGTGAGAGAGAAGATACAGAATAGTGTAACAAAACATTCATGGGGGGAATAATCAAGAGAACCCCATGGAACCAGAAGCTGCAAAGAGACATGATCACCTATACCAGATGGTATGGTAAAACTTATCATATGGCCTGACATGAAACCTAATGACGCATAGTCTTTGTATAATTTATTCCCAATAAATAAGTAATTTTACAAGCATCCTACTTCTTATCAACAATTATAAACACACTGAAACAACTCTTAAATCAACATTAGATCTGTTACACACCATGCCATATTTACGGACACATACAGTTAACTATGCAATGAAACCGGCATCCATACACATATAAATACATCTGTACACGTATTCTGAGACAGCCATATATTGCACTCGCATCTATACATATAGATATATTTACAAACACTTGCAAACAGGGATAACATGTAAACATATTTACAAACACATGCAAACAAAGATAACTGAATGTTGCTGTGGCATCTGTATGTTTAAAAATAGTTATATACACACATTCAAAGAGGTCCATATATGCACTCACACCTGTATTCAAAACCATCAACATATTTGTATATATATGCAAACACTCACAGAGCCACACACGTAGTAGCACCTGTAAGCGGAACTACAAACACTGACAATGAGAAAGCATGGGACTCTCTCCAACCTGAGATACAAGCTTACACTGACAGCGATCATGATATGACAATCACGCAGCAAGAAAGCTTGAAATTAAGATTTTAAAACAAATAGGAATACTGAAAAATTCAATTATTTGTCACTTAATTAATTCTATTACAAGTATCCGTTATAATATTTCTGCATGGTCTTCACAACAACAACAAAAAATAAATAAACTTAAGAATGACTTGACTGTAGTTTACAACTAATAAGGGCCCCTAAGAATTTGCTCGATGGGCAGGCTTGGGGGGGAAGAATGAGGGAAAGAAGTAAATATACATGTTTCTCAAGCAAGTGAAAGACACCTCCATGCAAGGAGGGTAAACAAACTTCCACAAATAACTCCAGTGGATGGTTATACAGCACACAAGTTCCTACATATTTCTGTGGGACAAATAATATGGCAGTATTTTGTGACAATACAAAAGTGTCAACATTTTTGGCTATTAAGATCCTACAGGTCAACCAAATATCCAATAAAATGTATATGAAGCTCAGATCATTCGGCTTGATTCCATAATTATGTCAATGTTTTAATATAAATACATGTTAAAAAAAAAAAGGAAACAAATAAAGAGGTAATAGAAAAGCTAGGAATGAAAAGATAATTAATGAGGCAGATCAAAGTCAGACAGCTAAAATATTATGGCCATATAAAAATACATACCACTTTGCTGAAGCCCATAATGGAAGGAACAGTTGAAGGCAAATGTATAAATGGGAAGATAACATCAAGAGATCAACAGAAAAGAATCTGTTAGAGTGCACCATCAAGACAAGAGGCAGAAGACGTTGGAGATCCATTGCAGCCGACCTTCGATGTGGAGATGGCAGCTGATGATGACATTTTAATTTTATATAACAAATGCTTCAGCAAATAAAGCATTTCAGCAAGAATGTCTCTCAGATGCCTCTTAAAAGTTGTATCAGGATGTATGTGAAGTCATACACAAAAATCAGAATCTCCAACGCAAATGTCAAGTCAGTCCTAATACTTAGCTATACAACATGGAGAACAATTAAAAAAAAACCTACAACCAAGAAGTTGCAAACTTTCATAAATGGATGCCTGTGTAGAACAGAAGAGTTGAAATGGTATGACAAGATTACCAATGCAGAATTGAGGACAAGAACCAGACGAGGTGCTAGTGGAACACAAGATGTGAAGATGATGTTGGTGACAGATAAGACACACTCACTGAGGAAACCTGATAATAGCATTACTAGGCAGGCCTTGTTCTGGAACCCCTTAGCTAAGAGAGGAAGAGAGGGGGGGGGGGAACAAAAAACACACACACACACTGAGAAGAGAACTGGAAACAGAAATAAAAGGGATGAGAGGGGGACATGGAAAAACCTTGAGTTGATGGCACAGTACAGGAGGAATTGGCATAAGTTTGTTAAGGCCCATGCTCCATAGGGGGCTGCAGGGTAGTGATGATGATGTAAAGCAATCAATACTCATTAAACCAAATGTTCAGTTAACCAGAATGGTCCTATCTTACTGTAATACACAGTTCACCAGAACGGTACTGTCTTACTGTAATATACAGCTAACCTAACTAGGATCTATTTCACCTCTTAGCTGTTGATATATTTCTCTAACATTAACTCTGCGCACAATGTGAAAAACTATATACTGACAAAAGTGAAGCAATTACTAATATATCCTGTGATCCAGTTACAGAAATGAAAATGCTGATCTCCTAAAATGTCAAAGTGTGCAAATGTTGTTATACACTTGTGACCTTGTGCTTTGTAAGCATTGATTTTTTTTTCTCCCCACAACATCCTTTGTCAGTTCGACCCGTGTCAGTTCCTGCCCATTCGAAAAAAAAAATGAACCATACATACCACTGTTATCACAGCATCAGTTCTTCGGCAGCACTAATTACCTCCCGTTAGCATTATAAAATAACCAATGAGCTGGTGAATATCAAGAAACCACACATCCACACTTTGTTTTCACAGAGTCTTGCAAGGGGAACTGTTTGTCTGATCTCTTCTTGTTTCGACACCGCCTTGGAAAACTGCTACTTCCAGGGTCCACTTCCTGAAGTTTTCCAAGAGGGTCTAAGCTGTCCCCCCATTTTACTCCCCAGTAATCTGGGGATTTTGAAGCAGTGCACGACAGCATGCTTCGCGACCTGCGGCAGGTGGCAAATTTTTTTATACACTCTTTAATATACTTCTCATACTGCTGGTCAAGCTCTCTAGCTGCTGATATCTGCTCCATCCTAGCCGGGATTTCCACTGCCTTGGCACAGTCTAAGGAACATGCCCAGTGCTGAAAGGGCACACATGTGTTCCCAAGGTAAGGATTTTTAAATGTGATCACCTTGAAACCTGGGGGGAAAGAAATTGTCACAGCATGAACAGGTGTTTTAGTTTGGATTAATGCACTTCAATTTTCCCACACATGCGAAGTATTAAAAATCAATAGTTCATTGATGACACAGGCATTACTGTGTAATGATGCCTCATGTAGTTCCCGGAGGTCTCTGAGGAGACAAAGAAAGAACGGGACAAATGTTGCCTTAGGCATGTGTCAAGATGCAACTAATATGAGGCTGTCCATGCGGGCTGGCAACCTCATCATGTAAAACAAATTACTACAGAAACCACCGCTGCAAGACAGCGTGAATAATTTTATGCAGGCTTCCTGCAAAGGGACCATCCGCAGTGGTGATTCCATGCTCCATACGCAGTAATTAGGGAAAAGAAGAAGACGACTGTGTAATGATATCTACATCAGTGGCACGAGGTTGGGCACTTGGATAAAAGAGGTCAAGCTGATGCCCATGCAGCATGCCCCTGCTGGCATAGTCAGAGGAACGGGCTGGCCGTTACAGTTGTTGTTGTTGTTTAACTAGGGCTGCTGAGCTTCTCGCTCTTTAGCAGCCAATACCAAGCTGAAGACTCCTTGATATTATCTACACTAGATCTAGGCTTTTCCTGTGGCTCTTTTGCCTTCCGAAACGTGTTGAGTTGAAGCCATGAGCTCCAGTCTCTCCAGCTTGGCTTGCATTTAAAGGATCGTCACATCTGGTCCCAAGCTAGGAGTAAGAAGTGTGTGGCATACTGTGCATTCCCCGCCATCCAAGGGGGCTCTCCAACTATTCTTCTTCTTCTTCTTCTGTCCTTAGCCACCGACCGTCAAAGCAGTCAGTGGCCATTACGCCTAGTGGCGTCTTAGGGCAACAGCAGATAGGTTTTCTTTGCCATTGTTTCCCATCACGCCTAGTGGCGTCTTTAGGGCAATGGCAAATCAACCCATTTGCCGTTGTTTCCGTAATCGAAGTGTCTGGCAAACGGGTGATCAGCCCGTTGGTTCTCTCCAACTATGCAGAGCTAAAATACTGTACTCTGGTTCTGGGCTCTCACAAGGAATTGTCACGTCCTGCACAGAGCCACTTCTCAGCATCCTCTGCATATCACTGGGTCCATAGTGAGATGCATGCAGTCAACCAAGACAAGGCCAAAGAATTACGCCTGGGGCTCAAATGACTTCTCCAAACTTAGTGTGCAATGCTGGGTTCTCAAGTTTCACCACAGGGGGAATCCCTGGAAATGTGTGGATGATTTCAAAAGTCAATGAGGATGTAATTAGTCTCACAGACATAACTTTACTTCTATGTACATATATTGTAGCATTGTGCATAGCTGGTGGTCATATATGGATGACTCCAGATATGCCATTACAGTCTGACACCAGTAGCAACGACCTATCATCAGTAGGATTACCGTAGCAACGACCTGTCATAAGTAAGATTACCGCAGCATCATTACCTCCAGTTCCAAAAACCAACAAAATAGAACCGAGGTCCTATTCCATTATTCTATGCACCATTATTCAGGAACAAGCCATGCACCACCACCCACTGAATGAAGAAAGAGCTATCAATCTGTCAATCATTAGTGTTCAGACCCGGGTGAGTTGTCCCCGTGTTGAGTCAAATTAAGCCGCTGGCTCCACTCCTGGTGGTGCCCTTCAATGATAACAATGATGATATCCTACTGGTGATTTGAGATAACTGGGGGGGGGGGGGGGAAGTGCCACATAATTACCCGCACTTATCCCATAGCTCGTGCCCCCCTGAATGGTTCAGAAACTCTGGGCTATAAAAATGAGCGTGCAGAAACATGACACTACATGTGATTTATCATAGGTTATTAGTTGGTGAAGATCTATCATCACAATCCATTCCACTTTTTTGCTCATAATGGAGCACTGGGCTACACACGGCAGGCCCCCACCATTGCAGGAAGCATTTGTGTCCTCCTACAGCGGTGGCTTCTGTAGGAGTTTATTTTATGTGATGAGGTTGCCAACCTCATGTATAAACCTCATTTCAGTCAGGCCCCCCCCCCCCCCCCCCCCCCCCCCCCCCCAATGACATGCCTGAGGAATCAGTGGTCCTATTATTTCTTTGTCTTCTCAGATCCCCCCCCTTCCCCTCCATGAACTGCACAGGGTTGATGAATCATTTTAACTTCACAAAATGTTAATTGGCAGAGGTCAGAGCGCTAATCGCTCGCGGCAAAGGTCACAGATTTGACTCACATCAGTCTACCCAGCTGTACCTGACTTTGCACTTGAGTTAGGGAAGGAAAAGGCAGCGAAGAAGGGAACTGGTCACCCGCCACCTCTCAATGCAGGACCTAGTATAGTGAAGTCTCTAACACTTCACTCCCCTACAGCAGTATCTGTTATGGGACGTTTACTTTTTTTTTTTTTTAACAATGTTAAGAAACATGGCTATAAAAAGTGAGTGTGAAGAATAATGGTGCCTATATGGCTTTGCATGGTTATTTGCTGATGAATATACACACACACAATAACAAGGCCCTCATTCATTCTTCTTCTTCGTTTGCTTTCAGACGCTGACTTGATGTGATGGTATTGCCTCGCCTGCTTTGCAGTAGTGGTCCAACTGTGGCCAAAACTCAAGAGTATCTAATATGGGCTTCAAAGGTGTCTACCTTCGCACAAGATTACTCTTGGCAGATATGTAGATAGAAGGTTAATGACGCTTCTACCACAAAGGAGTTTTAACAAAATATTCAGATAAGCGAAAACAATGCTGCATTTGAATGAGCATGTTAATTCTAGAATCTGCAGACAACTTTTGTGAAGGATTAAGCAATGGTTTATGTTAGCTTGTTTAAGCCCCCACCTCTGATTAACTCAGGGGAATTCTTATTATTCTGGTATAGCTCAGTTTAGAGTGTGTGTAGTAAGCTGACTGAGACAAACATGCAGTAAGTTTAAAATGATTAAATCAAAGTTAAATTTGTAAATTTACAAGTAACAAAATTTAATAATCACTTAAGTTTTAACAGTTTGAAAATAATTTGAATAGTTATGGATCAAGAAAAAGTTATCTTCACGGTCGTGATAGGAGGTAAATTGTTACAAGAAGTTCAAGTGGCAGCATATATTGAACTTAGCTGACAATGACGGTTCTGCTCCTTCTGGTGGGTTGGTTCTTTTTACACTGCTCACACTCATCGCTGGTCAAGGTTGTCGGGTGTAGCTCATTTTCCAGAAATGTCAGGGAGAGTCTACAAAGTTGGTCCTTCGTCTTAAAGCTCAGTCCGCTGTTCCCTTCTTGTTCCAGAGATAGTACTTTCTGCTGGTACCACCAATAACTATGGTAAAGAATAGAAATGAAACGCTCTTCTGAGTATTGCATTTTCCAACCTATGGATATGGGTCCCTATCTTCCCATTCCACCATCCCATTTAACTCTGAATTTACTCTCGATGAGAATTAAATTTAATCCCTCGCGATAAAACTTTCTTAACATTTAAATTGAACAGCTTTTATAGTTACTTTACATTTAAATGAAAAGGTTAATAGTACAGATAGAATATGTTTACATTTACATTTCCACTGATTGAAAAGTGATCACAATATAAACTGAATATGTTTTCATTTATGTTTACACTAATTTGAAAAGTTTGAAACTTCCATTAATTTTAAAATGAATATTTTCACATAGACATTTACACTGGTTTGAAACTAAGTATTATACTTAGAATGTACATCATTTCTTTCATCTTTTCCTCCCTGCTCCATATGGAACCTGGGACTACTTTATGCTTTTAGTTCTCTTTACAAAACTAGCGTTAAGCAATCACCAGCCCCATGCAGTGGTGGTTCATGAATCATCATTCTATACGATGAGGTTGCCAGCCTCAAATGACTGGGACATTCCTAACACTTTTCACACATTAAAATTCACATGGTAATTTACATGTATATATGTTAGTTCACATGTTAGTAATATAAAATGTAAAATCACAACTTACGCCAATCCTGGCTCACAAACTTTTTGCTTAGATGAATAAGAGACTTGAATTGGCCTCTTACATGCGTCTGGGGTGTCATTAATTTAATACGTTCCCTCTCTGACTTTGTGTGTTTCCTTCAGTTTCCCCAGACAGTGGCTTTCCTTATTAAAATGATAGAGATTTCCTGGGCTGTTTTTGTAAGTCCTGATAAATACTCAAATAAAAGGTGTCCGGTCTGATAAAATGGAATTCTGAATTCTAGGCTTCACTCTGGCAAGGTCTGGTGTCTTGGCCAGCGATCTTCACAGTAGTTTTGACTGACTGAAGCATCAGGTTATATTCACTACCTTCCCACGCATTCGTTGTTATGAAGCTCAGATGATCAGCCAATCTGATTTGAATATTTTTCATGAGTTATCTAGTGCAAAATTTCAAACATTAATTTTCTGAAAATGGGCTGTAAACATCCGATCGCCCTGTGTACCGACACGCGACCACATCGTTAACCTCATACGACAACTTGTGTCAGATGTAACAAATTATTACTTTCGCTAAAGTAATGTCTTATCTGTTGCTTGAGCACACACAAAATCTGTCTATTTACAACCTTGGCGGAGACGCACCTGTGCCTAATCAGTGATTAAGCAGATTGCACTGGGCGATGTACATGTTAATCTGTGTACTGATATCGGCCACGCCTGCGATTAACCAACTTGGTTGTTGACAATGTTCTCTCAGCCGCTCCTGCAAATGTGATGTGTTTATCATCAGCCAGGAGTGTCAGATAAACAGACAAGACAACAATATACTGAAAGTAGCAAAATAATGTAGATACAAAATATCTGCTACTTAGCAGAGAAAAAAAGTGTGACAATTGAAAGCACGCAATAAAATCCGTACCTCAAATGTACCGATTACTGCCGTAGTAAAACAGAGATTGGGAAGAAGGGGTCTCCCCAATCCATTCTGTGACACTTGAATATGTTTAAAGAAAGCAGTCATCATCTTGAGGCTGTTGATATCTCTGTTAGTTTTTCCAGGAATGGTACTGGTCATTTCCGCTTTCTTTGTTCCTCATATGTTTGGCACCTTTGAAGTAGATACTCAGCAGTAATTTTATCGGTGCCACAGTCACACTCATCAGTAGTTCCCATCTTCAGCTTGCCAAACAGATGGCATCCCAATCTATTGCAGCCCGTGCAAAGTCTGAAGACCACCACTTGTTCATTTCTGCTAAGTTGGCAATATGCACCATTTTTTTGGTGGCCCAGATGCTCGGCTTCCCACTTGCTCCTGTATCTGCTCTTGATAAAACTCATGGCCTCTTCATAAGTTATGCTTGTGTCAAGTTGAGGTAGCTTTCCACCTTCCTTTACCAATCTGTCAGCCTCGTCATCTCCATGGATGTTGCAGTGAGATGGGATCCACTGTATCACAACTCATTTGAACTGCTGATATAGCCTGTGGAGAGTTACTTTCAGATCATCCAGGTCAGAGTGGCTAAGAGGTATGGCGTCCACTTCGAATTCTAGAGGTACCAGGTTTAATTCGCAGTTGACGGAATATAATTTATGGACATTTTTTTTCAGAACCAGTGGTCCTAATGATGTCGTACTCCCCCCTGGTCACCTGGGTAGTGAGATCGGATGCCTAGCCTACTTGGATAAGGGCATTAAAAAGGAGGTCCTGTGTGCAAGTTGTGTGCGTTAAAAAATCCCTCTGCAGTTGGAAATCGTAAAGAGTAGGCCTATCAGACCGCTGCCCTGGCAAAAATAAACATTAGAACCCTACCCACCACAAAAATGTTTATAGAATGTGTGATTCGTATATACACACACTGGGATTCTTGCAGATGCTACGGAGTTTGTGCACTGTGAAGAGATCCTCCTTGTGTGATGTAAGGGAGGAGATCGGGAGCACTGATGGATTTTTCAGTGTGCAAATGAAGATAGTCCTTAACACATTAACTACCGCGAGCCGGTGGGACCGGCTTTTGAAATCCTATCATTTGGACCGCTAGCCACTCAGAGCGTCGATCTAATTTTAGTAATAAAACAAATGAAAAATGTACTGAAACACTTTCTGATCTGGTTCGAGATTTTAAGTTGCCACCGGAAAACAAATTCCCAAAGCATGGTTGTTGTAGAACAATGGAAAATTGATATTATGTTCATATTTTTCAGTGTTTTGGGTTAGTTACCAAATCGTGTAAAACTGTTTACCGTGGTAACTAGTGATAGGACCACACAAAATGCTTGTACATCTCGTCTAATGGCTGAATAGGCTAGAAACGTGTTTCAACAATTGACTGATAGATCTAGCGACAAGGACAAGAGTGAGAACGGTGTGCACATTGATTGAAATAGTGATTTTGATAGAGATGGGGCGCAAGCAGTTATAATTGTGAAAATATTGCAAGTCCTCAGCCATCGGACAGCCGTTAAATAGAGCAACAACCTCTATTAGAGTTACAAACGGTGCTTATTGTAATAGTACATTCATTTATCTTTAATATGACGTGTAATTCATAAAAATATGTAAACAATTACGAAAATTACAGCTTACTTTGTGCAAAAACACCTACAGGATGAAAATGGAAAAAAAATTTTATTCGGCCACAGTGTGTTTTTCAATTCGGTAGTTAATGTGTTAAAAACCAAACCAAACCAGACCATCCAGGTCGGCAATGTTCTGACTTTTCAGCGCTGCATTTACTGACAAAGCATCTGTGAAGTGAGCTACTTGTCTCTCTGAGCTTTCTTCTGTCATCAGGCTTCATTCATTGAAACAACAATCTTCAGCTCCCCTAGGAGCATTTGCCTTCAATAAATTCATGCCAAGTCTTCCTTCCCATGCTCTCATCAGCTCAAGGTCTTCCCATGTCATCCTTATCCCTTTTATTTCTCTCTCCAGTTCCTTTCTCCATGTGTCTCCACCTCTCTTACCCTGGGGATTCCAGAATAAGGACCTGTTCATTACCCTTTAACTCCCCAAGGAGCACAGGCCTTCAACAAACACATGCCAAGTCTTCCTGTCCCATGCCATCCGCTCAGGTTCTTTCCATGTTTTCCTCAACATTTTCACCTCTGTATCCAGCCATGTGTTTTTTGGACTACCTCTGCCTCTCTTTCCCTGTGGATTCCAGAACAAGGACTGCCTTGTAATGCTATCAACAGGTTTTCCACAATCTGTGTCCTATCCATTGCCAGCGTCTTCTTCTCAACTCTTGTTCCACTGGCACTTGTCTGGTTCTTGTCATCAATTCCACATTTGTGACTTTGTCATACCATTTCAGTCCTTCTATTCTACGCAAGCACCCGCTTATAAAAGTCTGTAGGACCTGTTGTTCTTCAGTGTGTGTTCTATTCATTACCAGCATCATTCTTTCCTCTTGGCACTTGTCTGCTCCTTGTCATCAGTCCTATTCTAAACAAGTGCCAGTTTATGAAAGTCTATAACTTCTTGGTGGTTGTTTTTGTTCCTCTCACCATTTCCTTTACCACACAACAGGAACAACAGGACTGACTTGACATTTGAGTTGAGAATTAACAAAGTTATGATGACCTAACATTCAGTTCAGTCGACTGTGCTTAATGCTCAGAATATGAATGCAGTTAGTAAAAGCATTAAACACAAAAGCAATATAGGACAATTTAAGGCTATAACTTACCAAGTGTGTTGGAAAGGCAGGCATTACTGCAGTGATGGCAGACATTGAAAAGGTGATAAATGTCAGATATATAGTCTCTGAGAACAGGCACAATGCTGGGATCTTGGAAAAAATCTCTCTTGGATCCTATGATGGATTTTGCAGCCCAGAACTGTAGGCTTTCATGCTTCCAATAAGCCTACACATCAAGACAGGAGTCGAAATGTTACAGTTTTGACCCAAGTTTTACTACTGCATGGTATAAATATGTAATGTAAAGGCAAAAGTTTCTTTAGTGCAGTGTTTCTTAACCTTTTAGAGATCCTGCACCCCTTAAGAAGCCTCACACTCCTTTAAAGCATCTTAAGAAGCCTCACACCCCCTTACAGCATCTTAAGAAGCCTCTCACACTTTTATTTTCTAGTTCGCAAAACATGCATGAAAAGCTTAAAAGAGATATTTTTCGAGAAAATATTATTTACAGAATGTGACAAAGGTTCGCTATCTAATTCCCATTGTCAATGTTCTATCCTTTTACAAATACATCTGAGTTCTGCGTATTATATTATGTTCATAATGATTTGAGTTCTAAAATATCAGGGATGTCTCGCACCCCCGGAAGGTAAGTCTGGCAAGCCGCGGGAGTGCATGCACCCCTGATTAAGAAGCACTGCTTTAGTGAATGGCACTTCTAAAAATATCATGACTGGACAAAAAGTTAATTAGTGTATGATATAAATATATATGACTAAACAGACAGAAGATCTAGATTTTGCTGACGATATGGCTCTTTTTTCCCATAACCGTAACCAGACGCAAGGCGAAATGAAAATACTTGATGAGAGGTCACAGCAAGGTTTCTGAAAATACGCAGGGACAAGACAAAGATAATGAGAATAGATGCATGATATGGTAATATGATTGTACTTGAAGAAACACCCCTGGCAGCAATATGAATCTAGTTGGAGGGACAGACCACGATATCAAAAGAAGAATACTTAAGGCAAGAAGTGCTTTCACTGCATTAGAAAATATCTTATTCTTTGGTCCTTGTCTGCTGACTGACAAAACAATCGTTGACCATCATGCCTGGGAGGGCAGCAACAAGCTGTCTCCATTTTGCTCGGTCGGCAGCCATCCTTCATGTGGTGCTCCAGCTGTGGTTCATGCTTTCCATCTCTGCCTCCACTGTTCTCTGCCAGGTGGCTTTTGGCCAGCCTCTCTTTCACTTTCCTTTTGGAGTCCATAGCATGGCAGTTCTGGTGATGGTGTTAGGGTCTCTTCTAAGGATGTGGCCAACACAATTCCAGTGTCTACCAGCTATGATGGTGAACATATTCTCTTGGTGGCTCTGAATTAGTAGTTCTTGACAGGTGTGTTTGGTCAGAAAATGTTCCTTAAGCAGGTTGTGTGAAAAGTGAAAAGTTTGGATATTTATTTATAAGTTACTCTCCAGAATTCTGCACCATACAAAATGACAGAAATTATGCAAATTTCGTAAATTTTTAATGTAGAGTTGTGGGGTACTGTGAAGATTTCTATATGGTGCTTAGATTTACAAAGGCTATTCTGGCTTTATTCATTCGGTTACTGATGTCTTTGCTTTTTCCACTGTCGGTGTTGCTATGCTTCCTAAGGAGGAAATATATGGAGATCAAAGCAAATCAAGTCCAACATAAAAATCAGAATCTTGAACTCAAATATCAAGCCAGTCCTATTGTATCTCCCTTTAACATTTTCATAAATGGGTGCCTGCATAAAATAGAAGGGTTGAAATGGTACGACAAAGATTACCAATATAAAACTGATGACAAGAACCAGACAAAGTGCCAGAAGAACAAGAGATGAGAAGACGACGCTGGCAATGGATAGGACACATATTGAGAAAACCTGTTGACGGTATTACAAGGCAGTCCTTGTTCTGAAAGTCGCAGAGAAAGAGGGAGACCAAACAACACACGGGGAAGAGAACTGGAGACAGACATGAAAGGGATGAAGAAGACATGGAAAGACTGAATTGATGGCATGGGACAGGAGGACTTGACTCATGGGTCAAGGCCACCTTACGAGCTGACGGCAATGATGACGATATAAATATGTAACAAAGAGACAGAAGTTTCGTAAGCATACGGCATTAATACAAAATGCATAGACAAATATGTGATATGATAGGAAACTCTGTCTAGAGCGATACAACAAGAGGCAATCTGATCAATAGAAGTGACCCCCCTTCGATCAAGTGTTTCAGCCATTTATCTTCTTTACACTCTGGGGATGGGGTGGGGGGGGGGGGGGGAAGGGGCGGGCCCACTTGGGTCATAACTCCCAAGTGTCCGCCTCCTGTTGTCTTTCCCGCCTGCGCTGCGAATTGAACCCACTCCACTTTGGTTGCAACTTTTAACTTCACTCCAGTAATGTATGCTATAAATATGTGATGCACATATAATATAAAAGTGTCAGCGCTTGGGGAGGTTACATGTAATGATAATGATGATGCAGTAAAAGGTAAAGGTAGTCCTGTAGCAGAAATGGTGGTGTGACCAGTTCCCTTCCTTGATGCCTTTGCCTTCCCTAACTAAAGAGCATAGTCAGGCAGTATAATAATATAATGCAGATAATAGTATTACTAATGCATGTATTAATGTGTAATGACAAAAGCTTCAACAGCATATATGTAAATGTGTGGATAAAGTTCCAGTAGCAGGCGATAAAAGGGCTAAAACCTTGTCCGACTAGGGGATCGCTTCTGATGATCAGACTACTTCTTGTTGTAATGCTCTGTATAGTTTCCTATCATGTTGTGCACAGACTGCATTTCACTAGCATGTGGCATAAAAAAAATTATGCATAAACAATTATTTCACTAGTGTGTGGTATAAATATGTATATACAAGAGTATTTCCCTACGCACCAAGCATGAATTAACTGAGGTAGTAAGGACAATGAATGACTGCCTGTTAGAGAACAGCAGAGTTGTTCTCGAATGGTCTCTGAATAGACATAGAAAGAACAGAGCTACTGCACCCTCAGGCAGTCATATATATATGACTAAATATGAGGCTATCCAAAAGCACTTTCATCCGACTCACAGGGGTTAAAATTACTGCTCAAGGAGGGTAAAATTCTGAGGAAAATGAAGTGGTGGATGGAAGCGGAGGTCACCTGATGCTCATATCAGGAGACTCAATACTCAAAAGAGGCATCTGTTTCCCTCTTAGAGTGTGGTACAAGTTGCCAGCAGTTGACGCTAGACACTAACATCAGACGGGTCTTGAAAACTTGACAACCTTTGTAGTTACACCAGCCTTACTGGATGGGACGTGCTACAGCCACCAGATTTGACTACCGAAGAGAAGGATCAGTTCAAAGCATCTGTAGGAACCAGCAGCGACTGAAGCAGACGCCACCAACTGACCCACACTGGCAATTATGTAACATGCAAGCCCAGCTAATGGACATTTCACAATTGTCCCTAATATCCACCAAAATCTAACACCATCTGATGATGAGAAATGCCATCGCTTCTTTTTTATAAACAGCTTTATTTATTTTACATTGTTTACTCATAAGTGATTATTAAACCTGTTTATCTGTAACTATAAATCTATAGTTAGATTAATCACTATTGAATGAATTCTTTGTCTGCACTCGTATGACTCATACTGTTTTAAATACATAACCATATAGAGCTATTAAAGTAATAGTTGCTGAATCACCTACAGCTGGGGGGGTCAGAAAATACAGGTCAATATTTCCTCACAGAAGGCGCGAGAGAATAATAAGTTCATGACTGCTCAGATGATCTCAGTTTTGTGTTGTGCTTGCTTTTCTTTAAAATCCTGTGAGGCTCCCTTAAATAGAAGCATCATTCTTCAATTTATATCTCTGCAAAGAGTAATCTTGAGTGAAGGTTGATATCTTAGAAGACCCTCATTTTTATACTCTAAGTTTGGCCATTGTTGGACCACCATTGCAGAGCAGGGGTGACAATCCTGTCACAGTAAGGGAAGGCAAAGACAGCGAGGAAGTTACCCTACCTCATAAAGCTGATCTAGAACAGTGAAATCTCGAACACTTAATTCCGCTATGGCAGTATCTGATATGGGACTACCTTTAATCACCATGGTGCATCTGCAAAGATACAATCATTATAAACAACAATGCAAAATAAGATAAGATGGGGAAAAAAAAGATCAAGCTTACCTGTGCCTCACCCGAAACAGGAATAATACGAAGATTAACATCTGTGTGGTACCACATGAAGGTTGATTTGAAATAGTTGTGGTTGCCGTGCCGATGAACAGTCTCCAATGCTGGCAGTGACAAAAGGAAGCCAGGGAGAGCATCCAGTAAGTTATTGTCTGAGGGCAGGGTAAAAAATATTGAAAAGAAATGTTCTGAGACAGGTCCATTTCACAAATCTGCACAATTTTTCTACCGCAAAGCAATATGGGATACAGAAATACCTGCAGAAAATAAATACAGAAAAAGTAGAAAAAACACAGGAAGAACATTTTCCGGAAACTCAGATCAGGAAGCAAACCCAGGACATTTCACGTAATGACCAAGGTTTATGATGTTATAGTTTTATAGTTTGATGTTTTATAGTTTGATGCATATAGTTTTCAGCCAATCAGCCCTTGGTTTCCTTGGATAGTGACCATACACTTCTGTTTATCCATGTCTCATTGCCACTTTCACTGTCTCTGGTGTGTCCTGGATCATTCATTAGTTGTATCTGCATCTCCCTCCTCTGTATGTTATTTGGCCATTTGCTTGAATGAATTTTTAAATAAAACTATCATACTTTAGGCGAGTCAACAACAGTGACATCTGTGTGACTTTCTTATGTATTTTGTTTTTTTAAAATACAGGCATTCCTGGCTTTATTGCGCTTCGCTAATACTGCGCTTTTTTTCAAATTATTCATGTTTATTTATTAGAACGTGCGTTCTTCTTCCGATAGATTTTGGTTCTCCACCAGCAAAAAGATTACGATTCGCTGAAGGCTCAGATGATCAAGATTAGCATTTTTTTTTTAGCCATAAAGTATTTAATTTTACAGTACATTGTTCTTTTTAGACCTAACGCTATTGCGCACTTAATAGACATAGTGTAAACATGATTTTAGGCTTTTATCTGCCCTGGGAAGCCAAAAAAAAAAGGATGTGACCCGCTTTATTGCGATATTCGCTTTATTGCGGTGGTCTGGAACCGAACCTGCAATATCTCCGCTGTATGCCTGCATACAAGAAAATGAAGATATTATTTTTCATCAAGGGATGTCAAAAAACACAGTGCTACAGAAACCAGTCCTGCAAGAGCACATGAATGCTTTGGTGCAGGCCTCCTGCAAGGGGACCAGCTGTAATGGTGGCTCCATGCTCCATAGAGAGCAAAATGGTAAAAGATGATGATGTCAAAAATAAAAGGAAAAAAGAGAGAGAAAGACAGACAGAGACAGCAACTGAAAAATCACATAATGGTTTTCGCTTACCCAAGTACAAAGTATGTAGCCGCTTCAGAAATGTTAATGAGAATGGAAGAGACCACACAGACAGCTTGTTATTGGTGAGTGCCAGATATTCCAGACTAGACATGCGGCCAATATCACAGGGAATGTATTCCAGGCTGTTGTACTTCAGACTCAGGTACTTCACATTGGGACATCGAAATATCTAAAATAAAAATAAAAATTAACTATGTTTTGAGAAATCTGTGTCCGCACATAATGTTTTCATTTTAACAACAACCCAAACTAACAATATGTCCATCAAAGCCTGGTGATAAAATATGATTTCTACATCGTCATCACCTTCCAATTCCAAAAGGGTCAGAGGCCTTCAAAAGACTGAGGCCACGTTTTCCTGTCACGTGCCATCAGCTCTAGATCTTTCCATGACTTCATCATTTTCACTTCTGTCTCCAGTTCTCTTCTCCGTGTGCTCTTTGGTCTTCCTCTACCTCTTCTTACCCTGGGGATTCCAGAACAAGGACTGCATGGTAAAGCTATCAACAGGTTTCCTCAGTGTGTGTCCTATCAATCTCCATCGTCTTCTTCTTGTCCCACTGGTGCTTGTCTGTTTCCTTTCATCAGTTGCACAATAGTGATCTTGTCACACCACTTCAATCTTATTCTATGCAAGTATCCATTTATGAAAGTCTGTAGATCTCTGGTTGTTGTTTTTGTTGTTCTCCGTGTTTCAGAGCTATCAAACAGGACATTTAACAGATTTCTACATATAAACCAAAAAAAATTTTTCTGCTGTTTCTTGCAACTGCTGAAGGGGCTATTTATATTTAGCATGCTTTCTTAAGTTTTCAAAAATGATTAAATAAAAATGTTCTCCCATAGTGACAATATTTCTGGAGCAGCAGGAATTCGTCAAATACAATGAGACCTAAGAATGTTGTCGTACAAGGCAACTATCATGCGGTTGTGCATGAGGCTTACAACCTCATCGTGTAAAACAAACTGTCACAGAAACTATCGCTACAAGAGAATGTGAAGGCACGGTGCAGAATTCCTGCAAGGAGACCATCTACAGTGGTGGCTCTATGCTCCACAAGGATCACAAAGTCAAATAATGATGATCATGGAGAAGAGAACTGGAGACTGACATGAAGGGGATGAAGAAGGTATGGAAAGACCTTGAGCGGATGGCACTGGACAGTAAGACTTGGCATAAGTTTGTTGGAAGCTTATGCTCCTTAAGGTGCTGAAAGGTGTTGAATGAATGATGAATGAATGATGAATGAATGATGATGAATGAATGATGATGAATGAATGATGAATGAATGAATGATGAATGAATGAATGATGAATGAATGAATGATGATGAATGAATGATGAATGATGATGAATGAATGATGATGAACGAATGATGAATGAATGAATGATGTATGAATGAATGAATAAATGATGATGAATGAGACTTTTAACAACTTTTCTCTGGCAATGACAATCGCTGGAAAGTCATGAGCATAACAGAAATAATAATAATAATAATAGCCCCTTCAGTCATAACTGACTATAGGAATGCACCCATGAGGTGACAGCCCTCAGCATCTTCTTTTCCTGGTGTTCTTTTCGACGTTTTCTCATCTCTTCTGCTTGCTGTGAGAGCTTCTTTTCGCCAAATCTGAGGTGGCGCGAAGACAGCATCGCCACTTGGTGCAACCGGCAACCTCATATAAACAGAAATAAATAATGGCTTAACTAAGCAGAAATCTATTATGCCCAGGTAGTTTTCTATAATCAGGGAGGATCTGTGTTTATAGCCAAATTGTTCTCTCCATGAGCCTGGAAATAAAGTTCAGTATTTGAAGGCTGCTTTAAGATTTTTATGATCACAGACATCATACACAGTACAGAGATACAAACACATACTACCATAAAGGGAATGATCTTCTCTACTGCATAAATGAAAAAATCTGAGCAGGTTTTTAAAGAAAAATGAGCACAAATAATGATGAAAACCTAAAGAAATCCCAAGGGAAATCCAATGGCTTAATTGGGAGTTTGAACTAAAAATTCTGCCATACTTTTTATGCACTTATTTTTCTTCCACTAATGACCACTTATGAAGAGTACAAAAAAAACCGATCTAATGAGCAGAAAAAGTGTTATCCTGAAAATTTTTTTTTTTTTTAAATCTTAGTCTTGCTATTACCTGCTGTATTTCATATTATACAATCATATCATTTGTGTTATCCCATCTGGAACTTCATTTATCCACTGTATACAGTTATGCTGCATCAGTGTGCAACATTTTAAACCAGTTCTGATGTTGTCTGTATATATTCATAAGGGGTCATAAATTATGTAGTGATTACCAGTGACTATATGAACCTCTTCTTCTTCTTTGATCCTTAGCCGCCAACCGTCAAAGCAGTCAGTGGCCATTACGCCTGGTGGCGTCTTGTAGGGCAACAACAAATTGATTCCACTTTGCTCTGTCGGCTGCCATCCTTCGTACAGTGCCCCAACTCTGGTTCATTCTTTGCATCTCAGCCTCCACAGTCCTCTGCCAAGTTGTTTTTGGTCAGCCTCTCTTTCGTTTTCCTTCAGGGGTCCATAGCATAGCTGTTCTTGTGATGGCATCGGGGTCTCTTCTGAGGACATGGCCAACCCAGCTCCAGCGTCTGCCAGCTATGATGGTGTGCATGTCCTCTTGCTTGCTCCAAGTAAGCCGATCTTGGTTGGTGATGGTATTCGGCCTAAGAAAAATTCTCAGAATCTTTTGGCCGAATACCATATGAACCTATAACCTGATTATTCATCATTATCTTGGTAACCGAGTAGCCTAGTTTCATGAGCTTAACCTGTCAAGCATGCATATTCATATGCTTTTTGCTCCCGCTTGCACAGTCAAATGCTGCGGACTATTGTTTCCCATATTTGTCATGTTACCGATCTTCTCCCATTTTGCAGACATGGCCAAACCATCGTAATTGGGACTGCTCCACTTGGGGCTGCAGGGGCTGGGTTTTCAGAAGCTCATACCCACACATCAATATTACATTAGAGATGCTACTGGGAGGAATACTGCTACATAGTCTAGTAAGTAATACTAATTTAATGCGATTTTCAGAGAAATACTTCTTTCATGTCATCTAGGGAGAGATAGTCATTCTATAATAATAATAGCCCCTTCAGTCATAATAGCCCCTGAGGTGACAGCCCTCAGCTGCTTATTTTCCTGGTGTTATTTTCGACGTTTTCTCCTCTATTCTGCTTGTTGTGTGAGTTTCTTTTAGCTCAATCTGAAGTGGCGCCGTAGATAGCATCGCCACTTGGTGCGCTCGGCAGCTTCATCCTCCTACGTTGCTGGATTTATGTCCAGTGCCCTCATGACTCTCTTGCACACATATTTGAACCTCAGCTGCGGTCGCCCAACTGTTCTTCTGCCATCTGCTAGTTGGCCATAAAAGATCTCTTTTGGGATGCGACCATCTTCCATGCGGCGGACATGGCCAAGCCAGCATAGTCTTATATAGGAGTGTGCTGGTGACGCAGGCATTGTATTCCGAAGCTTTGGTCTTCATTGTGAGTTTGGAGTTTCCCCAAACACGCGATGTGAGGTGGGCAAAGGTAGATGCAGTTTTGCCAATGCGGTTGTCAATTTCTATGTCCAGTGAGAGTTTGTCATTGATGATAGACCCCAGGTATGTGAAGTGGTGCACCAGTCATTCTATATAGTTTAATAACTATGAATAAAGTTTTGCAGTATGTCCTTACCTCTCTAGGTAACTGATTATCATCCCCAAACTTGAACATACTGTCCAGACTAAGTACTGTAAAGTGGTGAAGATTCAGATAGCGCATCATCAGGGTTTCTGAAGAAAATCATATATTTTTATATATATATTATAAATCATATAATGGCATTCGCCCATGTGTTACCAGGGCCCAAATGGCAGCTGGGAATAATAACACAGTAACCTACTAAGCATGTTTTAAAAGGTGATGAAGGAGGGTTGGGCATGGGGTCAGTTACCCCATCCTGTAGAAACCTTAGTTCATCAAAACTTCAGCAAGTACAGACAGGTCAACTACCTTTTTACAAGGCAGTCCTTGTTCGGGAATCCCCATAGTCAGAGAACTAGAGGGGTATTGAAATAACACATGGAGAAGAGAACTAGAGGGGTACTGAAATAACACATGGAGAAGAGAAGTAGAGGGGTACTGAAATAACACATGGAGAAGAGAAGTAGAGGGGTACTGAAATAACACATGGAGAAGAGAAGTAGAGGGGTACTGAAAGGGATAAAGAAGACATGGAAAGATCTTGAGCAGATGGTACAAGACAGACGACCTGGCACACATCTGTTGAAAGCCTATGCTGGGGAAAGGGGGGGGGGCCAAGAGGTAATGGTGATGATACAATGGCATTATGACTTTCAGTGCTGGATTTCCTGCATGCTGTCTAATCCACATATTCATTATGCATACATTTTTTGCTACAATTTTCTGTTACAAATCCTCACAACGTACTAATCAAACAACAAAGTCATGAGATAGCTATGTTCTGCATGGCATATTAAATATTAGATACATTGTAATTTTAAAAAATACTTAATTACTTTGTTGTTCCTCTTCTACCCTAGCGTGTAGAGGTTTTCCAGGGAGAGTGTCATACTATCCTATCGGATGTCTTCCTCCTAGCCTGGTTCCAATCTAGTCCTAGTTCATTTAAAGACTGTCTAATGTTGTCCTCCCTGCAAACTCTGGGGCATCCTAGAGACCTGGATCCCTGGCTCTTGGTTTCCCATATTTGCTGAGGTAGCCAATTCTCCCCCCATTCTGCAGACATGGCTAAACCATCGTAATTGGGACTGTTCCACTCATCTCTGTAGACCTGGGTTTTGAGGCCATGACATATCATCTGGTTGCAGAACTTGTCTCTTCTTGTTACTTCAACAACTTTCCTCAGATACCTCATTTCTGAGGTTTGGAGCTGGCTTTTGTGGGTTGTAGTCATTAATTTGGTTTTAAATAACTGAAACATCTATTTTTGTTTTAATTTTAAAAATGTCATTATACTTTGCTTAAAGAACCCTCCACACTCACCCCCATATTTTGGAAACCTCTTTGACCGCTCCCTTTCAATCTCTTCTTTGACAAACTCCAGGAAATGTTTTGGCCTACGATGAACCATTACTGAAAGGAACCACAGATCCTGATGTATGTCCTGGAAATAAAAATATAAAAAAACAAACAAAAATTAACTGAAATTAAAGTAACCATGATTTAGCATTGCACAACTGTAAAGCATTTTGATAACAGAATACTGTGAAAAATGTATGAACGGGTTTAGGATACTATTCTTTGACTCCTTCTTTCACACTTATGGAGATCGCAGCCACCAGTGAAGATGATCCTCTAGAGGAGACTAAACCATAGTACAAACTCTTGCTGTGATGATTTCTGCAGCAATTTGTACAGGTCTATATTTGCTTTTATCCAAACACCTGAGAACCAAAACATTTTGAAAATCTAAATTTTCTTTGGGCTACAAACAATTTGGGTAATTTCTGACTATTTTTGGGTGACTGGGCTATTTTCGAACATGTTTTTGTACATCTTGGGCTATTTTGGCTACTGTCCTAACACCATTTGGACAACGTCTGAAAAACCGGAAAGCTGTCCCCAGACTATTTCAGATAAAAAAGCTACAGACCTGTATTACAAGATGAGGTTGCCAACCCCATGGGTAACCTCATATTAGTCTACTTTTACGACATATTTGAAGGAGCGGTAGTCCCATTCTTTCTTTTCTCCTCAGAGACCCTCGGGAACTAGACGGAACAATCTAGGATATCAGATTACAGAAAATTCAGGATAAAAATAAACAGAGAACTACATGGAACAATCTAGGGTATTAGATAACAGAAAATTCAGGATAAAAATAAATAGAGAACTACACGGAACAATCTAGGGTATTAGATAACAGAAAATTCAGGATAAAAATAAATAGAGAACTACACACAACAATCTAGGATATTAGATAACAGAAAATTCAGGATAAAAATAAATAGAGAACTACACGGAACAATCTAGGATATTAGATAACAGAAAATTCAGGATAAAAATAAATAGAGAAGTACACGGAACAATCTAGGATATTAGATAACAGAAAATTCAGGATAAAAATTAATAGAGAACTACACGGAACAATCTATGATATTAGATAACAGAAAATCCAGGATAAACATAGAGAACTTAACCTACTTTTCAAGCCACGTTCACTATCTTTAGACAGATGTGAAAAATTATGAGGAAGGCGTGGAAAGAAAGAACTTTAGCTGATGGCCCGTGACAGGAGGACTTGTTGAAGGCCTATGCTCCTTGGGGAGCTAAAGGGTATTGAAGGATTCATTCATTCATGACCTTTCAGCCCTCTGTGGAGCACAGTCCTTCAATAAATACACTCCAAGCCTTCCTGTCCTGTACAATCAGCTCAAGCTCTTTCAATGTCTTCTTTATCCCGTTCATGTCTGTCTTAAGTTCTCTTTCCATGTGTTTCTGGCCCGCCCTATTTCTCTTACCATGTGGATTCCAGAACAGGGATTACCTTGTAATGCTATCAGGGTTTTTTTTTTTCAATATCTGTCCTATCCAACATCAGCATCTTCTCCTCACATCTACTTACACGGTTATGTGCCAGGTTCTTGCCGTCAGTTCCACACTGGTAAACTAGGCATACCATTTAAATTCTTTTGGTCTATGCAAGCTTCCATTTATGAAAGTATGTAACTTCTCGGTTGTTGTTTGTTGTTGTTGTTGTTGCTCTCCGTGTTTCACAGCCAAATGATAGGAATGACACGTGATTTGAAAATTCAGATTTTTGTGTTGGTCTTGATTTCTTTTGTTTTCCATACATTTCCCAATGCAATGAAAGCTACTCCTGCCTTTAGTATCATTTTGATATCATTATCAATCCTACCAGCTCTGTCTACATTGCTGCCTAGATATGTGCATGATTCTACATCTTGGACAGGTGTTTCTTTAAGTGCATTCCTGTTACCTGCATTTATACTTATTATCTTAGTCATTTATACTTATTTCGCCTTGGAAGAACTCTTAGTCTTCAGTATACTGAATTCCATTTCTGTTGATTTCATAGATTTCATAACTCATTCTATAGCCAGTAAGAAGAAAAATTGTGACAACAGGCACCCTGTCGCACTCCAGTTCTTATCTCAAATGAAACTGTAAGCTTTCCTTCATGAAGATTTCTGCAGGTCATGTCTTCATATGTTTCCTTTACTATGTTATTGAACTTCGGAGGGACTTCATAAAGCCTATATATATATATATATATATATATATATATAGATATGTACGGGAGAAGGGACGAAGGTGAGTCACTAGCGCCTTAAAACCAGCAGCTTTGGGCAGATAGGGCTCGTGATCCTTGGTTGTAGCCTATATAGGAGAAGGTAAGACTTTGAATCCAAACCACCGCTGCTTTGTGGGAATATCCGTTTACAGGAAAGGCTTCAGGAGTAAACCCTGATAATAAATCCGGAGTCGGAGTCCCTAAGTTGATTCAACATTATTCTGGCAACTCCTGCAATGTGGCTGGTTACCAAACTGTATCAGCTACTGCTGTTCCTTTGGACCTACCGGTTGCATGGAGAGGGGGAACATGCTGCATTGGCAACAGCTTAATCTCCATGTAACTGTGCCCAAGCTTGCGCCCTGGAGAGGACATTCCAGCTTCACCCTACGGTATCGGCACAACACAGGAAGTAGCAGTTACCGGTCATAAGCATCTTGTCCAACTGGCATAGTGCATGGCACCAGAGGTTACTTCTGACTATCAGGTATAGACAACTGGTAGATGGCACAAGAACAGTTTCTGAGGTTCAAAGATGTGTGCAAGAGAGACATGAGGGCACTGGACATAAATTCAGCAACCTGGGAGGATGAAGCTGCCGATCGCACCAAGTGGCGATGCTCTCTACGGCAGCACCTCAGATTGGGCAAAAAGCTCTTGCGGCAAGCAGAAGAGAGGAGACAATGTCAAAAGGAACACCATGTTACCTCAGGGGCGCTTTCCCATAGTCAGTTATGATTGAAAGGACTATTATTATTATTATATGGTAGAGCTTTAGAGGTCAAGTGTTACTAAAGTAGATCCCAAAAGCTCCTGGGGGGTTGCCGGCTGGTGGTCAAGACCGCCAAATGCCTTTTCATAGTCCACAAATCCAATTAAAGATGTGAATTCAATTCCAGACTTTGTTCAACTATTATTCACACATAAGGAAGGGAAACCCGAGGCCTGTAAACAGTAAATTAATATTAGACAAACATAAAGGTATGTTTTCAGGCACTCGTAAGAAATAAAGAAGTAGAACACTTAGACAACAGAAAAACAACAGACGTGAGTGGCTTACCCAGGGTTCGAACCCCGTACCTTCCGTACGACAACACCGCCTAGCTATACAAGCGAATCACACTAACCTCACGGCCAGCTAGGGGATGCCTAGCTGGCCGTGAGGTTAGTGTGATTCGCTTGTATAGCTAGGCGGTGTTGTCATACGGAAGGTACGGGGTTCGAACCCTGGGTAAGCCACTCACGTCTGTTGTTTTTCTGTTGTCTAAGTGTTCTACTTCTTTATTTCTTACGAGTGCCTGAAAACATACCTTTATGTTTGTCTAATATTAATCAACTATTATTCACAATCTGGTGATCTGGTTTGGATCAGAATATGTTGTCAAAAACCTGCTTGCTCATCTTTCAGGTGTCTATTTATGGACTCTTTTAACCTCTCAAGGAAGATCCTGTTTAATATTTTCCCTGGCACTGCTAGCACTATTATTCCTGTGCAATTTGTGCACTCTTGTAAGTTTACCTTCTTAGGCAACTTGATCAGATATCCTGCCTTCTATCCAGTTGGTATTTTTTCCCTTTTCCAGACTTAAATAAAACCTTAGCCGTCCAGCTCCTTTATGAAAATTAAATGGCATTATAACTACAGAATACATTATTTAACCAAATATGGCTAACTCCGAACGAATTTGACACTAAACTGGATCCAGGCTAGACGAAGATGAATATGAGCACTACTCACCCCAACATCAAGCTCTTCTAAAGATTCAAGTGTTTGAAGAGTCGAATCAACGCATGCTGCTTCCAAATCTTCAGCGGCTGTTGGATCCGCCTTTTTTCTGAAGCGCTCTCGCCATTCATACCATAACGACGGCTGTTGCTGAAATCTCCGAAACAGCAGAAGTTCGAATCCTAGAAAAGTTTCGCTCATCTTCTCGCAAGCAGCTGATTGCGGCGACACACCCAATTTGGTATCTAATCCGTTGATTTCATTCATACTTTTGATGTGATTCACTTACGGAGACATTTACGTCGAGGAAATATTGGAATTCAAAAATAAATCGAAAATCAAAGGGACTTGTTACAGCCACAATATAATGCAGCGCATCCTCCTCGATGTTAAGTTGATAAACTGAGATGGATAATCTGACGAAAGGGGAAACAAAGCAATGGCACAAAAGACGTGAGAATAGTATCCTGCAACAGTCGTCAAAATATCAATTGTTTCCGGTCAACCCCCCCCCCCCCCCCCCTTTTTTCCCCCAGATCACATTCCCAGTACCCCCTCGATGTTCCTGATTTACATTATAAATAGCACCTTTGGTTATACACTTGGTTGTATTGAAACTTTCTTCTTGCATCACGGAGGATATCACATTATCACTTCTTCTTCAGGTGCCTGGTCTGGAACAGACATTGGCAATCATGCCCTCCAATCTTCTGTCTTTTGATAGTCAAATGAGGTTGTTGTTGCCTATGCTGTTGTTTGTTGCCCAGTTGTTTAAGTTTCCCACATAAATCTTTCTCTACCTTCCTCTTCCTCTCCTACCTGGTATTTTCCCACATAAGACTAATTCCTCCACTCCTCCTCTTCTGTTAATATGTCTGTAGCAAAGTTTGATTTGCTGGGGAGGTTATGATGGTATCCTAAAAGAATGAAATCCGTGTAGGTATTAACCGTGTGAGGTCAAGCACATGTAGGCCCCTGACTCTATAAATGATGATGATGAATTATGTGCAGGAAACCTAACGCTACCTCCCTAGATCTCACACGGTCACTATTTTGGCTCTAGTGTCTGGTGTATGATGTACCTAGTGTCTAGGGGAGAAATGAAATGATGGTACACAACATAAAAACATTTTAATTTTCTATGAGGAAGTGAATAAAACCCGTGGTTAAGTTTTTCTTTAAAATGAATATTTTTTCTGTACAATTTAATCTGCCTGTCCAGCCATATCTTTTGGACAGGTCTTTGAAAATGAGGACAAGATAGTTTACAGAAAAGATCAACTAAAATATCTGGACTCTTTGTCCACTAACTATAAAGTCAATATATATCTTTCCTGTTTGAATGTTCACAGCTTACACTTTATTCATCTAAGAGGGAGAGTCATTGTGTATGAGGGGCTGTAGTTTCATCATACCCCATAAAGTTCCTGAGTATGATTTGAAATACCAGTGTTTATTAAACGAAAGTGTCAGATATACCCAGATGCTTAACACATCACCTGGGATTCCTTGAAGAATGATAATACAGTATGAAGTTGCAGAAAATCTCAATCTCGCAAAATGCCCAAGCTCCTCCCGTTATCTTTTGACAGCATAAACGAATGGTCGGAGACTTGATGGCTTTATTCTCACTCAGCAGGTTTCCTGTTACCGGCTGGCAACCGGAAATAAAACCTCTGCAACAAAAGGACACCCTGGCCTTTTATATCTGATCACTTCTTATATTTATTATTTTCCTACGGTGATATGGGGTCAGCCTCGCGTGCATTACAGGTGCACTCGCCCCTAATTTTACATGACTCCCACCTTGCTGTGACCACACCTCAGGTCCCTATGGCAGATACGCCACTGTACGTTTACACAGTTTTCCTCAATAAAATAATGTGGAGTAACCACATTTCCTTTTGTATGATTTTCTCTTCTTTTCCTTTTTAAATATAAATGCTTCAGGCATGTTGACAGTGTTCATGGAACACGGAGGCTTACTAATATATTCTAATGCAATAATATGAAAACACAATCATGACAACATACATCAGTTAGATACATTTCAATGTGAGGACTCAACAATGTCTGCTCCCGGCACGTCCTTCACTTTTCCCAATAGCAGTATCTAACTTTGGCAGTGGGATTAAACATATTAAATTCATAAAGCATTCTTACCACAAATTTTCAAGAAATATAAACAAATGACGCTGACTTGCAAAGAAGTGGCCTCAGTTTCTTCTGCACTGTCCAGACTGTGAATACTTCTTTATTTAATTTTACAATTAACACAGCTGATCTCAGCGTATTTGAATGAAAAGTTTTGTTCAACTGGCAATGAATAGTGAAAGCCTTTTGCTAATATTTATTAGCACTGGCCAATCGAAAGCTTGCGACTACCAGAATTCAAATGTAGTTTTTGAAAAAAAAAACAAAAATAATTCCAAACAAACTCTGCGTCTGGTAGTCGATTGGCCAGCCTGCTTTAGTTATGCCAATACAAAAAGATGTTTAGTTTTGGGTAACAATTTTCCTACCGCTCCCCTCTCCTCCTATACTCTTGTTACCCAAGCGAATTTGAATGTACCTCAATGCCTCTTTTCTAAGCTGCCGTCCCCACTAACGTTATGAAAAAAACAAGCAGGAACAACAGTCTGTCTGGTCGCGCGTCCGTAGACATTTAGTATTTTCTCAATAACTTGGCTAATACTGGGACTACCATATTATTTAAAACATATTCTTGCTCAGTGGACTCTAAGCTATACTACCATATGATTTTTATGGTCAGTTTCATTAGGGTTTAGATTTTCAATTTTGTCACCGGCAATCGTCAAATAAAATTTTTACACAAGACGGCCATCTTCCCCTCTCTCATCTCTCGCTAGCATGTATTTTCAAATAACTACTTGTTTTAGTGACGTCAGTAATACTACCGCGAGGAGGAAATAAAATTGTCTGCGTGTTTGCCTCTGTTGGCTTTGCCGCAGCGTGTATATATGCATGGCATAATGTGTCAAGCGAAGCGGGGTTTTGAGCGGCGGGTATTTGAATAGGCGTTAAATATTTGTATTGTCTCGTGTTACACTACCAAAAAATGTAAGGATTACTACTTATTACACGCGTTAAAGTCAAAATATTACGTTAATTCAGACAGTAGTTTGGCGGCACACTTCCGCAAAATCGTTAATTGTAAGTCTTGCCGCAGTCTCTATCAGATCGGGCAAAATGTTAAAAATGTACGTCACAAGGAAAGCGAGTAGGTTTAAACGGCGAGATCGGTTCTAAGCCTGTCCACTGCACAAAATTCAGCGCTATGCTGGCGTGTGAGAGTATCACCGTCAGACACAATAGGGCGGGTTTATTTATTATCATTTTATGACTAAAATCTTACTGAAAAGAGCGATTATTCTCGCAGATTTTACTACAATGTCCCACAAATTTCATTTGCCCGCAGCTGTCAATACCTCGGCATTTGTTTTCTTCTCTGTTCACGATATTCTCAGTATCTTTCTCAAAAAGCACATTTCCGTTGCCTCCAGTTTTTTCACCATTTGGTTACTCATTGTCCAATATTCGCATCCATTTAAAAGAACGGACCACATGTAGCCCCTTAGTAAGCGAATTTGTGTGCGTATGATGTTTCTGTTTTTCATTACGTTGCTCATCTTAGTAAAGGCTTCTTAGGACATGGCATTCCTTTTATTCATCTCTTTGTCACATCTGCCATCTGATGTCAATGTGTAGCCTAAATATTTAAAGAGATTGACTTGTTTGATCATCATATTATCACTAGCTCCCCTAAATACTGAGACAATCAAATATGCAACAAAGTAAATTTGGCCCTTTTTAAAACACCTGCAAATATCTAATTTCGTCAGCTGCCAGCGAAAAGTACACTCGGACACACCTTGCCAATGGACAATAGCCGATTATGAAACTAATAAACACTATTTAGCTCTGGTTGTCAAGTTCCAAAGGACGCTAATTAAATCTTAGTGAGCTGACCACACCCTTCTTGTTAGTTTCTCTTTCTTCGTGGTTGACTAGCAGACAACACGGGCTTCGTTATCTTTCACACCCGCTTTCGTAGCAGACGATCACATTAGAATTAATTATCAGTGATAGTTACCTGAGCTCAGAATTGCACATGCAGGCGAATCTATGCCTTGCTTAATGATTCTAGTAATTCAACCATCGCATTATCTATCTTTCCTGTCTCGTCCCCGCCTCATTGAGGCTGTCTCTCCAATCCACAGCTTTTTTTTTTTTTTTTACTAACATTGCTGCGCAATATTTGAATGGAATACACTTAATTACCAAATCATCACAGCACCCATTGACAAGCTTCTCGTTGGGGACCTCTGCTATATGGTGGGCCTTCAAGTGGGCCCGCCCCCCTTAGAGTGTCACTTGTCGGACGGGGGGACTACTTCTGATGATCAGATTGCTTTCTGTTGTATCGCTCTGTAAAGAGTTTCCTATCATGTATGAGAAACTAGGACCAGCGAAGTTAGGGAGTAATTGTGGGTGTGGGTTTGTTCAGGCTACATTCTCCTTTTAAGCGCTCACATCAGTGCCCTGCCTAATCAACACACTTTTTCATGAAAGTGTTAGACTGAGTAATATTGTTGAATTTAAAAAATTGCCTATGCATTACATTTTATGTCCAGAGAATGTTTTATCCGTGCATACAGCGTGAATTTGGAACATACGTTTCAGTTTTATTACAAACATTTTTAAAAAAAATTGCATTACAGAAATTGTTAAACACAGTCAAAAGGACAGTTTAATATAGTGACAAATACAACGAAAGCCTGCTTTCTTTTAACTGGTACTAAAAGTCGAAAGCCTGCGAACAATTGTACAGATAGAGAAAACTGTCGATTCTCACTGTCTTTGTTAATACATGAAGCACATTGTATAATTCTTTTTCAACAAACATTCGTACATTTTATTCACTGAGGGTAGGCAACTACGAGTACTACGTTTTGACGGGTATATTTCTCGTAATTATATAATATTGTCTGTAAGGTTTGATGAAGACTTTTGTCCTTTTCAACATATCTTATGTCCCCTGATCATAAGTAATGGATATTGTAAATGTGAGTAGTGCTAAAAATTAATATTTAAAATTCATGGGATATAATAAACGAATTCATTATGAAAGATGAAAGAAATGAAGGGAAGAGAGTTGGACCGGCCTGCATGCAACATTGTCAACCCTTTGAAAATAAAGTTCGTTGGTTCCAGTGTCAGGTCAAATAAACTTCCTACCTTACCTAGTCGTTCCTTTTCTACCCTGGGGTGTGGATGTTTGCCAGAAAGAGCTCCTTACTATCCTAACGACTGTCTTCTTCCTGGCCTGGTTCCATTCTAGTCCTCGGTCCTTCAGATATTGTCTAATGTTGTCCTCCCAGCGGACTCTGGGTCATCCTGGAGGTCTGGATCCCTGGCTCTTAGTTTCCCATACTTGTGGTAGCCGATCTTCACCCATTCTGCGTACATGGACAAACCATCGTATTTGGAACCGTTCTATTTGGGTCCGCAGGGGCTGGGTTTTATGGCCTTGCAGTGTCGTCTGATTGTGAACCATGACTCTTCTTTTTACTTCAACTACCTTTCTCAGATACCTCATTTCTGGGGTTTGGAGCTGGCTTTTGTGGGTTGTAGTCATCGCCCATGTTGTTGTTAATTTTATGACTTTGCACAAACTATTAAATTTTGTTGTGTGCACGGGATAGCCGGTTAAACCTCATGTGGGTTATAATTTGGGTATATAGTGTTCCTTTTTTTCTATATAATACTGTAAATTCTCTGGCATTTGGTGTGGCGTGTTCTAAGACCTGTTAGTGTATCTCTTCCCTGTTTTTGAGTATATCTCCCGTCGCTCTGTTGAGTTTCTGGATGTTTGTACTCTCATTTATTGTATGCTGCCTTCTTATTTATTGCCCTTGATAGCTCATGTATTTATATTGGGAAAGCACTGCTTTGTAATGTTTTGAAATTTATCTTACTTTTGTAATGAAAATGTATGGTGAATATTTTGTTTGTGTATTTTGTTTTACTTTAAACTTTCTCCTTTGCTCTGGTACTTATATGTTAACTTTTGCACCACAGAGTCCCACAGAAGTGGATGTCTCGTACACTCTTGGTAGTTGCAGGATAAAACCTGTAATACAAATAATCACAACCCTTGTATGGTCCAGCACTATTCTATCCACACACACAATGGACGTAACAAACAGTGTCAGACATTGTGCTAACAGTTGCACAGGACAATTTTCATCAGTACCACTCCCAGCCAGTTCAATGTGATTACACTTTCCTTATAAATCCTACGTTAGATCCTTTTGTCCATGATCTGCTTCCATACCATGATTTGGTTTAATACAAACTACTAAGTGACACATTGATTAATACATGTTAACAAATCCTGTCATCCTTTCTTATTTGGAACCCCAAGATGCAGCAATAGTGAATGCAGTCAGCGACCCATAGCTGTACTGCTTGCATCAGGACCAGCGAACCAGAGTTGGTCAATACCGCACTCCACCTCCACGTGGTGGTCCTGGAAACAGTCTGCAGCAGTGCAGTCTGGCTGAGCGAGTGCGGATCGCAGTGGGAAGGCACACCCGGTCCCTAAAAAATGCCGTGCTGAAGTCGGATGTGTCGACCGAAAGGTGCAGATATCACAGCTTAGGCGTAAAGAGACACAACGCAACCACCGTCCTTTTCAGGACGAACGAGGAAGAAGAAGATCCTTTCTTATGTTCCTGATCAGTGTGTTTTTCCTTTATGAAATACTCCTTCAAATGCATTATTAAACTTACAGTCGTATTTTTGCCATCATTCTCATTGTCGTAGATTTTTGATAGGAGAATTAAGACTTGGGTTGGTCTCTTCTGAATAGGTTGGAATGAGTGATAGTCACAGTGTGAGATAGAAATACAAAATAGATTTCCACGAGTGAGGTGGTGGAATAGTGATAGAGGCTGTCTCTGAGAGCGGGAAATCTGCTCTCTCTCTCTCTCTCTCTCTCTCTCTCTCTCTCACCTATCTTCTACGACAGATCTAAAGTAGTCAGACAGTCTAACACATATACATTAAATATATCTATATCCACTCACGTGCACGCACATTCAAGTGACGACAGGTAGACACACAGACGTGGGAAACTATAACAAATGATTATATAGATATTTAGAACGAGCTGACCAACATGCTGCTTAATTTATTGTTAAGTTTATTTATCAGAGTAAACTTACGTCACAACATGTAAAATTTCATCAAAAAAAGCATATACACAAAGTCATAAACAAATCAAGGAATGCTACAAGAACTGATAGACCCACCGTTATGATCTTCCCACGATGGATAGCCCACAGTCCCGTTAGGAGAAAGATGATAACACAAAGAGAGTCCCAGATACATATGATTGAGTCTAAGAGTTTTCCCCGTTTAAGGTATGAACAGACCTGATACTATAATCTAGTTTAAGGGAAAATATTGTTAGCACAAAAAAACAAACTTGCATGAAGAAAGTTATGACAGCAAATAGGTGCCAAAATTACAACGGTAAAATAACACTCAGACCTGCGTTCCCTCTTATTCATTCAACCGTGGCCACTTGTGCACATTTATACTTACAGCTTTGATCGCTGCCTCTGGGAACATAATAAATTCTAGGACCTTCACATAGACCCGTAAATGCAGTCTCGACCAAGAAATCCCCAGTTCCAACAAGACGTACTGAATTTCTCTGTCTCAGGGAACGATTCCTTGGGTGTTCTTATTTTTCGGATGTCTGTTAAGTCACATAAAATTTGTCCAGGCACGAAAGTTAGCAGAGCACAGTGTCACTAGCTTAGGTTTCGAGAATTAAGGAATGTCAGATCGGTGTCTACTTTCAGGAAGGTACTATATTTGGTCACCACAATACTAGTCAAAACTCTGTCGGGATGTACTGATATTTTGCTTGACACAGTGGGCTGATCTGTACTTAAGTGTTATTCTGGAAGAATTAATTCTTGTGCGAAGGCCTTTTTCTTCATTTAACTGTTATAGTTCAGGTAATAAAAGTGCTTAAGTTCTTTACAGATAATGTTCACGTACTAGAACGCTGGCAAAGTTTGGGTACCACAGTATTCACTGAATAAAGAAAAATACATATGAAATATTTTACATATTATGTACTCAATATAACTTACATTTTTAAACTGCAAGCGTACCGCTTGACTTATCATTTAACGCGTCCCGTGAAGTAAGTTATATTTAAAAAAATCATCAATCCTCATGAATACGTGCGTATTCTGTCAACCCTCATGAGGCTTCTAGCATTATAAGTTAGTTTAGAAAATAATTTCTTCTTCGTCTGATTATTTAGCAGTAAAATTTAATTCATTATAGCTACATTGTTGTTTAAGCAAGAAATTATAATTTATTCTGCTTTCCACTAAAACACGTCACTACAAAAATAATACAGACTATATAAATTTTCCTCTCTGCACCAAATCTAACTAGTGAAATAAATTAAGCGATTTAACACTTTAACACTTCACAAAATACTAGAATATAATATACATAATATTTACCTCACACAGAACTACAGGTAGTCGCACAACTTAAGAATTATATGCTTATATTTATGGAAGTCTAGAAGTTCGACAAATTGTCGAAACAAACTGAGAAACTTCGCTATACAGCTTTTACTGTTCCGAGCAACCTGTCTACTGCGAATTTAGGAGCGAGAATGAAAATCTAGTGCAGACTCTGGTTATATCTATTACCAGACAAAGAGGTAAACGTTAATTTCGCCAAACTGAAATAATCCCCCTTTCCGTCTATAACACTTACGTAACTGTCATAAACTGCCACTTTCTGACCGAGAGGGCGCGTGTCAGTTGCGAATCTCAGACGGCTAGTCTCTAATGCCCCGGCAGTTTTCACACTTCACGCTGACCATGTCACACAATGAGGGTCGTGTCAGGTGGGATTTCCAGACAAAATGTCTCAAACTGCGCCAAGGAGACGTCATTTATCGCGCCTTTCTGAGCGTACAGCCGACTCCACTCGTTGTGGCAGGTGAAAATGCAGACAAATTTGTCGCCTTTATGTCTGGCGAAAACGAATATTCACAGTGTATTTCGTCAATCTGCCGCGATTGACCGAATGCATTCACACGCCAAATCGTCTGGTCCTACGTCTGAGTATGAACCATAATCGCACCTCTCGTCAAACTGCGCGAATGACATCTACGTAATCAAGTTACTCGTTTTATCAGCAATGAAATGCGTTTCTAAATGAGAAACGAAACTTGCGAAAGTGAGAATGGGAAAAAATAGTAATGTATATAGTCGCAAACGAACGAGTGCGAAAAAACACAGGAAAAAGGATAAGAGCGATAATAAAATAGAGGATACGGGTGAAAGAAAAGAAGAGGAAAATAAATATAGGCAATTTATAGATCATAAATGTCTACGTGACAGAACGTCCCCCCTTTAAGATATGGAAGAACTCCATGTCTACGTTATGGAAATAAATTTCTTATATCCGTAGCTTCAGGGTGTCTGTCTTCTTCCATCTCATCTCCCCCCTCCATCTCTGTCCAATTCCTACTCAAGTCTACTCCCAAAGTTTCCTTCCTCTGGAATGTCTCCCATGCGCGCTTGAAAGAGCGTCGCCGCTTCTGACATTTTTCAAAGATTTCGTGTGTGTGCAGTGGAGTTTCCCTGCTCCTATCGTCATCTTCGTCAGTTTTGACGATCGTCAGGAGATGGTCGGAGGTCGGCACTGGTCTTTCCAAGTATCTCTTTAAGAGATTTAAATGGAAAACCTTCTCCTTTCCTTGAATAGAGATCTGGTAGTTAGCCTTAGAAATCTTTTTTCAGGACGGTAAACGGCCCTTGCCATCCGATCATCAGTTGGTTGTTCTCGGTAGGGAGTAACACCAAAACTTTCTCTCCTGCTTCCAATTCTCTCTCTTTCGCGACTTTCCTGTATCGGTTAGCGTGCTTTGTGCGTGCCCGCTTAAAGTTAGTCGTTGCTAGGTCCCATCCTAGTTTCAACCTTTCCTTTAACTCCAATACGTATTTACTGGCTGAGACAACTGTCTCATCAGCCTTCTGGTTTGCCAGCGACCAAAGTAAGACTTCAAGCGGCCCCTTAATGGGTCTGCCGAATAAAAGCGTAGCTGGCGGAAATCCTGTGGAAGTATGAGGAGATTCTCTGTAGCCAAATAAAGCTGCCGGAATGCAACAATCCCAATCTTCAGGTTTCACTTGCGCCAGTCTACTTAACATCATGTTGAGGTTTCCGTTAACACGTTCTACTAGCCCATTTCTGGCCAGAGTATAAGGCTTAGTGTAGATGTGCTGGTCCCTCAAGATCTTGACGATCTCATCCATCAACAGGTTTCGGTATGGAGATCCGTTATCCGTCAGCACTTGCTGAGGGAATCCCAACCGAGTGAAAATCTGCACGAGGGCTTCTGCGACATGCTTGGCATCTGCGCATGTTAGCGGGATAGCTTCTGCCCATAAAGTGCATGTATCGACTAAGGTCAGGATAAACCTGTTCCTTCTTTTAGTCCTTTCTAAGGGTCCTAAAATGTCGATCACAACCCGTTCGAATGGTGTTCCCACTATTGGCATTTCACCCAAAGAGACTGGGGGTGCCCGCTGCTTGGGTGGCACACGTTGGCACTGGGCACAGGATTTGACATATCTGATAATATCAGTATTTACTCCTGGCCACTAGTAATGAGTGGTTATCCGTTGTTTTGTGGCGTTCTGTCCCATATGTCCGTTGAAGGGAAGAGAGTGCCTCATTTCTAGGATTTGGCTTCTGTACTGTTTCGGTACTAGGAGCTGGTTGTAACCTTGGTCATGCTTGCCCGTTCTGCGATAAAGTACGCCATCCTTAGAAAAAATGTCCCCGTACTGTCTGGGTTCCTTAGCCATGGGCAGTTTCCTAAAGCAGGGTGCCAAAGTAGGGTCCTTGTATTGCGCTTCTTTAAGTTCCATGGGTAACAAATTAGGCGCAGGCTCCCGTTCTTTCATAGTTTGCCCTCTTGTAGTTACTGCTGCCACAATCGGCTCTTCCGGTTTCCCAATACACAGGTATCTCCCGCCAAGTATGACTGGGTAGATGGGGTCATCCATAACAGCCGCTTTGATCACGCTTCTGACAAAATCTGAGTGTATCTCCACCAATGCGATGGGAAGCGCTGTAGGTGCATCACTCTTAGAAACTCCACAAAGTTTGACGGTCTCTGCTGTCTCTTGACCGGATTTAACCAGGTTTCTGGCAATAATGCAATCATAAGAAAGCCTCGTGTCAAATAAACAAAGACTTTGAGAACCATTCAAAGTAACAGTACCTCGCGTTGAGGGTGTATCCCCAACAGGTTGGGAATCACTGTCAATAATTCCGCCTTGCGAGACTGTTAGCAAGCATCCGATGCGTTTTGGCTCGGTGTGCTCACCCTGATCATTAGTCCCGTGCTCAGGGGTTTTCCCTTTGCCACCTTGACCTTTCTGGCCACGCTGCCATGAAGGGCGGTCGGGTTGATCAGACTGCTTACTGTGGTTGGGGTACTTGTTTTTGTAGAACTTGGATTTTTCAGGAGGGGGGTTTTGAGGTCCAGTTTCTCTGTGGTTATTTTGGTTAGAAACATGAGGAATATGAGAAGACTGGTCTAGATTATTTTTCCGAAAATGCTGTTCTGTCGGTTTACGTTTCGTGGCCGGTAGTTCAGCGAGCGCATTGTGATATCGCTCAGACTTTTCTAAGATGTCTTCAAGCTTTTCTGCCCCCTGCTCGGCTAGGAATCTCCGGGTATCAGCAGACAAAGTGTTCTTTATTTGTTCGGTAAGAACAAATTCCTCCAGACCTTCATAGGTAGAGGGGAGCTGTGAAAGCTCAAGGCACTTTGTTAGGTATCCCTTCAAACGAGACGAGAACTGTTGAAAAGTTTCAGAGCTCTCTTTCCTGCTGATGCGAAACAGTTGCAGAAATTTGAGAGCATTCATTTCAAAGCGCTCCAGTAACGCTTTCTTCAACACATCACAGTTGTCTTGTTGGCTGCTTTCCAGTTTGGCGTAAACATCATACGCACTGCTTTTCAGCGCCTGAGAAAGCTTCATGTTCCAACGCGACCTCTCTAAACCGTACAGGGTTGCAATTTTCTCAATTTTTCTAGCCATGTGTCAATCTTCTCATAAGGACAAGGGAAAGATTCAAGAGCAAAGGACATAGCAGTGAGTTGAAGAGATTGAGTGTTAGAAGGATCAGTTAAGGAAGAATGAGGAGAAGACTCTCCATTGCTGGAGGTAGAGGCAGCACCACGACTTTGGAATTCTAGAGCTTTAAGTGCCAACTCATGCTGTCTCTCTTTATCTCTTTCCTCCCTCTCCTTCTCTCTTTCCTCATGCTGTCTCTCCTTTTCTCTTTCCTCACGCTGTCTCTCCTTCTCTCTTTCCTCATGCTGCATCCTGCGGATTTCCATTTCCTCATCCATCTTCTTCTGTTCTCTATCTGCGGCTTCTTTCTCCTTCGCTTCCGCTGCTTTCCGCTCCGCATCATATCTGTCAAGTTCGTCCCTGACAAAAGCTTTCGCTTCTTCTCCGTCCAAACCTTCTTCTCTCGCTTCGTCCCTGAGAAGTTGCCTAAGCTTTGCCCTCTCGGCCATAGTAATTAACTGACTGAGAGTAGACGAGAAAGAGATAAGGAAAAGGATATAACGGTTACTACCACTTACGAGAAAATACAAAACAAAAGATGATATACTTATAACCTGGGATACCTCCTCCAAAATTAATAGTATCTAAGTATCGCTGCTATTAATCGGCAATAAAGCATCTAATGCAGACGACAACGCCAAATAAATGGTTGTTAAGATTACTCACTGAAAAATAAGTTGCTACAGTGGAAGCAAAAGAATTTTGCAAAAGAATTTTAAGGAGAAAAAAAATCCCTTAATTTTTTTTTTTTTTAAATCCACTATAAGTTCACCATTGAAGATAGTTAGGGTAAGGGAGGCAATAACAGGACGTATAGTCTGATCGCGCTCCTTAGCTTAGCTCAAACACCTACTTCTTCAGAACCCCTGTGAATGTTATACACTCACAAAACTTTACCAGTGTTAAGTATTACAAAATCAGTAATTAACATATATTCCGACAAAATACAAGTAAACCAAATGTATAATGCTTAATAATGCTGTGGAAAACAATTATTAGCCGTGTGGTCAGCACGCCCAGGGGATAAATTATTTTTTAAAAATACAAAACTCACAAGACATCACACTCTTACTCAATATCAGAATAAAGAAAAATCTCAGACGAGCTGATATTTGTCGTCTCGTCTTCCTATTCTATGTTCAAAAACCGGAAACGAGCCCACATTTGTCGTACTCGTCTTCCTATTCTAGGTTCAAAAATCCTTCGGACGAGACCACATTTGTCATAGATTTTTGTTAGGAGAATTAAGACTTGGGTTGGTCCCTTCTGAATAGGTTGGAATGAGTGATAGTCACAGTGTGAGATAGAAATACAAAATAGATTTCCACGAGTGAGGTGGAGGAATAGTGATAGAGGCTGTCTCGGAGAGCGGGAAATCTCCTCTCTCTCTCTCTCTCTCCCTCTCTCTCTCTCACCTATCTTCTACGACAGATCTAAAGTAGTCAAACAGTCTAACACATATACATTAAATATATCTATATCCACTCACGTGCACGCACATTCAAGTGACGACAGGTAGACACACAGACGTGGGAAACTATAACAAATGATTATATAGATATTTAGAACGAGATGACCAACATGCTGCTTAATTTATTGTTAAGTTTATTTATCAGAGTAAACTTACGTCACAACATGTAAAATTTCATCAAAAAAAGCATATACACAAAGTCATAAACAAATCAAGGAATGCTACAAGAACTGATAGACCCACCGTTATGATCTTCCCACGATGGATAGCCCACAGTCCCGTTAGGAGAAAGATGATAACACAAAGAGAGTCCCAGATACATATGATTGAGTCTAAGAGTTTTCCCCGTTTAAGGTATGAACAGACCTGATACTATAATCTAGTTTAAGGGAAAATATTGTTAGCACAAAAAAAACAAACTTGCATGAAGAAAGTTATGACAGCAAATAGGTGCCAAAATTACAACGGTAAAATAACACTCAGACCTGCGTTCCCTCTTATTCATTCAACCGTGGCCACTTGTGCACATTTATACTTACAGCTTTGATCGCTGCCTCTGGGAACATAATAAATTCTAGGAACTTCACACAGACCCGTAAATGCAGTCTCGACCGAGAAATCCCCAGTTCCAACAAGACGTACTGAATTTCTCTGTCTCAGGGAACGATTCCTTGGGTGTTCTTATTTTTCGGATATCTGTTAAGTCACATAAAATTTGTCCAGGCACGAAAGTTAGCAGAGCACAGTGTCACTAGCTTAGGTTTCGAGAATTAAGGAATGTCAGATCGGTGTCTACTTTCAGGAAGGTACTATATTTGGTCACCACAATACTAGTCAAAACTCTGTCGGGATGTACTGATATTTTGCTTGACACAGCGGGCTGATCTGTACTTAAGTGTTATTCTGGAAGAATTAATTCTGGCGCGAAGGCCTTTTTCTTCATTTAACTGTTATAGTTCAGGTAATAAAAGTGCTTAAGTTCTTTACAGATAATGTTCACGTACTAGAACGCTGGCAAAGTTTGGGTACCACAGTATTCACTGAATAAAGAAAAATACATATGAAATATTTTACATATTATGTACTCAATATAACTTACATTTTTAAACTGCAAGCGTACCGCTTGACTTATCATTTAACGCGTCCCGTGAAGTAAGTTATATTTAAAAAATCATCAGTCCTCATGAATACGTGCGTATTCCGTCAACCCTCATGAGGCTTCTAGCATTATAAGTTAGTTTAGAAAATAATTTCTTCTTCGTCTGATTATTTAGCAGTAAAATTTAATTCATTATAGCTACATTGTGGTTTAAGCTAGAAATTATAATTTATTCTGCTTTCCACTGAAACACGTCACTAGAAAAATAATACAGACTATATAAATTTTCCTCTCTGCACCAAATCTAACTAGTGAAATAAATTAAGCGATTTAAACTTTAACACTTAGAAAAATACTAGAATATAATATATATAATATTTACCTCACACAGAACTACAGGTAGTCGCACAACTTAAGAATTATATGCTTATATTTATGGAAGTCTAGAAGTTCGACAAATTGTCGAAACAAACTGAGAAACTTCGCTATACAGCTTATGCTGTTCCGAGCAACCTGTCTACTGCGAATTTAGGAGCGAGAATGAAAATCTAGTGCAGACTCTGGTTATATCTATTACCAGACAAAGAGGTAAACGTTAATTTCGCCAAACTGAAATAATCCCCCTTTCCGTCTATAACACTTACGTAACTGTCATAAACTGCCACTTTCTGACCGAGAGGGCGCGTGTCAGTTGCGAATCTCAGACGGCTAGTCTCCAATGCCCCGGCAGGGCCCACAATGAGGGTCGTGTCAGGTGGGATTTCCAGACAAAAATGTCTCAAACTGCGCCAAGGAGACGTCATTTATCGCGCCTTTCTGAGCGTTCAGCCGACACCACTCGTTGTGGCAGGTGAAAATGCAGACAAATTTGTCGCCTATATGTCTGGCGAAAACGAATATTCACAGTGTATTTCGTCAATCTGCCGCGATTGACCGAATGCATTCACACGCCAAATCGTCTGGTCCTACGTCTGAGTATGAACCATAATCGCACCTCTCGTCAAACTGCGCGAATGACATCTACGTAATCAAGTTACTCGTTTTATCAGCAATGAAATGCGTTTCTAAATGAGAAACGAAACTTGCGAAATTGAAAATTGGAAAAATAGTAATGTATATAGTCGCAAACGAACGAGTGCGAAAAAACACAGGAAAAAGGATAAGAGCGATAATAAAAATAGAGGATACGGGTGAAAGAAAAGAAGAGGAAAATATAGGCAATTTATAGATCATAAATGTCTACGTGACACTCATTTATTCTACACATTTCCCAATGCTGGCTTTCGTCTCTAAAAGTTAACACATGCTTGCGTTCAAGCCGGCAACACACTCGTTCTGTAATTTTTTTTTTCTTAACACATTCAACACACTTCATAACACACAAGTGGATTAATCACAGGAAAATTACATAATTATATACATATATATATTCTTTCTTACCCTCAAACAATACACATAAGCTGTAACAGGCTGTTAAGAGGTATCTAGGTCTGCTATGCAGATACAATGGCAAAGTATTTGACAGCACACGTTTTGCCGCTCTCTTCTGTTCAGCTTGTGTTTTAAAAAGTTGTGACCTAAAATCAGCCAAGTTCAAGAACTTTTATAGTACCGCACCCTCCCTCTCGGATAACATGGTCCAAAACCGGTGTTAGGAAAAAGGAGCGTTTTCATTGGTTATTGTATCGGTCCGTTTCCTATAGTATTGCGTGCGGTAAATATGGCCGTGGTGTAAGACAGACCAAAACACGACAGAGCTCCCCCATTTAAAAGCGTGAACCATTCTGGTGGAGCTTTCCTGTCTGGATTTACAATCACGGCATTACCCCAAATTGAGATTCACTCTGCCTTACTGGTATCCTGGTTTCCTGCAGGTGGGTGCCTACTTAAGAAATCTGCCCCAACGTTCTGCGATACAGGAATATATTCAATGGTAAACGAGTAAGGTTGTATGAGAAGTGACCACCTTAACAATCTTGCATTACTATGTTTTGCTTGGGCGAGAAAAACCAGGGGCTGGTGATCACTTTGGACCACAAAATGCGTACCATACAGGTATATTTGACTAGCATCCATTCTCACCACGAATTCCTGACTCAAATCTGGTAGTCTTAATATAGGTCTACTGGTGAGTTTATGCTTTAACATTCTAATATGCTCACATTCTGCCGTCCACTCTATTTTGTCTGGCTTGCCTTTCTTAGTTAAATCCGTCAGAGGAGCACACACAGTGTTAATATTTTTGATATATTTTTGATAAAACCCACATAGTGAGACAAAGGATCTCACATCCTTCTTGGTTTGTGGTCTTGGTGCTCTCTGCAATTTTTCCAAATTCTTAGGATCAGGGGTCATATTACCCTGATATATTGTGTGTCCCAAGAATTCTAATTCTTGGTAGCCAATACAACATTTTATAGGCCTAGCAGTTAAATTTGCCTCTCTTGAGTCTGTCAAATAACATATCTAGAGATGCTAGATGTTCCTCAAATGTTTCAGTGGCGATGAGGATGTCATCCATGAAATTTGTAATAGCTGAATTTTTAAGGGGATCCAATAATTTTCTCATCATTCTGGAGAACACACTCGGAGCATTCTTCAATCCAAAAGGCAACATATTAAATTCATAGTGCCCTTCCGAGGTGCTAAAAGCCAGAAATGGTCTGATCTCAGGCTTCACTGGAATCTGGTAATATCCCTTACTGAGATCCACCTTAGAAAAATATTTTGCCTTATTCAACCTGGCAAACAGTTGATTTGTATCTGGTAATGGATCCACCTGAGACTCTGTGACAGCATTCAGTTTCCTATAATCTATACAAAGTCTATGTTCCCCAGAGGGTTTCCTCAACAAAACCACACTGGAGCTATAAGGAGATTCACTATGGGAGATAATGCCTTCTTGCAATAAGTATTCTATCTCTCCCTTTAAAGCTTGTTCTTTTGCGAAAGGAATTGAATAGGCCCTCATACAGATTGGTGTTGGGTCTAGTAATTTCATGTCATACTCAAACAAGTTGGTGTTCCCCGGTTTGTCCGTTAACATGTCTGTATGATTTTCCAAAACCTTCTGAATCTGCTCCCTCTGCCCTTTTGTCAAGTGATTACTGTCTTTTACCTGCGCAGGAGTTTCGCAGGGTCTCAAGGGTTATCCATATAAGGTGAGAGTTTCATTTTTCATTTCAGTGGCTATGGCCAGGGTCATTAAATGTGCACCTTCCAACACTTTTCTATCATGATATTTCTTGAGCAGGTTCACTTGATAGACCTTTTCTTTTCCCTTTTTGTCTATCTTGTAGTTTGTTCTAGATAACATTTCTAGAACTGTGTATGGGCCCTGCCATCCTATCTGAAGTTTATTGCTGCTGCCGGGTAATAGAAGAAGCACCTTCTCTCCCACAGCTAGTTCTCTATCCTTCGCCTTCTTATTATAGTACGCAGCATGTTTCCTTCTGGCTTTCCTCAGATTATCTAATTTGCTAATTTCCAGCCAGTTTTTAACCGAGATGTCAACTCGTTCACATACTGGTATGATGAGGTTACAGTCTCTTCTGCTTTCTCATCTGTCCATGTCCTCATTAAGGCTTCTAATGGACCTTTGATGTAGGGCCGGCCAACTACCACTGTCGCCGGTGCCCTCATAATGCTAATTTAATAGCCGTATGTCGACGTGAGTTGAGCATTAGACCAATTGCCCAATCTCCCACTCCCAATTTTTCTGGGGTTGCCCCGCAGTTTCAGTTTCAATGTTGGCTGACTAACCATACTTCTATCTTTAGCCCGTTCCAAGAATTCCGAGCAATATTGTGTCGGCGCGGGATGGGTTGTGTTTACTCTCTGGACAACACGGAGAGTTGCCAGTGTCACTGGTTTTATGGACGACGAGGTGTGAGAAGGTGCCGTCTTACCCCTATGTCTACCTATTTATGTTTCTTTCCAGGCCTATGTTCACTGCAATGAGTTCCTAGGTCCTGCTGAGTTTCCCAACTTGGGGATGTCACCTTGCTACATTGTGCACAGGTGGTCACATACTGAAATATGTCTTCAGCAATACCTGGCCAATAATGTTGCACTGAGGTCCGTTGACAAGTGGTACCAATTTTCTTATGTCCACCGTCTGAATCAACATGTGCTAGTTCCATAGCCTTGTCCCTGTAAGAAGATGGCAGTACTAACTGGCTATGCCCATTGGGTCCTGCTCCAGCTTTCCTGTAAAGCAATCCATCATCCACATAAAATTGTCCTTGCTTTGGGGGGGGGGGGGTTTATGGCTGTTTGGCAATTTGACAAAGCAAGGTTTCAATGTTTTATCTTTTGCCTGGGCCTTTTTCATCTTTTTAGGATGAATATTTATTGGGTTGTCTTTCTCATTCCTAGACTGTGACCTGGTCTGTACTGCTACCATAATTACTGGTCTTTTGGGGCTTCCCAAAAACACATATCTACACCCCAATATCAGAGGGTAGATTGGTTCATTTATCACTGCTGCTCTAATCACTCCTTCCACATAGCGAGTTTTGACTTTAATTCTTGCTATGGGCAGTGTCATGGTTGCTACATCCTTAGTTGCTCCCTGTATCTCCACTGTTTCTGTGGTATATTGATCTGGGTGCACCAGGGTAGAACTCACGACTGAGTCAAAGTCCAATCCAGTATCATAAAGGCACTTGATAGTGGTACCATTACATACTACTTCTTCACACACAGGGGGATGATGAAGTTCATGCTGCCCTGTAGACAGTTCCTTCTTTCCCTTGTTTCCTGTTTTGAGGCATGCAGCGAAATATGGAGGGTTCTTTTTCCTACAGTCTTTAGTATGGTGATTATTCATTTTACATATTTTACACCACTTTTCTCCTTGTCTGTAGGCTTTCTTATCCTGTACCTAAGGGCTCATGTCTCTTTGGTCATATTTAGGCCTGTCAAAACCTTGTTTGTATCTATGTGGTTGGTCCCTATTTTCAAACTTATTCTGGTTTTGTGGGGTTTTACTACTATCTCCTTGTTTCTTCTTAACTTCAGCTATTTCTGACTGAGCCGCTTGGTATCTCTCAGCAACTGTTATAATCTCCCCCAATCTCTCTGCACCTTGTTCCATAAGAAATTTTCTCATGTCTGGAGGCATAGACTCTCTCACTTGCTCCATCATGACCATTTCTTTCAGGTCTTGACATTTTCCAAGAGTAGTCCACTTCTCCAAGTAGATTTCTAATCTTGCAGAGAATTGGTGGTAAGTTTCTCCAGAAAGTAGCTTGGCAGTTCTGAATTTCTTCTTATAGAATTCTGAGTTCTTTTCATAACGGACTAGCAATGCCTGCTTCAAGATGTCATAATCTTCTTGGTCTTCTCTGCCAAGTTTTGCAAAAACTTCGTAAGAGGCTCCTCTCAGCCCTTGTGATAACTTAAGGCTCCACTTCTCTTTCTCTAGGCCATAGTTAGTAGCTAATTTCTCGTACCTACTTAAATAAGACTCAATATCATCTTCTTTCTCCACAAATGGATCCATGTGAAAATTCGTGACTCCATTAGAGGTACCATGACTTGCACTAGTGTCAGATGTAGTTGGACTACTTCCATTTACTGGAACGTTTCCTTGAAGTTCAAGCTCTTTCAGTCTCAACTCATGTTCCCTTTGCAATCTCTTTTCCCCTTTTTTCAGCCTCCATTTGCAATCTCTTTTCCTCTTTTTCAGCCTCCATTTTTCTAGCCTTTCTATCAGCTTCTAGTTGTAATTTTTTAACTTCAGCTTCCCTATCAGCTTCTAGTTTCCTAGCCTCAGATTCTATTTGCTTAGCCTCCCTATCAGCTTCTAGTTGTAATCTTCTTTCTGTTTCCAACCTCTTATCTTCTCTTTCAGTAAACTTGTCACATTCAGTGGTGACATATTTAATAAGGTCCTCCCCACTTAATCCAAATTCTTTTGCCGACTGCACTGTAGCAGATCTAAATTTTGCCAAGTCTGCCATTCTCTTGCAATCGTATCAATATACAAATTACAAACTTAATTAATATACCAACTTAATTAATATACAACCACTGTCAGCTCATCCAGTCACCAAAATTTGGTTAATTACTCACTAATTTTACAATGAGTTATATTTTTTTTATTACTTTCTTTCTCTTATTTATATTTACATTTATCTTTACTTTTACTTTTAATCTTACAACTACCTGTCTTAAAGTAAAGAGCCCAGAGTATTAAGTGAAATCCAGGAAAGAGACACCAGATGTTGCGGGAGGTTCAGATGTTATTAAAATGAAAGATATCCTGGACAAAAAGATGTATCAGATGATACCAGGATAGTGCCAGATAAGAGACTGGTCTTATAAGAAATACCCCCTTCTCTGAAAAGAGCAAGGGTGTTTCGACAATCAAAGGTAGGGTCAAGCTGTATAAACCTTCAAGTATGATGATAGTGTTTGTTCCTGAAGGTCTAAGTGCTACCTCTCAAGATCCTCCCTTGAATAATGGTTATTATATTTATATTGACTCTGCTAGGAGATTAATTAATTAACTAAATATGTAATATTTATAACAACCAGAACCTTAACTCAAATTAAATAATTAAGCAGGACTGATTATATAAATATATTTACAATTTATTGATCCTATACCGTTTCTCTTTTCGGTTAGGAAAATTATAAAATAATTTCAAAGGTTTTTACAAAATAAAAGTAAATACACATGGAATGTCATTTCCACAATACTTCAATATGATAAAGTTATATTTAAAATGTCAATTATTTATTTAACATATAGTTATCACTTTCGCTGGACTGTGAAGTTTGTATTTTAGTTTAATCAAGTCCTTCATGAGTCATCACTCAAACTGTTTTTGTTATTTGTATTTTATTGGTTTGATAATAGTTCTGGATAGGCTGACCAGTGGAATTGTGTTTCCACTTATCTTGTAAAATGAGAAGCATCCAACTATGGCCGGGATCACATAACGTCTGGATCTCCAGGCAGGGGAAAACGGGGTGTCTAGTTCTATGTAACTTGAGAACGTTTGCACCACAGAGTCCCACAGAAGTGGATGTCTCGTACACTCTGTGTAGTTGCAGGATAAAACCTGTAATACAAATAATCACAACCCTTGTATGGTCCAGCACTATTCTATCCACACACACAATGGACGTAACAAACAGTGTCAGACATTGTGCTAACAGTTGCACAGGACAATTTTCCTCAGTACCACTCCCAGTCAGTTCAATGTGATTACACTTTCCTTATAAATCCTACGTTAGATCCTTTTGTCCATGATCTGCTTCCATACAATGATTTGGTTTAATACAAACTACTAAGTGACACCTTGATTAATACATGTTAACAAATCCTGTCATCCTTTCTTATGTTCCTCACGGCTGTTTGTGCCTTATACCCGAGCGATCTTTTAGTTTCGGTGACCGGAATTCTGACACCGGGTATAAAATTTTCATATGCACCGTAAAAAACTACTGAGGGTTTTGGCGGGGAAAATCAGCTGATGTGTGTGTAAAATCAGTAAAATATAAATCATTACACACTCGTTCTGGATAAACACAGCGCTAAAATTCTTTTGTGTACTATAACTTTGTTCTGTGTTTTATTTTTGATTGCATTTTTATTTGTTTGAAATTAGTTTTGACGGAGTTACAGACTTTTGAAAACAGCGTCATCATTTGAGGAAATTCATAAAATAAGTAATCTTTTTATTAATTTAATATCTAAAAATCGGCCCATTCGTTTGAGTTTATAATTACAAAGACTTCTCGAAGGGAAGCTAAAGATTATTTCCACATACTTTTTTTTTTTTGGTTTCATATCTTGAGAATGTGTGGTAGTCAGTTTTGTGAGTTTGGCATTACAAGAACAAGCATATTGTCACTGTGACGAGTAGGGTGTATGTAGGTGGATGTGGAAGATTAGACAGACAACACTTATACACCGCTCGTATAGCTCATTGTCCAAGGAATAAAGTACTAACTCTAACAGCTCTGTCAATCTCCACAATATATTATATGAACAATAAATCACAATGGACGCAGGGCCATTACAAATAATGTAGACATCATCAATTCCGAGTAATCTGTAAGCACTCTGCTTCTCGGAATCACTACACACAGCAACTAGGATTATTCATAAACAACTACTGCAACATCCACCCTTCTCTGCTCTACACTCTATGCTGTCTCCTGTCTACTGTCTGCTCTCTACTGACTCAACACATGTCTAAACCAACACACTCCTCCCGCTGACTGCCCCTTTCATGCGTATTCACTAAAACCCGTGAAACCCTTTCACGCTCCACTGATCTTCATTCACGCATCACAAAAACTAACAGCTTGTCTCAAGCAACGCTCACAACCCTGTAGCTAAATTCTTACCATGCACGCATTCCCAGCTCACAACAACTCACATAACTTATAAACTCCCGCTGGAGCATGGGAACATTCACACATGCAAAATACCATCAAAACAATCCGTGACATCCACCCCTTTCCCCACGTGAAAAACCGGGGTTTTTCACAGTGAAGACAAAGATGGGAGTCTTATACATCATCAAAGTAAACAATGCTTACATACAAAATACATCAACCCATCCTAAAAGCATACAAATTATTCTAGCGATAATCACATTCAATATCTTTAAAGTTAAACAAAATTCATTTTCATATCAGAGAAATGCATGCATCATCTACAAACTTCATGTAACGTCATCAAACTTACACAAATATAACTACAAGTAAACATGCTTTATTATAACCGTGACAAAACATCTGCCATTACATTGGAATGTCCCGTTACAGGCATGACAGTGAAGTGGAACTGTTGTAAGATTAAAGCCCATCTTGTCAATCTGCTGTTTGGTGACTTGGTAGACCGCAGAAAGACGAGTGGCTTGTGATCAGTCTGTAACAGAAAATGTGATCCCAGCAAATAACGTGACAGCTTGGATACTGCCCAGACAATAGCCAAACATTCTCTTTCAACTGTGGCATATCTCTTCTCTGCCGGCAACAACTTTCGGCTGGCATAGAGGACAGGGTGCAGGGTGTCCTTGTGCACCTGCATGAGACATCCACCTATGCCTACTGCTGAAGCATCTGTCCTGAGAATGAAAGATTTTATAACATTTAAATCACTGCAAACGCATTCCTGATACTCGCAAATCTTAAATAAGGTTGTAAAAAAATAACTTTTTATAAAGCACCATCTGTTTTTGCATTTTCATTCATTTATAATGATATTTAGCTGCGTATATAAGCGTCAGAAAACATGTAAAGCTATAGATAGATTACTTCCACAATACTTTGATCTATCTTTCAAGTCTTGTTAATCTTGTATTTATAATATGAATGTCTTTTTTTAAATTGTGTGTGAGATAAGGACTGTTCCATTAGTGTTCTTTGGTAGACAATCCTGTGCACACGACGGCTGCTAAAGAATTCTAAGTAACTGTTTGTATATCTTCTTTCATTCAAAGTTACAATGCAGGTAGTAAATTTAGAGAAACCAAATTCTAAATCTAATACCATCCTTTTATCAATGGCTAGAGTCAGAGATACATATGATAATTTAGAAATATTTATCAATGGCATGAAAGCTCAGATAGAGTCACTAAAAGATTTAGAGTGGGATGGTGAAAAAGTTGTTGTTTTCTTATTCGGGGATTATGACTTTTTGATGAAAATGTTTGGTTTGTCTGGAGCTCAAGGAATATACCCATGTCTGTGGTGTCTCCAGCAAAACAAGGAAATAAAGACATCCAGAGAGCATACAACTTGCAAACCAAGAAGTTTGGCAATGTTGATAAGAGATTACAATAGATATGTGAAATATGGGAAAGGGAATAAAAGGCAAGTGGCACGTTACCATAATTGTTTACACAAACCAATGTTAGAGATTGAAATTGAAAATGTAGCTCCTCCTTACCTTCATATTTTATTAGGCATTGTTTTGAAAAACCACAGACTTCTAGAACAGGTAGCCGATACAATAGACGCAAAGATATTTGAGAATCCGCAAGAGATACATGCAAACATTAGTACTATTAAGAACTTGAAGAGATTTGGTTGGAACTGGAAACAGGCAGAAGAATTAGAAGCTAAAATTGAATTTTTTCAGGTAGGTATTGAACTTTGTGAGGATAAGGAGGAGACAGATAGTTTTAAAGTTAAACTTGAAAATGCACAAGATGCGCTGGCCAAACTTCAGTTTCAAGATCTGTGTGCTAGGTCTGGTCCAGTTTGCTCACACTTGGACAAGGTACTAGCCAAACACAAAATCATACCACAGGCTTATCATAGCAGAGCATTCATAGGGAATCACTGTCACATATATCTCACGCAAAAAATTTATAAAGATCTTACAAGAGCAATCATTACACAAACACTGAAAATTACAGACAAACAAGATATAACTAACATAGCTTTTATTGCCCAAGAACAATTCAACTCACTGAAAGAAGCATTTGAGAAAGTACACAACAAAATATCACACAGTAAACCAATTAGTAAAGAATCAATAACAGCATCAATAGCGACTTATATGTCTTTGTTCAGAAAGCTATTCCCCAGTAAGACAATTCCTAAACAGCACATATTAGAAAAACATTGCGCAGACTGGATCAGAACTCATGGCTTTGGAAAGGGCATGCATGGAGAGCAAGGAGGAGAATTTGTACATTCCACTATTTCCAAAATTGAAAGACGCGCCAGCGGTATTTAAAATATAACTTCACAATTAAAATTTATAATGGAAACTCATTTGTTACAAATTTCTCCATCTGTGAATGTACAGATTCATCCTATAAAAAAAGGAAGTGTGAATGATAATTGAGCGAAATTTTGGGGCTAGAGCAAATTATGGCAGTTGTTGCGTGAGAGTGACAGAATTAACAGAGTGTGGAAATAATTTAATAGATGTATTTATTAAATACACCTATTTATCTATTAAATTGAACATTTCGTTTTACTCATGACCATACTCATTTTTACATGACCATCGTGATTTATGATTGAGACAATTGTTAGCTCTCATGTTTTGGGGACAATTGGGTGTGTTATTTTAAGGTAATAAATGTGGACTTGCAATTTAATGTTTCAATAATTAATGTTTGACGCATGAAACCAAAACAAAACTTTGATATCCATTTTCTGCAGGTTTTCTACTTTTGATTTCTGTAATTTGTTATGCATGTTGATTGTGACCGTTTTAGTGTAAATTGCATTAGAAACAAACCATAACAAAATATTAAAAAAACGTAAATTTTACACTATTTCAGACTATTATATCTTCTATTCTAATTGTGATAAAATGTTTGTTCTTGTTCTAAAATTTACTCTAACATTTCTAGTCTAGCTTTACGCAAAATTAAAGCCGGTATTTATAATAATAAAGTAGCCTAAAAGCATTAATTAAGCCCTATCAAAAGTAAAGACCGCCACATTTTTTTCTCCTTAGGAAGTTGACCACGTGACCTCTGTCACGATAGCTATAAATAGCGCGGTCAGGGAAAACTAAAAGATCGCTGGCAAACAGCCGTGTCCTGATCAGTGTGTCTTTCCTTTATGAAATACTCCTTCAAATGCATTATTAAACTTACAGTCGTATTTTTGCCATCATTCTCATTTATTCTACACATTTCTAAATGCTGGCTTTCGTCTCTAAAAGTCAACACATGCTTGCGTTCAAGCCGGCAACACACTCGTTCTGTAATTTTTTTTCTTAACACATTCAACACACTTCATAACACACAAGTGGATTAATCACAGGAAAATTACATAATTATATACATATATATACGGTATTCTTTCTTACCCTCAGGCAATACACATAAGCTGTAACAGGCTGTTAAGAGGTATCTAGGTCTGCTATGCAGATACAGTGGCAAAGTATTTGACAGCACACGTTTTGCAGCTCTCTTCTGTTCAGCTTGTGTTTAAAAAAGTTGTGGCATAAAATCATTGTTGTTGTTTTCGTCTACTAGATTGCTGTAATACCCTGTTCAACCAAAAAGCCAAGTTCAAGGACTTTTATAGTACCGCACCCTCCCTCTCGGATAACATGGTCCAAAACCGGTTTTGGGAATCTAAAATTGAAGTGATTTCTGCCTTCTTGTTCAATGTGCAAAATTTTAAATATGTATTATCTCTCTTAATTCTGGGCCGATTTTGATCATTTAAAGTAGAATTATACTGTGAATTTATCTCTACCTTTCTATCTAATAATTGTTTAGTTAGCAAAATGCATTTAAATCTATGCAGACTTTAACTAACTAAATTGGGGACAACCCTGATGTATAGATGTCATTTTAAACGATTTTTCTCTATAATTGAACTACTATTCGAGGAAGTCTTTGCACCTACCTCTCAAGTAACATTCCCGTCGTTGAAATATATATACCTTTCCGTTTATACATCTTTCATAACCCTCCACTCCCAAAGGAGCATAGGCCTTCAACAAACACATGCCAAGTCCTCCTGTCACGTGCCATCATCTCAAGTTCTTTCCATGTTCTCCTCATCATTTTCACCTCTGTCTCCAACTCTCTTCTCCATGTACTTCTTGGTCTTCCTCTGCCTCTCTTGCCCTGGGGGTTCCAGAACAAGGACTGCCTTGTAATGCTATCAACAGGTTTCCTCAGTGTGTGTCCTATCCATCGCCATCGTCTTCTTCTCATCTCTTGTTCCACTGGCACTTGTCCAGTTCTTGTCATCAGTTCCACATTGGTAACCTTGTCATACCATTTTAATCCCTCTATTCTACGCAAGCACCCATTTATGAAAGTCTGTAGCTTTTTGGTTGTTGTCTTTGTTGTTCTCCATGTCTCCGAGCCATACAATAGGACTGACTTCACATTTGAGTTGAAGATTCTTATTTTCGTGTTGGATCCTATTTCTCTTGATCTCCATATATTTCCCAATGCAATGAAAGCTCCTCTTGCTTTTTGTATTCTTATTTTGATATCGCTGTCTGTCCCTCCAACTTTGTCTATATTACTGCCAAGATATGTGTATGATTCTACATCTTGTATTGGCGTTTCTTCAAGTTCAACCCTGTTTTCATTACCTGCATTTATTCGCATTATTTTTGTCTTTTCCCTGTGTATTTTCAGACCCAATTGCTGTGACCTCTCATCGAGTGTTTTCAATTTGTCCTGCATCTGATTACGGTTATGGGACAGGAGAGCCAAATCATCAGCAAAATCCAGATCATCCAACTGCTTAGTCAGAGTCCACTGGATTCCTTTTCTGTTGTGTGTTGTCGATGATCTCATAACCCAATCTATTGCCAGCAAGAAAAGAAATGGAGACAAGAGGCATCCCTGTCGCACTCCTGTTCTTATCCCAAATGGTTCTGTAAGCTGTCCTTCATGAAGAACCCTGCACGTCATGTCTTCATAGGTTTTCTTTATTAAATTAATGATTTTCAGGGGAACTCCATAATGCCTCATCAATTTCCAAAGTGATTCTCTGTCCACACTGTCAAATGCTTTTTCGTAGTCCACAAATCCGATGTATAGTGGTGAATTCCATTCCAGACTTTGTTCAACTATTATTCTCAAAGTGGCTATCTGGTCTGTACATGATCTGTTTTGTCGAAAACCTGCTTGTTCATCTCTCAATTTCTTGTCTATGGACTCCTTTAATCTCTCAAGGATAATCCTGTTCAATACCTTTCCTGGCACTGATAAATAAATTCTTACTATCATTTACACAAAATGGGCGTCTATGTTAAGCCTAAAAGGTTTCATTTTGCACACCAGAAAAAGGAGCGTTTTCATTGGTTGTTGTGTCGGTCCGTTTCCTATAGTATTGCGTGCGGTAAATATGACCGTGGTTTAAGACAGACCAAAACACGACATTACGGCAGTCAACTTTTAGGACAGTTTCTACTGATGGTGAGTTTTGTGCTTTCAAATATTCTTTAAGTGGTTTTCTTTGCTGTTCAAATTTCTTGCATGTTAGTACATAATGAGCTATGGTATTTTTCTCAAGACTTGCTACACAGTGGGGTTCCTCTATCATAAACTTTTCTATTCCTAATTGTAGTCTAATAAGCTTTTTATTACATGGAATTTTTAGCTCTCTATTTATCTGAGGTATTCATGTTGGACCTTTCAGCAGCTTATAAGCATGTCTAGCTTTCTGGCTTTGTTTCCAATCTTTTATCCATTTCGTTGCTATTAGACTTGTTATTATGCTTTTGATCTCTGTTGAGCCCAAATCGCTATTTATGTGGTTAAGGCTGCTTCTTTTGTTTTAGCTTCCTTGACCGCTACGTCATTTCCTTCTACTCCCACATGTGAGGGTATCCATGTTATTAGTACTGTGCCGTCTCTGGTGTTTAGGAATGTGCTAAGTTGAAAAATTTCTTCTGCTATGTCTGGTCGGCTACATTCATATGCATTACTTAGTGCTTGCATTGCTGATAGAGAATCAGTTAAGATCCGTAGCTTATTGACGGACTTGTCATTAGTTATTTCCAGCGCTTTTGCCCACGACTCACATCCATAGATCAAGATTGAAAAATAGGCGGAGCCGTATACAGCCATCTTTGTCTTCTTGCCAACTTCTCATTTTCTGAGGAAGCCTCGATTTATGGTCTGAAAAAGTCCCCCAGCTGCTGCTCATCGGGTAGCCAACTCTTCTTTGATACCTCCCTCCCAGTCTATGACAGCTCCAGGGTCTTTTAAGTGATTGACCTGCTCCAGGACCAGTTCTCATAGCATAATCTGATGCCTTCTTCACTCTCGTGATATCACCAGGGCTTTTGTTTTGGAGCTGATGATGACCATTCATCTCGTCTCCAGCTCTTCCTTCCAGACGTGCAGGTTGGATTGGAGATGTGCCTCTGATTTAGCAATCAGAGCAACACCATAGGCAATTGCCGGCTCTGAAATACAGACCTGTCTCATCTTCCAGTATCCCACTGAATATTTTCCTGTCTTCTCCTTACATGCATTGATGACATCGTCGATGAGGAGTATGAAAAGATAAGGTGACAGAATATCACCATGTTTTACATCAGGGGTGGTCCTGACTTATGGTTTGCTGTCCTCACATAATTTCTGCAACTCGTGTAGAAGCTCTTATAGCATGGATCAGAGGTACTAGAATGTTTTTCTTTGCCAAGCAGTCCCAAAGTTTTCTCCAGGGGACCTTGACAAGCGTCTTCTCCAGATCTGTAGCGAAAGGTTTTCCTAGTATGATAATAGTGGTAGAGCAGAAGTAGAATCTCTCTCCAGAAAGTATGAAGTTCCAGTGCCCGAGAAGTATACTGGTATCACAAGTGAGTTACAGCTGTGAATACTCTGAGCTGGACAATAGATTTAGACTTCAGAAGTATACGGTGCTACTTTCGCTATAGTAACCCTATGTGATAATATAATTAAATTAGAAAAAGTAACTCAAAATTTAACAGTTAAAAATTTACCAAGTCAATTGAGTACAATTTCATAATTTATTATGTACATCTATATATTCTTGTAATGAGACATGGGTGTTGGAAGATGGTAAAATGTATGATTATTTATAGTTACAAATTAAAATAAATAATAGAAAAAAATCTTGGATAAAACTTCCAATGCAATTAGAACAGTCTGTCACAGTATATCTAGTTTCTAGATGATATCATCATCGACCATCGCTTTAGAAACTGCTCACAGGATTTGTTGGATTGAATACACATAAACTCATCTGGTATTTGTTCGAGGTTCCTGAGACACACTGATGATCAGGAAGAATTTCCTTCAGCCCGCCCTATAACTACGGGGGACTAAGGTGTTGAAGATTGGTTGACCTCTAGGCTTCAGTTAGCAGGATCAACGGTCCTCAAGTCTTTAGTTACTCGAACATGAGCTTGATCAGGAATGATCATAAAACTCGATCATAAAAACCTGGAACAAAAGGTAATAGGTGGCCATGGTGTTCCAACAATCTCACCACCAACTGCTGTTCATGATGCGACCATGTCTTCAGTGTTTGTATATAAATGAATGAATCATGGTAGTATGTTACAGAGATAGCATGATAAGATAATGTCTACTGTGCATAAAATAACAAAATACATGAATAAATCACATGTTATGATACATGGGTACGATATAATCTTTACCTTCCACTTATGGATGTCAAGTCACTTATGTACTTGCTGGTATGTCGTAAGCTTCCAGGCAAGAACTAGCCATGCTATATTTGGCTAACCAATTAATGGTTATGCTTCCTGACAATGCCGGTGGAGGTTATCTCTGGTTAGCGTCATTCCCTTTTTATTATATCTGATACAATAAAATCGTAAATAAAATCTGAAATAAAATGATATTAGTCATACCTATTTCTTTAATAAACTTACATACCCTCTTAGGATTAATAAGCTCACGGTGAGACTGTATTTGCTGAATTTAATCTGCCCTGCATGCAGCGTGAAAAAAGAACTTTTCTTGCAGATGCTGTCTTCCAGTTTCTCACTCTGGCTTCTGGATTTGGTGTGTGTGATTTTCAACGCGCCGCTCTGTCCTTATATATGGGTATATCTCACGTACGAGAAAGCACCTCCTAAAGTCCCAAAAGATTTTCGTTTAATCTCTCGGTTTGAGGCGATTTGAGACGATCTGTGCTTTTTCTGTACTTGTTTTCTCTTCTTTTCACTACACACTTATATCTTTCCTTCTTTCCTATGTATCCTTTCATTTTCCCCATATGAGGCTTTCATTCTATTCAAGTTTTATCGCAATTCGTTTAGGCATGTATGTATAATAAATTTTTAAAGATTGTGATCTTGTGATCTTCCCTACCAGTCATTTCTGACCAAAGGAGCGTACCTCCCGAAATAACTTTCGGTGGCACGAGGTTGGGCAATGTTAGATCAAGCTGTTGCCCATGCAGCATGATCCGGCCTGGACGTCAGAGGAACGGTCTAGCCGATACAGTCTGACACCAGTAGCAACAGCCTAGTCACTAGTAGGATACGGAACTTGCCCTCAATCGCTTACCGTAAGCATGTGGTAAGCATGTATTAGCGTATTAGCTAACTTTTAGCAGATGTGATTACGATGAAAAATGTTAATTATTTTTAAAACTATTTATATTTGAATAATATCCTTTTGGATATCATTTATAGTCTATCTCCTTTGGTGCATTATTTTATTTAATTGTATTCCAACCAGGCGTTTTCTTGTAGTTTTAAATTTAATTTCCTGTAAATGCAAACTTTTAAAGTCCGCCATTCCCTATATACGCTAGGCCTCCCGGCTAAACGTAATGTACATTTTTCCGCCTCCTTCAAACTTCAAAGCAAGACCGCCGCGTTGTCCTTGCGCTGTGTGTGTGTGCGTGTCGCGTGTGTGTGTGTCGCGTTACACAGTTTTCCACAAACGAAGCAAGTGGTACCAAATCTCGCTATAAGATCCAAGAAACAAAGATGCATCTCAGCTTTATACTCAAGGGCCTGTTCACTCTGCTGCCTGAGTGTGACGATAAGGTTTTGAGTACTTCGGTTTGCTTGGAAGCCACACTGGACGTTACCTATTTAAGGCTCAGCTAGTAGTCAGAGTCTCTGCTTCAGGACTCTAGAGTAAGTTTTTACCAGAGACAATGAAAAGAGAAATGACTATGATTCCCACATTGTTAGTTGTCACCCTTTTTGAATATGGGTATTATGATGGTAATCTCCCAATCCTTTGGTATGGCCTGGTGGCATCATGCTGCCCGAAGTACCCGCAGGAGTAACAGGTCGCCTGCTGCTTCTTTGTACTTAACCATCTTTGGTGTTATACCATCATGTCCTGCTGCTTTGCTCATTTTGATTTTCTCCAGTGCTGCCGTCAGTTCGTCCATCTTGATGAAATCTTCACCACCATTGGTTTCCTTTTCTGTGCTAGTACTTATAATTTCTGAGGCTTGACCTCGCTCACCACCAAGGAGCTCTGAGAAATAATCTCTCCATCTTTCCATTACTTCCTTTGGGGCAGTAAACAATTTGTCTTGCTTGTCCTTTATAAATTTAAGAGGGTACTGTTTTTACTTCCTCATGTTCTTTAGGGTTTTGTAGAACAATTTCTTGAGCATTCTTTTCTTCTTTTCTAGGTGCCCTCTTTCACTTCTTCCCAAGTCCGACTTCAACACATTCTGCTGCAGCTGCTTTTATGATGCCCTTGAATTTAAGCCAGAGTGTTTCTAGGTCATGAGATCGTTCTTCTATGTTTCTCACTGCTGTGGCAATAAACCCCTGATATCTGGTCTTAACTTTTGGCTCTCTTAGCTTGTAGGTCTTAATGCTCATCTCCCCTGCTCGATTACTTAGTTTCTTGCGTGATGGTAAGCAATGCCTAGGCCGAGCAAATCCTTCAATTGTTCTTTTAATTATCAGCAGGTAGTGATCACTTCCAATCTCTGGCCCTCTCCGGATTCTAGCATCGCGCAAATACTTGAATGAGCTGTTCCCAACAATGGCATAGTCGATGACTGATTTCTCATTCTCAGGTGGTTCATATCTAGTGTATGTATGTGTGCTTATATGGGGGAACTGTGAGTTCATAATGACAAGGTTTTGCTCAGTGCAGAATCTAAGGAGCCGCTTTCTGGTGTCATTCAATGTATCTTCTCCATACCTTCCCATAACTCCGCCCCATCTAGCATGGTCATTTCCAACGCTGGCATTGAAATCTCCAAGGAAGATAATTTCATCCAGGCAATCGTCCACTGTCTTTCGAAGAATTCTTCTTTGACGTCTGCTCGCTCATCTTCATTTGGCCAATACACAACGACAAGGTTGACTATGGTTTCTCCTTCTTTTAGCTTTAGCGCCATAATGCGCTCCGAGACAGAGTTCTACCCTTTGATGCTATCTCTTTTGTTTTTAGCCACAATACAACACACACCCTCTTTAGCTCTTTCGGTTGTGGGGACTCCACTGTAGAGCAGTATGTCGCCATCGAGATCCATAACCCCTTGTCCCTTTTTCTTAGTTTCCGTCAGTCAGGATTTCTAATTTTGCTTTCCTCGTCTCCACCAGCTCCTCTTCTTTCCCGTTAATACTCCTAATGTTCCATAAATCGTCGTTCATAATTCTAGCCAGTTCGTCGCCTTTATGATTAGTCCGGTTATCTCTCTGTCATTAAAAAAATCTGGTTTTTTTTTCTCACGGTAAACATGTGATTGGACTGTTGTGCCTTTGCAAGTTGGAGGGGCTGCCTCCTTACGGCCTCGATGCATGCCGCCCTCCTGACTTTTTCAGCCGAGCGTGGGACCGACCTAGGCAGAGTTCGTAAAATAAAAATGTTTACAAATTTTGTTCGGAGCTTATGTAGGCTATTCTCTATGACAGTGCTTTTAAACCACCAATAGTAGGAAGAAGGTCTTCTGGTGGTACACTGTAGGCCTCGGGAAAATAGTAAAAAAAAAAACCAAATATCAAAGGACAGTATTACAGTGTACACAAAAGGGTCTACAGGAGAAGATACAAAATTAAAGATATTAATTTATGTTCGATACCTTCACATTTTGGCATAGAAGGAAATGAAAAGGAGGATAAAGAAGCTAAGAAATTTAGAACTAATAGAAAACAAATAAATGTGGGGATGAGTAAAACAGAAATCAAAAGCTTAATTAAAAGAATAATAACCGAGGAATGGACAGTAGAGTGGGGTAGAAGTCTGAAGCGCAGACATGCATATAAATTGTTCAAGACTCCAACAAGAACATGTCACGTATCTAGAGAACTAAAAATTCCTAGCAATAAGAAACTTCTTAGATTGCAACTAGTAATGGGCTTTTTTAGAACAGAAGAACCTTACTGTGCAGTATCTAGAAAAAAAAAATATATAGAGCATTTCCTACTAAAATGTAGGAAGTATGAACAACAGATAAAACCAATATGACATTATTTACAGGCATGCAATTCATCCATAACGGTGGAACAGGTGTTGGGAATAGATAAACCTAGAGAATAGCACAGTATAGTAAAACAGTATATAACAAGAACTATAGTCCGTTCGGAAATTCGTGCCCACACATTGAACGTTGTAACTTTGCAACCCCTTGACGGATGTTATTGAAATTTGCTACGTGCCCTACTGATATCAATGCAGTTATTAATATATTTTTTGAACTTACAAAACTCATGTCATGTTCGAATTTTCTTCTTTAAGTTATATAAAAAAACTCTTACCGTTGTCTGGGTTAATTTTTAGTAGTTCTACAGGAAAGTTACAACATCCGTTCAAAAATTGCGCACTTAATTTTTGTTTCACCACAGCTCAAGTGATGAAATGTGCTATTCAATATTTTTTTGTTGTTTGAATTAGTATAGTGACTACATGTCCGCACGAGTGCGCACCTATTGTACACAGTCGCGAGTAATTATTTCAGCGGCGTATGCTAATTGCAATTTAATATGAAACAAATATAAAGGTATGTTATAAGGCACTCGTAGGAAATAAAGAAGTAGAACACTAGACAACAGAAAAACAACAGACATGAGTGGCTTACCCAGGATTTGAACCCTGGACCTTCCGTGCGACAACACCGCCTAGCTATGCAAGCGAATCACACTGTCCTCCCTGCCATCTACGCATCCCCAAAAAGGATGTTTCAATGACAGGTCATTAGTGCGAACCTCTATACATAACACCGGAAGTTTACCATGTGCAGTTCAGCCTATTAATGACGCAATCACTTTTGTTGTTCCCCTATATATCAGTATTGGTCAGTCCAACAAGACAAAGACCTTAATACTGTGTCCAGTATAATAGTAGACTTAGAACAGTAAGAACAGGACAGAGGGTATCTTTTGTCTAGTGTTCTACTTCTTTATTTCCTACGAGTGCCTTATAACATACCTTTATATTTGTTTCATATTAATTTACTGTTTACAGGCCTCGTGGTTTCCCTTCCTTATGTGTTATAAATGTTTATACAATACCAAACCTACCCTCTGTTATGTTCTTACTGTTCTAAGTCTACTATTATACTGGACACAGTATTAAGGTCTTTGTCTTGTTGGACTGACCAATACTGATATATAGGGGAACAACAGAAGTGATTGCGTCATTAATAGGCTGAACTGCACATGGTAAACTTCCGGTGTTATGTATAGAGGTTCGCACTAATGACCTGTCATTGAAACATCCTTTTTGGGGATGCGTAGATGGCAGGGAGGACAGTGTGATTCGCTTGCATAGCTAGGCGGTGTTGTCGCACGGAAGGTCCAGGGTTCAAATCCTGGGTAAGCCACTTATGTCTGTTGTTTTTCTGTTGTCTAGTGTTCTACTTCTTTATTTCCTACGAGTGCCTTATAACATACCTTTATATTTGTTTCATGTTAATTTACTGTTTACAGGCCTCGTGGTTTCCCTTCCTTATGTGTTATAAATGCTAATTGCAATTAGTTGGCTGCAACGAAACAAAACGACACCAGCGTATAATATATTAATAAACTAAACTGCATAATTATGAAAAGCGCAATGAATCTTAAATGCAAATTTATCACTTTGCAGAAGGTAACTGTTATATTGTACAGGCATTTTCGCAGAGAGGCTAAGATGGGTTGTTTATACCACGACATCCAAGAACCAGGTAGGAGAACACGAAAGGCCCTGGGTGTGGATAGAAGATCTTTTCGACGTTGGATACAACAGGACGGTGATTGTACACAGGCTGCAGTTAAGCAAGGAAGGAAGAAAAAAATTGATGATTTTGACAAGGATGTCATTAGACGTTTGATTTTGAAGATGTGTAATGCCAATCAACTTATTACTCTCCGCATGCTGAAAAGTGGCTGCAAGCAGAATGCGATATTAACGTCTCAAAAACAACTCTTTGGCAACTCGTCAGAAGTGTCGGCTTCACTTTTAGAAAAACGTTATTCGGAAGGAATTTTTTATGTGGGAAACCACATCTGGTTGCAGCTCGAAGCAAATACCTTAGGCAGATTCGTGAGAGAAAGCAAGACGGCTATGATATAGTGTATTTGGACGAATCTTGGGTTAATGCTCATCATAAGAACGAGGAAGAATGGCAATCTGTTGACGGAGACCATAGAAGGAAAATTCCCAGCAGCAAAGGTCAACGCTTTATGTTAGCACATGCTGGCAGCAGACAGAATGGGCTTGTCCGTGATGCAGAGCTTATTTTTCAATCAAAGTCTGTAGATGGTAGGGACTACCACAGTGAAATGAATGGGCAAATATTTCGAGATTGGATAGTGAATACACTCCTCCCGACTCTAGATAGGCCGTCTTGCCTGGTGATGGATAATGCGTCCTATCATAATGTTCTAGCGCAGGAGGATAAAGCTCCCACTTCGGCAAGCACGAAAGACGAAATCAGGAGGTGGCTTATGAATGAAAATATCTTCGCTGACAACAGCTATTTAAAACCAGAGTTGTTGCAGCTTGTGAGACAGAGGAATAAGACAAAAGTGTATCTGATTGATAAAATCATCCACGAGCAGGGTCATGTTTCTCTTCGACTCCCACCTTACCATTCTCACCTTAACCCAATAGAGCTGGTTTGGGCTAGAGTTAAAGGGCAAGTGGCCGCCCAGAACCCACTTTTAAAATGTGCGATGTTAAAGATATGACTCGTGAGGCCCTTTCACGAATAGATACAGAGTACTGGGCTAAATGTGAAGAACACGTGCTCCAGGAAGAAGAAGATTACTGGCAGCGAGATGGCTTGCAGTTTATCGAAGCAATAACTGTTGTGAACTTATTGGAGTCGTCCGATTCGGAATGAGACACGTCGATCGCATTCCTTCGTTTGTGATAAACTAATTTCATATGCCAATCTATAATAACACATAAACAGTTACGATTCGTCATAGCTTCCTTTTTTTTTTTAAATTAATGAAGATAAACAGAAATCCCGTTCAACCTCTGATGGGTTATAATTAGGATATATATTGTTTTCAATTCCAAATAATATGAACAACTGCCGACATGAGAAAGTGGGATCACATTTGAAAATAGGGATACTCACAATTGTGCTTAGGCCTATACGTTAAATAATAAAATAAAAAACAAACAAACAAAATCAAGAAGAAACTATGAACAAGAGTAATATTAAAGTGGAGGGGTGTAAAGGCCTGGTGGTTCTAGTTATATAACGGACTTTACCAGATATTTAATTGACTTTCATCTGTTTAAAGTCACATGCATTGTAAGTGTAATATAATACATAAATACGAAACCACACATTGTAATATAATGCGAATCTTGACATGTACGACATCCTGTAAATAAACATGGCTACAAACTGAACATGCTTTTACTGAGTGCCTTCTGAAACATGTGTGTGCTTGTGTAGATGACGAGGTAATGCTTATATACATACATCATAACATTACATGGTGGCAGCGGTCGATACCGGACTGACGCAAAACAGCTACACGATAACACGTGAGTACAGTTTATTCGGCTAATTTTCGTCATCGAGGTCAGCCATGGCGGCGAAACACTATCGCAACGCACCGCAAATGAGATTCGCCGGTCAAGATGATAAGAGTGAAGCTTTCTTGTTATGGCGCCAACGCATAGATCTATATTCCAAGACCACTGGTCTGGAAGGACAAACCCTAACTCCATATATCCTAGAAGCATTGGACGATGAAGGTTTGAAAATTTACAACAGTTTTGCTACCGCCATGCCTGTGGAGTCGGCGACAGACCCCGCAGCCATATTGGACGAATTTGAAAAACGTCTGATAATAAAGCACACGAACTTTAGAGCGGCAAGATTAGAACTTCACCACCTGCGACAGAAACCTGGTGAAAGTCTAGATGATTTTTTCACTCGCATCAAGGAGAAAACAAGTGTATGCAAATTTAACAAAGAAGAAGAAAAAGAGCGAATTATCGAACAGATCCTTCTCAGCACACCAATGCCAGAGTTACAGAAATGGAAACTGAGCCAGAGTGATACACTAACTTTACAACAACTTCTGAATGAAGGCAGGAAACACGAGGCACAAGCACTAAACATTAAACAAATTCAGCAAGGTACAGTAACAGCCCAGGTGGATGCAGTAAAAAGCTATAAACCCAAACAAAACAAAGCAACTGGTTCGAAGCAACAAGAAAAGCACAACACAAGCAGAGGTGCTATGTGTAAATGTTGTGGCCTAAACCACATACAAAACCACTGTCCAGCTAAAGACTCTACATGTCATTACTGCAGAAAGAGGGGCCACTGGATAAAATTATGTTTCAAGAGGAAACAAGACAGTGCTCAACACAACCTTCACAGCAGAGAGTCATCAAAACAAACACACTTTATGATGACTGAGGACCTTGACTCCAGTGAAGAAAGTGATCCTTCCACATTTGATACTGTGAAGATACTAACTTTCAGTAATGAACCAAAGAGAACGCAGGCTTTCTGCAAGGTACAATTCCGAATACCAGGAATTAAAAGGCACAAAGAAAGATATATTCGGTTCAAGATAGACACAGGTGCCCAAGGTAACACTCTACCCTTAAGAATATTCAGACAGATCATGCCTGACAAGGTGGATGAGCAAGGATTTCCCACAAGGGATGTAAAAAGTAGGAGTGGCAGGACAAAGCTAAGAGCTTACAATGGAACAAGTATAGACTGTTTCGGAGCAGTAACACTTGAATGTTTATACAGAGACTCTGAATGGACATCGTCAACATTTTACTTGGTAGATGTTGAAGGACCTGCAATTTTGGGTTTACCAATGTGCGAAAAGCTGAGTGTGGTAACTATTAACAACATTAAAGCTGACAAAAAAGAACATCTTACTCTACACGTCACTGGAGTAGATGACCTTAAACAGCGATTCCCAGAACAGTTCGACAGAATAGGCAAACTTCCAGGAAAGGCAAGATTCTTTTTTAAAAGACAACGCTGAGCCAAAGATAGACCCACCTAGAAAGTATCCTATACATGTTAAACAGAAACTTGCCACAGAACTAGAAAAGATGGTGCAGAATGATGTTATTAGAAAGGTTGAAGAGCATTCTGATTGGTGTAGTAGTATCACAACCGTTCTGAAGCAGGATGGTTCTCTTCGGGTTTGCCTTGACCCAAAACACTTAAACAACAGTCTAAAGCGCTGTCCACACAAAATGCATACAGTGGAAGAGATAACTCACAGATTCCACAATGCCAAATATTTTTCTAAAGTAGATGCTGTACACGGATACTGGAGTGTTGAGATTGCAGAGGAAAGTCAACTCCTTACAACTTTTCGAACACCATTCGGCAGATATTGTTTCAAGAGACTCCCATTTGGTTTGAATGTATCACAAGACATCTTTCAACAGAAGATTGACAACATTGTTGAGCAATGTTCTGGTACAGTGGCTATTGCGGATGACATTGTAGTCTGCGGCAGGTCAGAACAAGAACACGACCGTAACTTGATTAACTTGATGCATGTAGCACAGGCCAATGGGCTAACATTCAACAGCAAAAAGTGTACAATTAAGGCAACGGAGATACAATTTTTTTGGATTGCTGTACACCCAGAATGGTGTAAAACCAGACCCTAAAAAGGTTGAAGATATTCATGACATGCCAACACCAGCTACAAAGAAGGAACTGCAACAATTCTTAGGTGCTGTCAATTTCCTAGCACAATTCATACCAAATTTGTCAGCTGCTGCAGAACCTTTGCGATCTCTACTACAGAATGAAACTCCGTATGAATGGTCAGAAGACTACCAACACATATTCAACCACTTGAAGACCCTCATATCATCTGATGCATGCTTGAAATACTATGACATGTAAGCACCCACTTTTCTCATGGTTGATTCCAGTCTGAAAGGCCTAGGAGCAGCACTTTTGCAACCAGACAAAAATCCTGAAGGACACTATGCCAAAGAACTTCGTCCTGTAGCTTACGCAAGCAAATCATTAAGTTCTGGCGAAAAGAAACTTGCAAACATTGAAAGAGAAATGCTAGCTGTACGTTTTGGAATCAAACGCTTCCACACATTTCTTTTCAACCGCCCATTTACAATTCTCTCAGATCACAAGCCACTTGAGATGATTCATAAAAAACCAATAGCTTCAGCACCACCACGACTACAAGCTCTGTTATTGGAAACACAAGGTTATGATTTTAATATTCAGTATATCCCAGGAGATGATATAGGTCTTGCAGATGCTCTCAGCAGACTACCAAACCCCAACAAGACAGCAGATCTTACCCCAAACATCAAAGTTGATTTTGTCAAGTTTAGCGATAATCGGCTTGAACACATCAGAGAAGACACAATGAGAGATCCTATCCTTAACTCTCTCAAAGAACTGATATACCATGGATGGCCAAGCTCTATCAGTGAAGTTCCAACACACATCCGTCCATACTACTCGATGAGGGACGAGTTAAGCATCGAAGATGGTCTGATCCTTAAAGGAGATCGCATTGTTGTACCAGAAACACAACGCGATATCATCCTTAAACAGCTCCATAATAGTCACCTTGGTATTGTGAAGACACAACTGAGAGCAAAGAAAGATGTTTACTGGCCACAGATAAACAAGGACATAGAAACACTATGTAAAAACTGTTCAATTTGCCAAGAACATGCAAATAGGCAGTGCAGAGAACCTCTCATACCATCAGACATACCATTGAGCCCTTGGAGCATTATAGGAACTGATATTTTCTCAATCGACAATAATGACTATCTTATTATTGCTGATTACTACAGCAAATTTCCCATCATTGAGAAACTTCCACAACCCTCACCATCAGCTGTTATTGCAGACATTACAAAGAAGTATTGCAGCATGTTTGGCATCCCAGATGAAATTAGATCAGACAACGGTCCACATTTCTCAGGTCAAGCATACAGAAACTTCACTAAGGACTGGAAGATCAAACACACAACATCATCACCTAGATACCCTAAATCTAATGGTTTCATTGAGAGACAGATACAAACTATCAAGTCAATCATGAAGAAAACAAGAACAGAGGATGTACACCTAGCACTCTTGAGATGGAGAACAACACCGGTAGACAGTAAGATCGACAGTCCAGCAGAACTTATGTTTGATAGAAGAATTAAAGACCTCCTACCATCTAAGGTCCACTTCCGTCCACAACATAGAGACAGCACATATGATCAACTTCAGCATCGTCAGCAAGTTCAGAAATCCAACTATGACAAATGTGCTAAAGACTTACCACCATTATATCCTGGTCAGCATGTGACTACCTACAACCACAACAATGACACATGGTCAAAAGCAACAATCATTTCCAGAAACCCTGAACCCAGGAGCTATACTTTAAGACCAGACAGCAGCAGCAACCTCCTGAGGCGAAACAGAGTGGACATAAGAGAAATCCCACAGAATACAACAGAACAGAGAATTCCCATGCTTTCAACAGACAATGCAGTAACTCCAGACCTTGGTGCCCCACAAAACCAACAAGCGCCAAGGCCGAAATCACAACCAACTCAAGCTAAACCAGGGACTTCCGCAGAACCACCAGCACTTTACACCACTCGTTCTGGCCGTACAGTGACACCTCCCAGCCGATACAGACAGTGACATATATACTCACACTGAGCATTACACATACTTATCCTTTATCACATGAAACATTTCGTTGGAAATGTTTGCACACATTTTTTTTCAAAAAAGGGGGGATGTAATATAATACATAAATACGAAACCACACATTGTAATATAATGCGAATCTTGACATGTACGACATCCTGTAAATAAACATGGCTACAAACTGAACATGCTTTTACTGAGTGCCTTCTGAAACATGTGTGTGCTTGTGTAGATGACGAGGTAATGCTTATATACATACATCATAACATTACAGTAAGAACAGCATCAGACCTTCACATTCCCAGCCACTATATATTAACATGTGTTCGTGTTAAATATTGTTTGACTATATTATGCAGTTCCCTAGGTCTGTCTATTCTCAACACCTCCTCTATATTTATAGGTAAGTTGGATGCCTGCAAATAATCCAATATTGGTATTCTCATTTGGTCATACCTCTTACACTTTAACAAGAAATGTTCTATATTATTGTCTTGAAGACATCCTGCACAGTAAGGTTCTTCTATTCTGAAATAGCCTTTTCCCAGCTGTAGTCTGAGAAGTTTCTTATTACTGGGAATTTTCAATTCCCTAGATATCTGACATTTTCTTGTTGGAGCCCTGAACATCTTATATGCATGTCTTCCTTTCAGATTTTTATCCCACTCTGCTTTCCATTCATCTGTTATTAAATCTTTAATTAAGCTCTTAATTTCTGATTTACTCATCCCTACATTTATTAGATTTTTATCAGATCTACCTTTCTTGGCTTCTTTATCTGCCTTTTCATTTCCTTCTATGCCAACATGTGAAGGTATCCAAGCAATTAATACTGAACATCCTCTAGAATATAAGTATGTAGTAGCCAGAAAAATTTCCTCTGCTATATCAGGTCTACTACACTCTCGTAAGTTTCTAAGTGCTTTAATTGTTGAAAGAGAGTCAGTTAAAACTGTTAATTTTTTGGGAGGGTTATTAGAGAATATTTCTAGTGCTTTTAGTATTGCCACCATCTCTGCAGTGAAAATGGATGTATTTTCCGTGATGCTATATTCTTTTGCCATTTTCCATATTGGAATATATATTCCTATCCCCAATTTGCCATCCTCTCCCTTGGATCCATCTGTTTACACAGTAATCATAGCTTCCTGATGATTTACTGCTATCATGGTTCATTATCATTCCTCGTATCAAAATCACGTGAACAACCAATAACACATTTAGGACACGCCTTTGAACCGTCTTGTCGCACAAATGTTGTGATTTACTGTAAGAATTAATGTTACGTGCAGATTTAGGCAAATGTTCCAAGAAGATCAAAGAAAATCGCCGTTTTGCAAAGTTCGCGACAGCTGTGGATGTAATGATCGCAAAATCTTAACTGCATGGAAAATCTAAGACTGCATGCAAAAATTCATGTCCATACAACAGTTTTGGAGAAAATTGACGCTTTCTGTGGGCACGAATTTCCGAACGGACTATAAAATTAATATATAAGGATCAATGATGGTGTGAGGATAAGGGGTAGTCTGATGGGGTGCTCATGTGGATGATGGCAGATAATTGGTGGATTGAGTCATTGGGTGTCATCCCGGACTTTCTCACCCCCTTTTAACAACTGGGCAGTTATCAGAGACTTTACTTTTTTGTTGTTGTTTGTTTGTTTGTTTGTTTTTTTTTTCATTTTAATTGTTTGTCTATTTGGGGGGGGGGGGGGGGGGGGGGGGGGGGGGGGGGGGGGGGGGGGGTTAAGGGGTTGATTTGATTTGCTATATTTGGACTGAGTGGGACCAGAAGACGCAGCATTAACACCCTATATACCCCAATTATAACCAAACTTCAGGTTGAACAGGGTATCACAGCAACATAGTAGAAGAAAACAACAACAACAACAGAAGACGCAGCAATAGAGACCGCAGTCAGCGACTCATAGCTTGACTGCCTGCGTCAGGACCAGCGAACCAGAGTTGGTCAAGACCGTGCTCCACCTCCACGTATTGGTCCTGGAAACAGTCTGCAGCAGTGCAGGCTGGCTGAGCGAGCACGGATAGCAATGGGAAGGCAAACCCGGTCCTAAAAAATGCCGTGCAGAAGTCGGATGTGTCGACCGAAAGGTGCAGATATCACAGCTACATTGTAAACAGACACAACGCAACCACCGTCCTTTTCAGGGCGAACGAGGAAGAAGAAGAAGAAGGACTGAGTGGAAGGGGGGTGGGGACAGAAGATACTATATTTAGATATCTGAAATCAGATTTTATTATCTTTAATTTACTACACTATATATCCTAATTATAACCCATCAAAGGTTGAACGCGATACTTTGTCTTAAAAAAAAAAATGTGTAGTTCTATTTGTAGTTCTAAAAATCACAGAATTTAGTGGTCTCTTAACGCAAGTTAAAAAGCACTACTTGTATCACCTCTTGCCACAATTTGTTTATAAACAGCTATTTCCGATGTCTCATGAAATGGCGTCAAGTTTGAGAAGTAACACTGGAGCTCAGTTGCCAATATTCATTTAGTATGCCTGAAATACCACTTTTAGACAGAAAAACTGTCTATAATAAGTTATAGCCGCGTAAATTATAAGTAGCTTAATTCGAAGGTGTGTAGTAAGCTACAGGTAGCATTATTCAAGTGTGTCTTGTAAGTAGTAGCCTAGATAAGTAAACAACACAAGAAACACCAGACGTTTCGGGATTACCCTTTGTCAGCCACAGTAACAAGCAGGAAACAAAAATAAAAAATGTAGAACGTCTTTAAATAAAAAATTACAAAAGAGAAACATACACGTGACAAAAATAATATTTATTATAGAATTAACAGTTAATAATTTCTGTAATCGCTAGCTTTTTTTAATGGGTTGCCCCTGACGGATTGAATGTCCAGTAGGCCTACCAGTTCATTTATTTTCTACTCCCAGTTAGCTGTTTATTTTATCGGTGTCTTTATCCATTTCTTCATCATTTTTCTGTCTGATTTTTTTTACTATTTGGTCCAGTTTCAGATTTTGTAATTTTGCTCTTCGACTTTTCTTTCGTCTATATGCCTCAATTACCCGTGGTTTCGCTTCCTGTTTTTTATCACCATATCCTGAGACAACACTGAGTTGAATGAAGAACAGTTGGATGTGTTCTTCAGTGCCATCCAAATAAATTGCCCACATCGTCAGGGTTAGGTGTAGGATTCCAATCCCCTACCCTTTTTTGGTTGAAATGAAGCACTGTGGGCTGTGTCCTCCATTTCGCCCGAATCGATATCTACCCCGCGGCGAGTTAAGTCAGCCGCATCGTTAGGGGTTAGGATCAGAGTTGGGTTTAGATTTAGAAATGCTACATCTAACACAAAAACTAATCCTGTAGAATATTTTGTTAGGTTTAGCATTTCTAAATTTAAACCCAGGACCTTCCAAACATAAGGATAGTGGGATTCTCTTCTGTAGCTAGGTGGGGGTGCCATTCAGAAGGTCCTGGGTTCAATTCTCCGGTAAGCCACTCACTTCTCTTGTTGTTCTGTTGTCTAGTTTTCTGCTTCTTTAATTCTCAGTATGTGTGTAATATTTACTGTTTGCAGGCCTCGGGTTTCCCCCTTTATTTGTTTAATCTACACATAGGCCTACTACACTGCATCACATGTTTTTTTTTTGCAGTTTCATTGTCAGTTTTAATTAGAACACACATAAGCAAAGATGTTACCTAACATTAATCCTAACCCTACCCCTTTCCCACCTTATTGATACATAATAAATCAACAAAAAATAAACACTAGACAATATCATATGCTACATTATAAATAATGAACAATAAACTTGCCCATCATGAATTCGTGATCAAATTCTTAAGAATAGACATCTGGGCTAATGACAATCACACGGCCCTCAGCGCATCATTTCCACCCCCCTTTTCTCTGCCTCTGAATTCTTTTTTAAGGCTGTGTTGAACATGTCCCACTATTCTCACTTCAACCCAACAGTGTATAAAAGAGTTGTAGTACTAATCTTGATATTGTTTTTATAACAGTGTCTTTAAAAATTAACTCCGCCTATGCCGGTCCCAAGCCCGGATGAAAAAGGAGGAGGGCGGCCTGCATGGAGGCCGTAAGGAGGCAGCCCCTCCACCATGCAAAGGCACAACAGGCCAATCACCTGTTTGTCTAAAACTATGATTACAAGCAATATAAGAGAGAAAACCGGACTGATTTTAAAGGCGACGAACTGGAACGGACTACGGACTACGACTTATGGAACATGGAACACAAGAAGTATAAATGGGAAAGAAGAGGAGCTGATGGAAGAGATGAGGAAAGCAAAACTAGAAATCCTGGCTATTACCGAAACAAAGAAAAAGGGACAAGGAGTCATGGATCTCGATGGCAACACTCTGCTATACAGCGGTGTACCCACATCTGAAAGAGCTAAAGGGGGCGTGGGTTGCATTGTGGCCAAAAACCAGAAAGATAGTATCAAGGGATGGAACTTTGTCTCGGAGCGCATTATGGTTGTAAAACTAAAAGAAGGAGAAACCATAGTCAACCTGGTCATAGTGTATGGGCCAAATGAGGATGAGAGAGCAGAGGTCAAGGAAGAATTCTTCGAGCTGCTTCAAAGGACAGTGGATGACTGCCTAGATGAAATTATCATGCTCGGAGATTTCAATGCCAGAGTTGGAAATGACCATGCTAGATGGGGTGGAGTTATCGGAAGATATGGAGAAGATACTCTCAATGACAATGGAAAGCGACTCCTCAGATTCTGCAGTGAGCAGAATCTGATCATTACCAACACAAAGTTCCCCCATAAGCGCATACATGCATATACTAGGTGTGAACCAACAAAGAATGAGAAGTCAGTGATCGACTATGCCATTGTTAGGAGGAGCTCATTCAAATATGTCCGGGATGCTAGAGTCTGGAGGGGGCCAGAGATTGGAAGTGATCACTACCTGCTTACAATTAAAAGAACAACTGAAAGAGTTGCTCAGCCTAGGAACTGCCCAGCACCACGCAAGAAACCAAGTAAACGAACGGAAGAAATGAGCATTAAGACCTACAAGCTGAAAGATCCAGAAATTAAGACCAGATATCAGGGGCTTATTGCTACAGCGGTGAGAAACACAGAAGAACAACCTGATGACTTGGAAACCCTGTGGCTTAAATTCAAGGACATCATAAAGACAGCTGCTGCAGAAGCATGTGGTGAAGTCCGACTTGGGAACAAGAGAAAGAGGACACCTTGGTGGACAGAAGAAGTCAAAGAGAAAATAAGAGAGAAGAAAATGGCATGGAAACAATACTTGGGAGCTAAAAACACAGCAGGACAAATAGAGAAATATAGAGAATATGTGATACTCAGAACAGAAGCAAAGAACAAGGTGCTAGCAGCAAAACAGAAGTCCTGGGAAGAATTTGGAGAAAAGCTAGAAAAGGATGCGCAAGAAAACCAGAAATTGTTCTATAAGACCCTAAAGAACATGAGGAAGGAAAAACAATGTCCTCTTAAATTTATAAAGGACAAGCAAGGCAAATTGCTTACTGCCCCGAAGGAAGTAATGGAAAGATGGAAAGAATATTTCTCAGAACTCCTTGATGGTGAGCAAGGTAGAGCATCAGAAATGATAACCACTAGCACAGAAGAGGATACAAATGGTGATGAAGATGACATAAAGATGGAAGAACTGAAGGCAGCACTGGAGAAAATCAAGATGGGCAAAGCAGCAGGGCATGATGGTATAACACCAGAAATGGTTAAGTACATGGGAGCATCAGGCGACCTATTACTCCTAAGGGTCCTACAAGCAGCATGGTGCAACAAGGCCATACCAAAGGATTGGGAGATTGCCATCATAACACCGATTTTCAAAAAGGGTGACAATCGACAATGTGGAAACCACAGAGGCATATCCCTTCTCAGTGTCCCTGGTAAAATCTACTCTAGAATCCTAGAGCAGAGACTCCAATGCCTAGCTGAGCCACAATTGGATGAAGCCCAGTGCGGATTCCGAGCAAACCGAAGTACTCAAGACCTAATCTTCACACTCAGGCAGCTGAGTGAAAAGGCCCTTGAGTACAAGAGTGAGATCCATCTTTGTTTCATAGATCTGGAAAAGGCGTTTGACAGGGTCCCCTGGAGCAAACTTTGGGACTGTTTGGCAAGGAAGAACATTCCAGCACCTCTGATACATGCTATACAGAGCTTCTACAAGTCTTGCAGAAATTATGTGAGGACAGCAAACTATAAGTCAGAAGAGTTCAAGACCACCACTGGTGTAAGACAAGGCGATATCCTGTCACCTTATCTTTTCATACTTCTCATGGACGATGTCATCAAGGCATGTAAGGAGAGAACAAGAAAGTATTCAGTGGGGTACTGGAAGATGAGACAGGTCTGTATTTCAGAGCTAGCATTTGCTGATGATGTTGTCCTGATTGCTAAATCAGAGACACATCTCCAATCCAACCTGCAAGTCTGGAAGGAAGAGCTGGAGAAGAGAGGGATGGTCATAAGCAGCTCTAAAACAAAATCCATGGTGATATCACGAGAAGAAAGAAAACATCAGATTAAGTTGGGAGAACAGGTCCTGGAGCAGGTCGACCACTTTAAATATCTCGGAGCTATTATAGACCGAAAGGGGGGCATCAAAGAAGAGTTGGCCACTCGAAAAGCAGCGGCTGGGAGACTTTATCAGGCCATAAATCGAGGATTCCTCAGCAAGAAAGAGGTTGGTAAGAAAACGAAGATGGCTGTATACCGCTCCACCTATGTCCCAGTCTTGACATATGGATGCGAGTCATGGGCAATGACTACAACCCACAAAAGCCAGATCCAAACCTCAGAAATGAGGTATCTGAGGAAGGTGGTTGAAGTAACAAGAAGAGACATGGTCCGCAACCAGACGATACGTCAAGGCCTAAAATCCCACCCGCTGCAGACCCAAATAGAACAGTCCCAACTAAGATGGTTTGGCCATGTCTGCAGAATGGGAGAAGATCGGCTACCACGACAAGCATGGGAAACAAAGAGCCAGGGATCCAGACCTCCAGGACGACCCAGAGTCCGCTGGGAGGACAACATTAGACAATCTTTGAAGGACCGAGGACTAGAATGGAACCAGGCCAGGAAGAAGACAGCTGATAGAATAGTCTGGCGCTCTCTCTTCCAAACCTCTACACCTCACGGTAGAAGAGGAACGACTAAGTAAGTAAGTAAGTCTTTAAAAATTTTATTTTTACATGCCATTTGGATGTACTACCAATAAGAAGTAAGTGCACATGCACTAAAACATATACGAGCTAATCAATTTAACCTTTACACCTCAAGGTAGAAGAGGAACGACTAAGTAAGTAAGTAAGCTAATAAATTTACAGAGGCTAAAAGACAGAAAAGCCTCTAGTGGTACAGTCTATTTGTGATTTTCTGTTTGTAAACTGTCACCGTTAGATAAAGTCTTGCATTCAACTTATATTGCTCTAAAGCTGCAAAAACTGATTTCACATCAGCAGGTGTAGTGAAACCAAGACACATTTTTGATGATAGTTTTCCATAAAAAGAGTGACAGTTAAAATATGAGCAAGGCATGTACCAGAAGAACAACAAGAATAAAAAAGGATGGAAGTGACAAGAAAAGAAGTAAGCAAGGTCCAGATGCCTCATTTAACGGAGGTGACTTTAAAGAAGTAGGTGCTGCAAGAATTCTTTGTGGACGTGAAAGCAAAGATGCTCAAATTCAAGAATTAGGCAAGTACAATGCATTTCTTATTTAATTAGTTTTTTTGTGTTCTTTATTATAATAATGTCATTAAACAGGTGAATGTGGGTGAATGATGTAATAGCCATTTTGGTTGAGTGCCATATAGTTTGTTGACATGTGAGTTTGGGTTAAATTCATGTACATGTAGCACGTCTGATTACTGTTTAGACCAGGGGTCGGCAAACTTTTAGTAGTGTCGTGCCGAAGTAATGTTGCAAAGTCACTCAGCGTGCCAACCTAAGTCCACCATATTTTTATATACAACAATTATTGAAACGATTTTAAAATGATCTTGTATTAACATGTTTCCGATACATTAAATAACTATTCTATTCTTTGTAGATTATTCAATATTTTAATATAAATAGGAACAAATATCAATACAAATATTATGTTTTGCAAAATTTAAGTTCTGAACACATTAGTTTGAAATTTTATAATAAAATTGCCATATGTATATTTTGTTAAGACAGAAAGTCCAATAGTTTGAAGAACAAAACAATTAAATAAACCAAACATAAAACACGTTATTAAAATTTTAATATGAGTAATCATTGATTATTATTGATCTGAGTCATTAATCAATTAATGGGACCCGTGTCCTTGCTTCTCCTTGGTTAATTGTTCAATATCAGGTGTGTATTTTGTCAATTTCAGCTTCACACAGGCTTCTGAATGCACAGGTGTTAGGCGACTTCTCTGTGGACTTAAAACAGCTTTCATGTGTGAGAAAATTTGTTCACATGTATAAGTTGACCCAAAAGCCGAAAGTAGAGCAAATGCAACTTTCTTCAAACAGGTGAACGCTTCAGGCAGGGATGTCCAGCAGTTGAGGATGGCAGCTGACTTTTTCAAGCAGCTTCCTTCAAGAGTTTTTCGCAATTCTACAAATTTTATCGGCCATAACTCTGATGCCTTGAATTCGATGTTTTGCATTTCAAAATTGTCAACATCCATCCACTCGAAAAGAGATAGGCTAAATGGGATGTTAGTATGATCAATTAAGGGGGCACACCCAGCCAAAAATAGGTTATCTTTTTAAAAAATTAACAGAAAAATAACTAACGAACTTGTTGACATAAAATTTGGCCACATGTTACAAGAGATATTATATTTTATGATGAACAAAGTTTACTTTATAAATGTTAATATTTTATGTGAAAATAATTAATTAACATGGAAGTGATGAAAAAAAATGAAAGGAAAACCCCCAGTGCACCTGGGAATGAATTTCACTCACATAAAAAGTGCAAAGAATGCCAAACCAGCAGATGATGTGCATAACATCCCTACCTATGGCGTGAACCACCCAAAAATGTCTAACCCAATGAGCTTTGTAGATATGGCTCTTGCAAAATGACCCTTTTAAATAGCACAAATTTAGAACTTTGTATAGCAATATCTCTGTTTTTATACCATGTAAGAAAAAAGTGGAGGTTCACGCCATAAAAAATAACATGGGCTATAAGTGTGCAAAATTTGAAGGCTATAGCTTTAAAATTGTAGAAAATATCACCGGAACTGTGATTCACAGGCCCTGTTTTCGTCAAAGTTTAGTTTTTAAAATGTTTTTGGAACACACTCATTCTCTTTGAACATTGATAACTCATAAACTATTACAGATAAACACATAATTCAAAAAGAATATTGAAGTAAAAAGGCTTATAAATATTTAAAACACAATTATTATATGCAAATCAAAAATAACCGTTTTTGTCTATTTCTGGGTGTATATGCCCTTAAGTTGGGCTTGATGAGGTAAGAAAACATGGGCCCGTAATGTTTAAGTCTTGACCTCGTTTAGCAAACTCTCCTTTGAGCGCTTCAACGTACTTCTGAAGCTCATCTCTGTTGACAGTGAATCGATTTGAATGAGCCTTTACGTTTGGAAAGTATTTGTATGTGTTAGTGGTAATATCTCTGCAAAATATGTCTAATTTTGACGCAAATCCTTTCCAGTGCTCAAAAAGATCAAGTACTGTTTGACCCTGCCCTTGTAAACGCAAGTTTAATTCATTCAGATTTGTAGTTATGTCAGCCAGAAACATCAGCTTGCACAGCCAGTCCTCGTCATTCAATTCCGGGAAATGTTGTTCTTTTTCATCAAGAAACACCTTGGTTGCTTCTAGACATGATACAAGTCTGTTCAAAACATTACCTCGACTAAGCCTACGAACATTGCTGTACAGCGGGAGGTCCGCATATGCGCTCTCCATTTCTTGTAGAAGAGACTCGAATTGCCTGTGGGTCAATGAAGAGCAAGAAACTATGAAGTTAACTATGACGAAATCTTCGCACACAAACTCTCCTGGTGTATAATGCAATGGAAGCTCAATACTTGACGTCCAATACGATCCTCAAGAAGTTTTACAAATCCTTTGTTCTTTCCGACAAATGCAGGGGCGGCATCAGTAGTAACACAGAATATTTTATTCATGTTAATGTTCTGATTTTCGAAATAGCTTACAAATGCAGTTATAATGTCCTCTCCCTTGGCTGTACCATCAAAAGGTATCAAGCAGCACAGTTCTTCATAAATACGGTCGTTGTCACAATATCGCGCAACTATAGCTAGGCGCGCCACGTCATACACATCGACACTTTCGTCAAGAGTGACACAAAATACAACAGCTTGTTGTAACCCGGTTGTTTGTTTTACCGTTACATTTTCAGCCATATCACTTACGCGCCTCTGGATTGATCTCGCAGAAGCCGGTATTTCTCGAATCCGAGACAGTATTTTTTCTTTATTTGGTAAATCACTAAACAAAATTTCAGCACTGCCCAAAAAAGTTTCCTTGATGTATTCTCCATCTGTGAAAGGTTTGCCCTTCGAAGCCACACACTGTGCAATTTTGTAACTACATTCGATAGCTTTATTTGTGGTTCCAATTACTTGACTAAAAATACTACTTTGTTTTTTTGTAGTCAGAAACAGCCATTTTTATGGCTTCACTTTTCTCCTCAGAGTTTTTAAACATGGACTGATATTTGGTTTGATAGTGTCTTTGTACACTTGACGTACGGCACACGACACTTTCATAACATAAAGCACAAACAGCACGATTCTTTTGTTGTATGAATCCATATTCGTTTGTCCAAAAGTCTTGAAACGAGCGTATATCAAGTTTTTGTCTTTTTTTTGAGTCATTTTAACGACACCGTATTACTTAATAACAACACCAACTTTTGTGCTGCGGTCAACGGACTGTACGGACATGAGTATGAGACAGCCGAGAGAACTGTAGAGGTGGTGGTGGTCGGGAGAGAGGGGAAGGATAGGACGGAAATATAACTTCGTCGAGGTCAGTCATTGTTGCTCCAAACTCACACTGGGAGTCAAAAACAGCGAGCGAAAACGAAATAAATACGCTCGTCCAGGCGCTAGCCAGACACTATTGCGTAATTATGATATTACGTCTCCGCTTGCCCGTCAAAATTCGCTTGGGATTCTTTTCAAGAATCTCATCCTGCAAACTACGGTAGCAGGTAGACGCCAGACTAGCGGGCGCCGCAAAGTATAACCACTCCCCTTGAAATTCGTTGAAGAATGTTTGTTCTCGGAAACGGTCCGTAAAAACGAAGACTTACGTGCAGTATAGTATGATCAGGCCTTTAGTTTGCATCAGATCGCACATTCTTACCTCCAAAGTCTAAAAACTTTCGTTTTGAAGGGTTGTAAAAACAGGCATAGCTTTAACAGAATTATATGCTTCTATTTAATTAAAAATTCAATTTTTTTAAAATGATATCATATACTGTACAGTATTTTAATTCACTCAGCGTGCCATTGAAAATCGTTCCACGTGCCACGCTTGGCACGCGTGCCGTAGTTTGCCGACCCCTGGTTTAGACTGTTGAGTTTGTAGAGATGTTTTACGCGAGCCAGTGGAAAATGTGTGATGTGAACACCGTTAGGTGATTAAGAAAGTACATGGATGTGAGAGGCAGTTTGTGATGTGCTTTCGAGCTGGGCAGTTGAGTTATCTGCATGTCAAAGGGCCTAGATGTCATCTGAAGGTGTATGGGTTTGCTACGCAAGAAGTGACTTGTTGTAGATCTGCGTGTAATTTGTTTAGATGAGGATTCATGCCAGCTGAGAAGTGATTTACTTTAAGACGCAGATGTTATTGGTGATCAGAATCGGCATCACTGCACTCGGGGCAAACCCATAGGTGCTCAGCCTCCCTCAGCAACTGTCGAAGAGTGTGATTACTAATTGTTCCTGTAACGTAATGTGATTTCTGTACAGATGTCATATATTATGAGGCCTAGAAGTGATTTATTGTATGGCCTAGATGTTATTTAATATTTATAGGTGCTATAAATTATTTATGATAGGGCCCAGATGTTATTATTAATGAGAGAAGATAATGCCTCATTCTTGTATTGGTGACATAGATGTTGTTAATATTGATGCAAGGAGATAATGTCACGTCTGTTGTTCTATTCTTAAATACTTTGATCAGATGCTAAGATGAAAACTTTTATTCTTCTGTATTAGCAGTAATACTAATTTTAGCTACATAATTTGTGAATTATGAAAGTGCAGAGACCTTTTTTTTCTCCTATAATTTAGTCGTGCCTTGCTACTAGGAAAAAAAATCTAGAGTGAATGTTCTAAGAGTATATATTCAGGCCTTCAATATTTCAGGTTTTGGTGATGTGTTGTGTAGTCAGGAACCTTTTCTAGATTCATCACAAGACCTTGACTGCAATCGAGAGGTTAGATGGGATTATCAGTCACCAGAAAAAGTAAAAAAGCTGAAGAAATGTAAGCCTAAAACTATAAAAGTCTCTCCTTTGGTATTTGTATCCTTTGAGTATACATGCCACACCTCGGAGATGAAAAACCTGTACAAAAAATTCAAAAACCCCGTACAAAGACCCGCAAAACCTGTACAAAAAAAGACTGAAAAAACGTATCAAAAGAGTTAATTTGTGTTAAAAAAATTTCAATTACGGCTTCATTATAATTATCTACTTTTTTTTTTTTTTTTTTTTGCTTATAAGCAGCTGTAAATAATAAATTATGCTCAGTGCGACATAGTTGTTAAAATAATGAGTAGCGTGCTGGCTGCCGTCAGATGAATGAACGACACACCACGCGGACCCTCGCAAATCTCACATCAATTGAAAAATAGGCAGCTTGATTTTAATGGTTGATTTTTTATTCACATGGCCTAACATCTCGCCGAATCTCACGATGCAAATATTGGCTAAGGTGTAGTGTAAGACGATCAATTTATATATATTTAATAATTAGGTGAAAAAACCTGTACAGAAATTATGTACAGGCCATACACATCTGAAAACGCAAACACCTTGTACAGATTATGGGTAAACCATAGCGTGTGGCATGTATGTTTGAGGTTTTTCGCTGCAGGAAAAGTCTTTCTTCATTCTTTTGTCATATCACCACCTCTTTTGAATTATCTTTCTAGTACCTACACCGTCATTTGTCTGTTGCTCATTCATATTCCTAATGGACATTATCATGCCTTTACATATATTCTTCTTCGAGTACCATGCCTGATGGCTAAGTGATCATGTCTCTCCACAACTTCCTGTCTCCAGTACTGTTTATCAGTTGTTTTTGATGTCTTTCCGTGCGATAATGTCAAGCTATCCAGTATCATTTCTCTTTCTCATCCTCTGTCTCTTTTTTCCTTCAATTTTCCCTGTTGTCATGATATATTCCAGCCTTCCTCTTGTCACAGCATGCCTAAAGAAAGGGGATGTCTTCTTTCTAATGTGAGTAATAAACTTTCTTTGTGCTCTGCTTCTTTCTGAACATTCATTACTCTTTTTAGTTGTTCAAAGTATCTTAAGTCTTCTGTGAACCACATCTCTTTTTTTAGTAGTTTAAAGTATCTTAACATTCTTCTGTGAACCACATCTCTTTTTTCCACCAGGACTTTCCTTATTTTCTAATTGCCCATGACTCAATTCCATAAGTCAGGATTTGCTCTTTGTAACTCTGAAGAACTCTCTTTCTTACCTAGTGACAAAGAGTCATTGCGTAAAATATCATATTTTCTATGGGAATTATTTTCTTACCTCAAGAGTCAATGCATTCAGCATTGCAGCGCCATCAAAGCCTGAGTGACTTTAGATTGCACACATAGTAACATGTCTCATCCTTACTTTAAGGACTTATTTTCTTTTTCAGTTCCATTTTTATTTTACTTTTATTTCTATTTTATTTTTATTAAATTTTTTGTCACAAACCTTCTGTTGTTTAGGGGAGATTAAAGATTTTGAAAGAGGAATTGAAACTTTAATCATAGTATGTTTTACTTCTCAATTGTTTCTTAAGTTTCTAATAATTAAACATGTTTTTAATTGATTTGTCTTTCTGGGTTTAAGGTCGAGGCCAGTACAGTTCTCAGGAGGTTCGGAAAATTTTGGAAAATTTCAGTGGTGCTGTAAGTTATAGTATCTTCATTTGCATGTGGTTTGTTTGTTTGTTTAATAAATGTACGTTATTTAGTGTACTGAATAATTTTTCTTGTTCACTTCTTCCTTTTTACACCTTCTAAAAATTAGTAGCGTTTTTTTCTGGATATTTGTGTATATAATATGAAGTGGGTTTTATTTGTTTTGTATTCAAATTCTGTATTCTACTCTAAGGTGTATGCAGTTCACATGAAGCATAACATTTGGGAAGTAGGGGCAGGTTGGAAATACTACATTTGTAAATGTGTCTGCGTATTTCCCAGTCTGTCTCTGCTTTATTGATATTTGGTGATAAGTATTAGTGGGTTAAAATTTATTTACAGGTTATTGAGAGGAAATTTGACATCTATTTCAGAACGCGAAACCAGAAGATCCTTTGTTACCTTCTGTGAGACTATACTTGCCGCTAAGCAATGTTGTGCCGCCGAAACACAGTAGACTTGATAAGAAGAAAGAAAAGTGAGTTGTTTTTAATATTTTTTCTTTCTATAACATAATCATTTTGTTGTTTTCTACATCAGTAAACATTTGTTGTTTTGAGCATAAATATTTTTTTACCATCAGTAAATATTGTATACTCTCTCAATTGCAATTTCTTTGCTTGCAACAGTTCTCAGAAAAGCTGTCTTAAGTAACAAGGTTGTTGTTATAGGGATGTGTTGAAGCTGACTAAGGAGCATAGGCCATCAACAGACTCATGCCAAACCCCCCCCCCCCCCCCTTATGCCATCAGCTTGAGGTCTTCCCATGTCTTCCACATCCCTTTCATTTCTGTCTCCAGTTCTCTTCTCCATGTGTGTTTTGGTTTCCATTTACCTCCCTTACCCAGGGAATTAAAAAACAATGACTTCCTCGTAGTGGTATCAGAAGATTTCCACTTTGTGTTCCCTGTCCATTGCCATTCTTCTCATCTCTTGTTCCATTGGTGATACCATTTCAACCCTTCTGTTTAACGCGAGCACCCATTTATGAAAGTATAACTTTCCTGTTGTTATATTTGTTGTTCTCTATATTTCAGACCCATACAATAAGACTGACTTGAAATTAGATTCTTATTATCAAGAGTTTTATCAAGCGCAGGTACAGGCACAAGTGGGAAGAAGAGCATTCAGGCCACACAAAAAATGGTCCGTATTACCAGCTCAGCAGAAGTGAACAAGTGGTAATCTTCAGACTTCGCACAGGTCATAGCAGATTGAGATACCATCTATTCAACAAACTAAAGATAGGAACTACTGATTGTGGCACTGATAAAATGACTGCCGAACATATGGCCATCACCATTACCATTCCTGGAGAAAATCTACGGAGATATCAACAGCCTCAGGCTGACCACTGCTTTCTTTGAACTTATTCAAGTTGACATCTGAGGGTGAACGAAGAAGAAGAAGATTCTTATTTTAATGCTGGACTTGATTTCTTTTGATATTCATATATGCTGCAATGCATAAAGATATTTCTTACCTTGTAGTTAATCAGCATTTAACCTTTTTTACATTTCTGTCCTGAATAATTAGCAAATAATTTTCTCATAAATGATATGTGCAAAACTAATACATGAATACATACAACTGGTGAATTTTATAACTATAAGCAGATTTGATATTAACAAACTAAAATAAATATTTAAACTGTTCGTAACATAGTACATTTTATAAGTGTTATATGAATTAATAGGTGTGGCATTGGCATGTTGTATATTCAGATATCTGCTGACACATGCCATCCATGAGAGAACATCCTTATGATATTGCACATATATCAAGTTCTTAATGATTTAACAAAAGAATAAAGATTTCTTTTGAAATTGGTATGGTTAGGAGGCATTATGTATGTAGGTAAAGCATTGCAGGATAAACCACCAGCAGAGCTGAATGAACTGTGGAAGAGTTTAGCAAGATCTAGAATAGAGGTACTTAAGTTTTAAAAAAAAATAACTAGGCATGATGTAAAATTATGTCCTATTATGTAAAATTTGGTGGACATACAATAGATCACAGAATAGGAAGAATGGGATGTGAAGGAGTTGACATCGTTTGTGCGTGATTTCTAGGGTTAAGTGTAGACCCTGAAGCACCTCCATATGGTACATCCTGGAAACTGGCAGCCTCAGAGTTCTCGAGTTGCCTAGTCAATGCTCAGGATTTGATTAGCTGCACCATAGTGACCCAACACCCAGATACGTACTGTTGTGCAACATGATAAGAACTCAGCATGGCACACTGTTAAAACACTGGAGGCTCCAGAGGGATAGGTATGGATATTATTAATCATCGGGTATTCTTCCAAGTACACCCTACTGTTGAAGTAACACACCTCTGTAGAGGTAACAGACTCTCAAATACATCCGCCACACAGGCTGATTCTATCTATATGTATGCTGTTGTCCTGTCCCTGTGTCTGCAATGTTGACATGGGTGTATGTAGACTCAGTTACACCCCACAGTACGTACGTAAGAGTACATGGAGAAGTCAAAAAAGGGTTGTAAACGACTGGGAACAGTTCGATACTGTTTATTCCGTTACAACACAGACACAACGGCATAGACGAAAATACGTTGACAGCAAAAGCATGAAATATCTCAGCGCTAGCAATACTGAACTGCACACTCGGCAGTTATGATCATAATCATGGCCTTACAAATCTCCACACTTCTTAAATACTCAAGACTGCACCTACGGCAGTTATATTAATGGCCTTACAAATCTCTACACTTCTTAAATACTCAAGACTGCAACTACGGCAGTTATATTAATGGCCTTACAAATCATCACACTTCTTAAATACTCAAGACTGCAACTACGGCAGTTATATTAATGGCCTTACAAATCTCCACACTTCTTAACTACTCAAGACTGCAACTACGGCAGTTATATTAATGGCCTTACAAATCTCCACACTTCTTAAATACTCAAGACTGCAACTACGGCAGTTATATTAATGGCCTTACAAATCTCCACACTTCTTAAATACTCAAGACTGCAACTACGGCAGTTATATTGGCCTTAATGGCCTTAAATACAAATCTGCAACTACTTCTTAAATACTCAAAATCTCCACTGCAACTACGGCAGTAATATTAATGGCCTTACAAATCTCCACATTTCTTAAATACTCAAGACTGCAACTACGGCAGTTATATTAATGGCCTTACAAATCATCACACTTCTTAAATACTCAAGACTGCAACTACGGCAGTTATATTAATGGCCTTACAAATCATCACCCCCAAAATCTTCGCTAAACATCTTCCTCACACATATAGCGAAAAATCTCGTCGACATCTTATCTTCTGCACTACGTAGGCATCCATACAGAAACACACATCAGGGCTGACCACCTCAGTCAAAAACCCCGCACACACTGATCCCACGGGAACACACCCCATTCACACAGTCACGAGAATCTCCTGTTCTCTTCACACCGCTCTCAATCATACCTGCGGACACTAGCCGCGAGAGCTATTCACCCATCACTCAAAAACAGTTCAGAAACAGTACATTATGACCAGAGTTCACCCGCTATCTGACATACTGTTTTCACGAAACTAAGAGGAGATATTTTTAAACAAATCCACTACTAATCTGCAAGCAAGTACTCTAACCCAAAATTCACTCTACTCAACAAGTATTTTTCAAGATCACCTCCCTTTCATCACATCTGCACTCATCACACACCAAGCTTGGGGAAATTACTTGAGCCTCACATTTAGCTCTGGCTTTTACCTGGTTGACAGGAGGATCCCACAGTGGATAGATGACAGGTGAGCGGAGCTTGGAGGTGGATCTGTACAGGGTGTAGCGATTCCTTGGGAGGGTCCAGAACCAAAGCACAGTATTTTAGCCCTGCATATTAGGAGAGCCCCATGAACGGTGGGGACTGCACAGTATGGTGTCTCTCTTTTGCCCTGCTAGCCTAAAACCAGATGTGAGGATCTTCAAAATGCATGCAGAGCCAAGAAAAAATACCCGGGAAAGTAACTTTCCTTTTTATAAAGTAACTCATAACTTCAACTCAACAAGTTGCACAATGGCAGAAAAGCCACATTAAAACCTTAGATCAACAGTGTAGATAATGCTAAGGTAATCAGCTTGGCACTGGCTGCAGACGAGCAACAAACTCAGCAGCCCTGAGTATCCATATCGGAAGATATGGAGAAGATACTCTCAACGACAATGGAAAGCAACTCCTTAGATTCTGCAGTGAGCAGAATCTGATCATTACAAACAGAAATATTCTTTCCATCTGTTAAGGGATGGAGAAATTTCCTGAATTCTTTCGTTGTCTAGAATCCATTAGTTTTAATAAAGATGTGAAAGTTCTTTTATTTTGATTTGGTTTGGATTGTTAAATATTCTGGAAGTCAATCTTCTTGGATACCTTTTTCTGTCAAACTTCAAATACTGAGTGAGACTATCAACTGTTTGAATGAATCTTGAATGACTGAATAAACCTCTGTTCTTAGACGATTTGACAACAGTTTAATAATCAGTAAGTACGAATTCACAAAAGTCACAATCACGAATATGGCATGAAGACTCCCTCTCTATCTTTCAGTCTAACATTATCTTGGTTCGCTTTTTACACAATGTCATTCCACTTTTCCATAGTTGATACTTTTGTAATATCATTCCTTAATTCTATTTAACATCGGGGTATTGAGCGTCCCGGCATAACTAAAAGTTCATTCTATTTTTTTCCAACAACGTCAGGGGATTTGAGCGTCCCGGTATCTTTAATATTCATACATCATAATTTTCACTCCATAAACTTCGGGAAATGAGACCTCCCGGTATAACACTGTTCAATTATATTTCCAACAACATCGGGGGATTTGAGCATCCCGGTATCTTTAATATTCATACATCATAATTTTCACTTCATAAACTTCGGGGAATGAGACCTCCCGGTATAACATTGTTCAATTATATCTGTCCATATAATTCTAGTTTAACATACTTCTATGTCTTGGGAATTATCGTCCCGTATTGTCTTCAATTATAATCCTGGCATATTCTCATTCCTCTCATTTAAAGCATTTAGCTTACCATTATCCTCAGAAATATTTCTTGAATACACACTCCAATATACTGGCTGATACACAAGCCATTAGACACACGTCTTGACGCTATGGCGTCATATTCCATTCTCCCCTACGTCATTCCTAGATACTCATCTCATAGTGACCACTCTCATGTATCTCTTGCATTCAGTTGAGGTACGACATGGTGTGACAAAAATCCGGCACTAATAATAAGTTGCCGCGATAAAAATCACACCATGAAGCAGCCTCAACACCATCTTTCCATTACTTCCTTCAGGGCAGTAAGCAATTTGCCTTGCTTGTCCTTTATAAATTTGAGAGGGCATTGTTTTTCCTCCTGGATGGTGAGCAAGGTCAAGCATCAGAAATGATAACCACTAGCACAGAAGAGAAAACCAATGATGGTGAAGATGACATAAAGATAGAAGAACTGAAGGCAGCACTGGAGAAAATAAAGATGGGCAAAGCAGCAGGGCATGATGGTATAACACCAGAAATGGTTAAGTACATGGGAGCAACAGGCGACCTATTACTCTTAAGGGTCCTACAGGCAGCGTGGTGCAACAAGACCATACCAGAGGATTGGGAAATTGCCATCATAACACCGATTTTCAAAAAGGGTGACAATGGACAATGTGGAAACCATAGAGGCATATCCCTTCTCAGTGTCCCTGGTAAAATCTACTCTAGAATCCTAGAGCAGAGACTCCGACGCCTAGCTGAGTCACAGTGAATTGGATGAGATCCAGTGCGGATTCCGAGCAAACCGAAGTACTCGAGACCTAATCTTCACACTCAGACAGCTGAGTGAAAAGGCCGCTGAGTATAAGAGTGAGATCCATTTTTGTTTCATAGATCTGTAAAAGGCGTTTGACAGGGTCTCCAGGAGCAAACTTTGGGACTGTTTGGCAAGGAAGAACATTCCAGCACCTCTGATTCATGCTATACAGAGCTTCTAGAAGTCTTGCAGAAATTATGTGAGGACAGGAAACCATAAGTCAGAAGAGTTCAGGACCACCACTGGTGTAAGACAAGGTGATATCCTGTCACCTTATCTTTTCATACTCCTCATGGACGATGTCATCAAGGCATGTAAGGAGAGAACAAGAAAGTACTGGAAGATGAGACAGGTCTGTATTTCAGAGCTGGCATTTGCTGATGATGTTGCCCTGATTGCTAAATCATAGGCACATCTCCAATCCAACCTGCAAGTCTGGAAGGAAGAGCTGGAGAAGAGAGGGATGGTCATAAGCAGCTCTAAAACAAAATCCATGGTGATATCACGAGAAGAAATAAGACATCAGATTAAGCTGGGAGAACAGGTCCTGGAGCAGGTCGACCATTTTAAATACCTCGGAGCTATTATAGACCGAAAGGGAGGCATCAAAGAAGAGTTGGCCACTTGAAAAGCAGCAGCTGGGAGACTTTTTCAGGCCATAAATCGAGGATGTTTCAGCAAGAGAGAGGTTGGTAAGAAAACGAAGATGGCTGTATACCGCTCCACCTATGTCCCAGTCTTGACATATGGATGCGAGTCGTGGGCAATGACTACAACCCACAAAAGCCAGATCCAAACCTCAGAAATGAGGTATCTGAGGAAGATGGTTGAAGTAACAAGAAGAGACATGGTCTGCAACCAGACGATACGTCAAGGCCTAAAATGTCACCCCCTGCAGATCCAAGTAGAACAGTCCCAACTAAGATGGTTTGGCCATGTCTGCAGAATGGGAGAAGATCGGCTACCACGACAAGCATGGGAAACAAAGAGCCAGGGATCCATACGCCCAGGACGACCCAGAGTCTGCTGGGAGGACAACATTAGACAATCTTTGAAGGACCGAGGAGTAGAATGGAACCAGGCCAGGAGGAAGACAGCCGTAAGTAAGTAAGGTGAGTGGATGCAAGAAAAAAATAATGGTGTTATATATATTGATAGACATTGAATTAATGTTGCACCATGCTTGTACAATGTGTAGATGGTGTTGTAGAAGCCTGCCGCAGTAAGTATGGTGTCACTGGCAAACAAACAGTTGTCATGATGGTGGGGTGATGGTTAATTATGAATAAAAATATTAAATAACAAAGGACCTAATATCCTTCTTCTTCACCTTTCAACTTCCCAACAAGCATAGGCCTTCAAGAAACTTATGCCAAGTCATCCTGTCCCATGCCATCAGCTCAAGGCTTCATTGCCTCTTCTCCATCTGTTCTGTGGTCTTTCACTACCTATCTTACCCTGGGTATTCCAGAACAAGGACTGCCTGGTAATGCTATTTACAGGTTTTCTCAGTGTATGTCCTGTCCATCTCCAGCATTTTCTTCTCATTTCTTGTTCCACTGGTTCTTGTCATCAGTTGCACATTAGTGATCTTGTCATACCAGATTCTGTAGCTTTTTTTGTTTTTCTCCATGTTTCAGAGCCACACAATAGGACTGGCTTGACAGTTGAAATTAAAATTCTTATTTTTGTTTTGGACCTGATTTCTTTTTATCTCCATATATTTCTCAATGCAATGAAAGCTCCTCTGGCCTTTTGTATTCTTTGTTGTTGTTGATATCATTGAAAGGACCTAATATGGAGCTTTGCTATGGGGCATCAGGTGACAAAACATTGTTATAGATCAGTGGTATTCAACCTTTTTTGTTCGTGTACCCTCAGGTATAATTTATCTTTAACTATGTACCCCCAAGGTTATTGGTGCATAATTCCAAGTTTTCAATTTACCTATACGTAACTAAAATTCTAGGGCATAGGGCAAGCATCTAAAATAAATTACATAATTTACATCCAACATAATAAATTAAAGTTTAAAACATTTAAAGTTTAATATTTTTAATAATTAAACAATAAGTAATTTACTTAATATTATGAAAAATAAGAAAACCCTCCGACAGTGCTTTGGCAGATTTTATTTTTTCACGTACCCCCTTAGATGTCTTCTAACCCCTAGGCGTACGCTTACCCCAGGTTGAATACCACTGTTATAGATAACACATTGTTTTCTGTCTTCTACGAATGAATTCATTTAATGATATTACTAGAAAAATTATGTATTTAGGGTTGTTAGTAATAAGAAGTGATCAGTTGTGTCAAATGCTTTATATCAAAGGTTGGCAACTGGTCAATCACAATATACTGATAGATCACAGGGGAGGATTTTGGTAGATCTGTACGTGATGGAGGGATACAAAGAATGAATTGTTACACTAGGGAAATTTTGAACTAGCTCTATACTGCTGGCGCTTAAAAGCGTAATATCCTCAAGGTATTTTTACCATGTTCCCAGTGAAAATCCACCAGCTAGCTTCTGAAAATTCACTTTATTTATTAACAGCACAATATAAGAATGCGATATTTTCTTTAACTGAAGTCAAAATTGTGTAAAATTTAATTGACTTTGAATCGTCCACCGCTGTGTCAACGGAATAGCAAAAAGCAGATCGTCAAGCCGAGATAAAAAGTACATGTAGGCTGCACTAATGTCCCAATACTCTGAAAATAGACATTTTATCATGGTAGACCTTTAGAGATCTCAGCATTTGGAAAGCAGATCCCTAATGCTCCATTGTTGCCTGAATGGAGCCTGCTGTTGCCTTATATAGACCTTTGCATATAACTCCCAGTATTTTTATCACAGTTAATATTGGAGTGCCAAAATTCAGTCAGTTTGGCTAACAATCTTGATATTGGAGTGCCAAAATTCAGTCAGTTTGGCTAACAATAGTTTCATACTGCTACTGTGGATTCTCTTTTACAGGATTGCAAGAAAGCATAAGCAGAAAGTTCAGAACACAGACCATGTGCAGCAGGTGATACAACTGTTACAGGACCAGACAGTAAAGCCAACAGCAGGTATATGAACCTATAGACATGCTGAGAACTGTTCTAGTCATTAGTTCCTTTGTAATAAATGGTTTTTAACAAAATCATGTGGTTTTCAACCAACCTGAGCTCTACCGGGCGCAGTTATGTTGTTTTATTGCATTTCTTTGTATGCTTGTATTTTTTTATTTAAGATGTTTGCTACTTTCTTGTGTGTAGCACACCCTTTCAACCATTTACCATATACATGGAACTGTTGGTTATATCAGAACGTTTTTTTTTTTTCATTTAGTGTGCTATTTTCTTATGTTTATTATCCGCTCTGTAATGTATTACTCCTCATGATGGGGTTTTTACTTTTTGGTTAATAATTCATGTTTGTAGTGTTGTTCAGAAGCAGACTTGTTGTCTATGTATGTAGGGATGGTTAGGGTTAAATAAACCAGGTGGTCAGTTGTGCCCAAAAAATGGTCAGTGCCACGATAGAGCTTATTTTCTCAAAGAGATGAGAAGATGGCGCTGGTGATTGATGGGACACACCTTGAGGAAACCTTTTGATAGCATTACCAGACAGTCCCTATTCTGGAATCACCAGGGTAAGAGAAGTGGAGGTAAGATGGAACAAGATATTTAGAAGAGAACTGGTGACAGAAACGAAGATGTTGAGGAAGGCATGGAAAGACCTTGAGCTGGTGGCTTGAGTTTGTTGAAGGCCTATGCTTCTCAGGGAGCTGTGGGATAGTGAAATGAATTTTTTTTTTTTGCGTACGCCCGCTATTACTCGAGGCGAAATCTCAGGCTAGTATGTCTACTGAGACTGATTTTTACGTGAGTATCCCTTTTTTCTTGTACAGAGACAGGTGTCCCTCGCCATTCAGGCAGATACTTGCCGATTTCGGAGGTACCCATTAGAGCTGGGTCGGCTCAGGCGCCGCCAGTCCCTGGTCGACGACACTTCTTCAAATGTTCTTGCCAGGTCTCGAGTTAATCCAGTCCAATTCCCGGTCGACGAAAATCTTCAAATGTCCTCGCCCGGGTTTGATTCTGGGTCACCCGGTCGCCAGCGCAGTTTGGTAACCACTACATCAGCGCTGCTCCCCAGTGAAATGAATGAAAGCTTATTGAACAAACACTTCTTCAGTCATTGAAGGTTGGGGATGGAGTGGCATGACAGATTGCCTGGTTTTCTTGGGTACAGTTTTTTTTTTTTTTTTTTTTATCCCATTAAGCCTTTGTCCATCTCTTCTGGAACGGTTCTCCTTTTCTTCAGAAAGGAATGCAAGAAGTATTTTCCTCTTCCATTAAGTCTTTTAACCACGCACACAATAAAATGGAACTAAGAAAAATTAATATAATGATGGCAACAAACAGTTGAAAAGTGCTGATTATAGCAAACTGAAACTTCTGATTAACTTCTTGTAGGACACATTACATGATTAAAAACATTTAATAATTAAAAAAATTTCCTTTTATAAATTGTTTTAGATTTTAATTGTTTTGATGCATTTGTGTGCTTGTGTATTTTTTTTTTTTTTAACTACTGTTGACTAATTTAGTCATCCATTTTTATTTTGTGTATTAAAGTGAACAAATGACATTTTAAAGTCAATTAATACTTCTTTCTTATAACCTTGTGCACATGTGAGTGTACATGTAACTTTTTTTTTTAAACAATCTTCCTAAATAGAAACAGTTTGTGAGAATAGCAGAATTGAACAGCAAATAAAAATGACTAAATGAGCAACAGGGAGCTGCAGACTTTCATGGATGGGTGCTTGCGTGGAGGGATTGGGATGGTGTGACGGGGTTACCAACGTGGAGCTGATGACGGGTGCCGGTGGGGCAAGAGATGGGAAGAGGACATTGGCGACAGATGGGACGCGCACTGAGGAATCCTGTTGATAGCGTTGCAAGGCAGTCCTTGTTCTGGAGCCTGCGGGGCAGGAGAGGCAGAGGTGGACCAGGAGGCACATGGAGGGGAGAGCTGGAGGCAGAGGTGAGGGTGTTGAGGAGAGCGTGGAGGGAACTTGAGATGATGGCACGTGACAGGAGGACGTGGCATATGTTTGTTGGGGGCCTGTGCTCCTTTGGGAGTGGAGGGTTATGAATGAATGACATAAGCAACAGGTGTGGACAAAATGCTGGCGTTAGATATAACGGACACACACTGAGGAAACCAGACAATAGCATTGCAAGGCAATCCTTTTATTTGAATCCTGAAGGTAAAAGAAGCAGAAGAAGACCTAAGAACACATCAAAGGGTTTTTTTAAAAAAAGATCTTTGAACGAGTGGTGTAGGACATCAAGACTTAGCATAAATATTTTGAAAGCCTTTACTGTAGATGAAGCTTAAGGGTTATAGAAGGGAGCTGCGCTGGTGTAATGGTTACCACATTGCGCTGGCGATCAGGTGTTCAAGCCTGGGCCTGGGCATTTGAAGGAGTTTCACCGACCAGGATTTTGACTGAATAACCTGAACGGTTCCTGAAATAAACCCTCTGTGAATGGGAAGGAGCGAAGCTCCTGACTGGGTTGGAAGGAAAGTTCACAGGCTCCCCAGCCTTGCAATGACATGTCATTGAGCCGAAGGACTGAAAGCCCAAGTGCCGCTGATTAAGAAAAAAAAAAGGGTTATAGAATGATGAAGTTAACAATTCAAGCAAGTGTTGTTAATGGGTGGAGCTGCGGCGCATTTTAAGTCAAAACAGCACAAACATGAAAATTGAGTTTTAGTCTGTTCGGATAATTTATGTTCCCCTGAATCTAAATCTGTGAAAATTATTTGTACTAACACGTTCTAAGTAGGTATATTTTAATTTTGTTAATAGTATTTTCTTCAGAATTTGAGCTTTTCTTGTGGAGAAAATCAAGATTGTCTCAGAACCTTGTTTGCCGTTACTAATGTTCTTAACTTGCATATTTTTTAGTCAATCAATATGAGCTATGGCACAGATACTTTCCATAGGATAATAATATCAGGTTTGATTTTTGATATCTTATCAACATTTTGATTTATTGCAAATAATATTTTAAAATTTTGAATAAAATGGTTACTATTTTTAGATACAAACTTTAAAGTTCTATACCTCAAGATCTACTGAAGTTCTCAAAAATCCAATCTGACAAAAGTTTTAAAATATAATGATAGACATTCTGTTTGAATTTGGTATTGATAGATCAATAAAGAAAACAAGAAATAGAACAATATAATCCAACAAGGCCAATGTTTCCACGGCAACCAATGATGCAATACCATCAAACTCTTCATTATGCGTTTCTATGATTAAGTCTGTGCATTTTCTTTGAAATCATGTGATTAATAACGAAATAAGCATTTCATGGAAGCTCCTCCCCTTAATAAGACAATTATTCAGAGCTTTCAGTTCATTCCCACACAATTCCATCAACAGATGCTTACTTGTTTATATGTTGAAAGACCACAAAATATGGAAGATTATATTTTAGGAATTAATTTACTTATAGTATATTTCAGTAATATTATCAGTTGCATTTGTAAAATAGCAGTAAGGTTGGTAACCTAGAATCCAAAATGCTCGGGGGCGGCCGTGTTTCGTTTTAAGATTTTATCGGATTTCGCCCAAAAATCTGCCCAAGTCGGCCAAAATGTAGCCCAAGTTGCCCACAATTTGGATTGATAATCGGCCAAAAGTCAGCAGAAAAAACTTGATTTTCAGAATATTTAGGTTTTTAAATGTTCGGATCCTGGATTACCGACTACTATAAATTTTTCCATTTGTTTAGTTTTTTTTTTCTACATTGATGTCTGCATTTGTAAAAATATTTTAAAGTTGAGATTGCTAACAATTTATGTTTCCTGTTTTCAATCCTCAGACTGCAAGAAGAAATGTAAAAGGTATGTCATAAGGAGTGTTTTATAATAAATAGGTGTTGTGGACACTTGGCTGGATTATGAAGTCAATTTAAGTTTAAATGATTTAAATACATAGAGAAACATTACCCAAGAAAAACCTGGATCCATGCATATACAGATGGATCAGCAATAAATACAACAGAAGATGGGGGTTAAGGAGTCTTTCTGAGCTTCAGCAGTGGCACACACACAAAAAGCTGTGAGCAGAGGCAGAGGCCTTAAAAACTGCAGCTGAAGTCCTAATGACAAAAGAAAGCTCAGAGAGACAAGTAGATCTCTTCACATTTGTGTTGTAAGTGATTGCAATGATGAATCAAAATAATGCCAACCTGGATGAATGACCTAAGAACAACACTTCACAAACTGTGTCAGCAATTCAAAATAGTTGTGATATAGTGGATCCCTTCTCACTGCAACATCCCTGGAAATGAAGATGAGGCTGACAGATTGGCAAAGGTAGGGGGAAAGCTGCCTCGACTTGACACAAGCATAACTTATGAAGAGGCCAAGAGTTTTATCAAGCGCAGATACAGGAGCAAGTGGGAAGCAGAACATACATGCCACAATAAAAATGATGTGTATTACAAGCTCAGCAGAAGTGAACAAATGGTAATCTTCAGACTTCGCACAGGCCACAGCAGATTGGAATACCATCTATTCAACTAGTTAAAGATAGGAACTACTGATGAGTGTAACTGTGGCACTGATATAATGACTGCTGAGCATCTACTTCAGATGTGCCCAACATATGAGGAACAGAGAAAGCACATATGGCCATCAACAGTGCCATTCCTATAAAAGTTCTACGGAGATGTCAGCAGCCTCAGACTGCACACTGCTTTCTTTGAACGTATTCAAGGTGACGCCTGAGGGTGAACAAAGAAGAAGACATGATTTAAATGCATTTTTACATGGGACTGGATACCTCATTATGTAAAACCAATTGCCACAGAAAGCACCGCTGCAGGAACTTGTGCATGCTTGTTACAGGCTTCCTGCAGGGAGACCAGCTTCAGTGGTGGCTCCATGTTCCATAAGGAGCGTGCAGGAAAATGATGATGAAATGCATTTTAAAAAAAAACAACTTTTGATTGTCATGAAAATATATATATATTGTTTGCTTGCTTTGTCGTTAATAGTATAAAGAACATATTTAGACAGATTTCTACAGTTAATTTATTTATAATAGAAATAATGTTTTACGTGTCGTAATGTCTGACTGAAGAAAAAATGATTGATGAATGTTTATGCACAAAAAAGAAAAAAAAAAAACAAATGTATTTACATTAATTTAGTCGCTATTACTGTCAGGAGTGAGAAAAAAGGTTGTCTGTGACGAGACAAAAGTCTGAGTGAGGTGAGAGATAGAAAATCTAAATTTAGTAAAGAATGTGAATTTTAGAGTGGAAGTGTAACAATCAGGAGTAGAGATGTTTTTCACACATTCAGCTCCTGTCACTCGTAACCAATTTTGATATTCCACTCCACTCTTCCACTCTCCAATTATATCTCTGTATAATGAGTAAGGATGCACACCATTAATTACTTTGCATACAATGCTAACAGAGATAGTGAAGGAATTCTGGTCCGCTAATATATATATATATATATATATATATATATATATATATATATATATATATATATATATATATATATATATATATATATATATATATATATTTTTTTTTTATTTTTTATTAAAGTAAATATGGAAAAGAAATAAAGATTATACCTGAACAAAGTCATGGAAACCCAAATTACAACAATATCACGATAAACAAAAAAACAACAATCCGTTTCAGTCACCACTTCAGGATGACAGAAAAATAAACCTGCACATAAAGCAAAAATACCCTACGGGCAGAATGACCTTGACAAGGCCACACAGTCAAAGTAAAGTGGTAAGCAAATTGTCTTCCTGACAGCCCAAAAAAAACACACACGCAGACAGACCCCAACCTACAACTAAGTAACCACCACCCAAGTCTCTATGTCCCTGAGTCTCTCTGAATCACCTTTACCACTGTAATATATTACTCTTTCAATCAAGGATTTCTCTTCCCCTTCTGTTCTCCGTAGAGTTGTGAAATTGAAGTAAATCCAAGAAATACAGACTTCAGTGGGAGATACTATCCAGTATAGGTTGTATAGGCAATGCGACCTACTGTAACCAAATGACGCAAGCCATTCAAAATGTGACTGCGCGTGTTCGTGGGAGGGGTCAGACTAACGCACGTTACTGGTGGTAGGTGAACTTGGAATGCTTCTCTGCTCTCTCTTTCTGGGGGGCAGCTGGAGCATGGGTACCATCAACTGGGTACTGCAGGAATATTTACTCCAAGTTGTAGATAAGAACCCGTGATCTATGGGTACTTTGGAGTGAATTGCGAGCTTGTCAAGCTATTAAATGATTGCAGTAATTAATCCAGTAAGGGCTATAGCACTCAGGAGGTGCTGTATCCAATCAGGGAAGGCGAAACCAAGCTTGGACTTAATGGGTCTCCCAGTTTTCTCCTGGTAGTCTATAGAAGCTTCACTGAAAAGAAAATACATACAGAAATCGCTATTAGCTAACCCAGTCGATGTACAACCTTCATACATTATTTACTTATATATATATCAGGCCGGCTAAACTAGGTGAGGGTAGCCGAATGGTTATAAACCTTCGGTGAGTTAGGGTCTGCCTACCCATGCATGCGAAGACTGGATTCGATAGACTGCGCGGAAGAAACCACCTGTTGGTTCAACGGGCATGACGGCGATTACCAGCAACGCGCTGTGGAGCGTAAGGAGCACGGCGAGGCACGTAGAAAGCCATGGTCATCCACTGCACCTGACTTCATCTCCAGTCGTCTTGACTTGTCTTGCCACTGGATTGAGATGGACCCAGGCGAGAGAGTGAGGTCGACGAATTGCGCAACTCTTCCTCACTTTAATCCAAATCACCGCGCAAGTCACTCTTTCATCCATTCATCCATTCATCCATCCACTCACAACAAGTCCTGTGGCGATGGGCAAGCGGCGAAGCGGCAGGCGTGGGTACGCTGGCAGTCGTAGTCGCAGACCTACACACAGGCGGCTCAGGCCATATGGTCGTCTTCCACTGATCGGAGCAGCAGTGGGATTCGGCAGCCCCCTGAGTGTCTGAGCAGCCCTCTTTAGGAAAGCACTGCTCACCTCCATGGCATGAGGAAGGGGCTAGAAAAGGTGCCCTAAACATTGCCTGCTTCACCATTACCTAACCAGCTTACCGCGGTTGGTGGGTACCCTACTTCGGCGGTCGACATATAAGAAAAAGAAAGGACAGATTTTTCCCCCTCATTCTAGGCGCATGGAATGTGCGCACTTTACTTGACAAAGACTTTAATGCAAACAGACCTGAGAGACGAACTGCCCTGATTGGGAGAGAACTGGCCAGGTACAACATTGACATAGCAGCACTGAGTGAAACTCGACTTGCAGGCGAGGGCCAACTTTGCGAAAAGGGTGCAGGTTATACATTCTTTTGGAGCGGAAGAGGAACTGAAGAAAGACGAGAAGCAGGGGTTGGATTTGCAATCAAAACAGCAATTGTCAGCAAGTTAGCGGGGCCCCCAAAGGGAATAAATGACCGACTCATGACGGTCAAGATCCCTCTGTTCTATGGAAGAAAACATGCCACCATCATTAGCGCGTATGCACCAACTATGACAAACCAGGATGATGTCAAGGATAAGTTTTACGAAGAACTACATGCAGTCATTGCATCAGTTCCTAAAGCAGATAAGCTCATCATTCTTGGTGACTTTAATGCAAGAGTAGGCTCAGATAACATCTCCTGGAATGGCACTATTGGTAGGTACGGCGTGGGTCGCTGTAACAGTAATGGACTTCGTCTCCTCCAGACTTGCGCAGAACATGACCTCCTTGTCACCAACACCATTTTTCGACTTCCTACCCGCAACAGGACCTCCTGGATGCACCCTCGCTCAAAGCATTGGCACCTAATTGACTATGTAATTGTTAGGAAGAAGGACAGGCAAGATGTCCGGGTGACCAAGTCCATGTGTGGTGCCGAATGCTGGTCTGATCATCGCCTCATTGTATCTAAACTTAAAGTTCGTATCCAACCAGCCAGGCGCCCTCAGGGGAAGAAAACTCAAAAGAGGCTGGATGTCACCAAACTAAAGAAGACAACAATCAAACAGTCATTTACTGACACCTTAGAAGACCGTCTCAAATCTATCTCGCTAGACGGCCAAAGTGTGGAAACAAATTGGGCAGCCCTAAGTGAGCAGATCTACAACACTGCTACAGAGGTCCTGGGTCCTTCCATCAAGAAACAAAATGACTGGTTTGATGAGAACTCAGATGATATAAAGCAGATGTTGGCTGAGAAACACCATCTCCATAAAGCATATTTAAATGATCCAAAATCTACATCCAAGAAAGACGCTTTCAACAACATGCGTAGAATCGTCCAACATAAACTACGCCAGATGCGGGATTCATGGCTGAGTAATAAAGCAGATGAGATCCAAGGCTTTGCTGACAGCCATGACTTGAAAAACTTTTACCTTGCACTCAAAGCGGTCTATGGTCCAACATCATCAGGATCATTTCCCCTCCTTAATGCAGATGGAAAAACACTAATTACAGACAAGGAAAAAATTCTCCAACGCTGGGCTGAACATTTTAATAATATCTTGAACCAGCCATCATCTATTAACGACGAAGCCATCATCCGCCTGCCCCAAATTCCTATAAATGAAGCATTAGATGATGTACCAACTCTGGAGGAAACTAAAAAAGCGATTCGTCAACTGTCTAGTGGAAAGGCCCCTGGCTCCGATTCAATTCCTGTTGAGGTTTATAAAGATGGCGGTGCAGTTCTGATAGAGAAACTTCATATGATCTTCCAGCAAATGTGGCAGAGTGAAACCATCCCACATGATCTCAAAGATGCCTCAATTATACATCTATATAAACGTAAAGGTAATCGCCAAGACTGCAACAATCATCGAGGCATCTCTCTTTTATCAATCGCTGGGAAGATATTCGCCAGAATCCTTTTGAATCGCCTTACGGCTCATCTTGACAAAGGTCTTTTACCTGAAAGTCAGTGTGGATTCCGGAAAGAACGTGGAACCACAGATATGGTGTTCGCTGCAAGACAGCTACAAGAAAAATGCCAAGAACAGCACTGTGACCTGTACACAGCTTTCATCGACTTGACAAAGGCGTTCGACACGGTCAGTAGAGAGGGTCTATGGAAGATCATGGCAAAATACGGCTGCCCAAAGAAATTTATCACAATAGTGCAGCAACTGCATGATGGAATGCAGGCTAGAGTTCAGGAAAACGGTGAGCTATCAGAGCCTTTCCCCGTCTCAAATGGAGTTAAACAAGGGTGCGTACTTGCACCGACTCTGTTCAGTATCATGTTTTCTGCTATGCTGACTGATGCTTTTAGAGACGGGGACACAGGAATCGACATTAGTTATCGTATTGATGGAAAATTGTTTAACCTTAGGAGGCTTCAAGCAAAAACCAAGGTCAAATCACACACCATCAGAGATCTTCTGTTTGCTGATGATTGTGCCCTCAATTCCTTCTCAGAGGCTGATCTGCAGCATAGTGTGGATAGATTCTCCGAAGCCTGCGCCAACTTTGGGCTTACCATCAACACGAAGAAAACAGAAATCATGTACCAACCAGCTCCTGGCACAGTTTATACTGAGCCAGTCATCAAGGTTAATGGTGAGAAACTGAATGTTGTGAACAGATTCACATACCTTGGTAGCACACTATCCCAGAACATTGTCATTGATGATGAGGTGAACACCAGGATCTCCAAAGCCAGCAGCACATTTGGCAGACTATACACCAACGTTTGGCATCGAAGTGGCATTAGTCTACAGACAAAGCTGAAGGTATACAGAGCTGCGGTGCTTCCAGTGCTGCTATATGCATGTGAAACATGGACTGTATACAGGCGCCACGTAAAGAAGCTAAACCACTTCCATACAGTCTGTCTCAGGAAGATAATGAACATCAAATGGCAAGACAAGATCCCGGATACCGCCGTTCTTGACAGAGCTGGTATCCCTAGTATTGATACTATTCTGATGCAGTCACAAATTCGCTGGGCAGGTCATGTAGTCCGCATGCCAGACCATCGACTGCCAAAGATACTCTTTTATGGTGAGATGCAGAAGGGTAAACGCTCCCATGGTGGCCAAAAGAAGCGCTTCAAAGACACGTTAAAGACGTCATTGAAAACCTTTGACATAAACCCAGACACATGGGAAGCTGCTGCGCAAGACCGAACTGCTTGGCGCACATCTCTTCGTAAAGGTGCAGCAGCATGCGAATCATCCAGAAGAGCAGCAGCAGAACAGCGGAGACAAGCTAGAAAGGACCGTGAAATAAAACCTTCACATGAAGCAAACATTCCCTGCCCACACTGTCCAAGATCTTTCCAGGCCCGCATCGGGCTCTTCAGTCACCTTCGTACCCATAGACTAACCTAACATATTCTTAAATAATTGGATGAACAGAGTGGTCTTCATCACCCGTGATGGACGAACAACCACTTATATATATATATATAAGCCATTAAAAGATTAAAAAATTTTAGAGCTGCTGGAGTTGACGAAATTTCAGGGGAAATGATTAAAGCAGTTAATGACAACAACCTCTTGAGAATTTTAGATATTATAAATGAAGTATGGAGAGAAGAACAACCACCACAACAATGGAAAGACAGTATTATTGTAAAGTTACAGAAGAAAGGTGATCTATCAGACTGTAATAACTGGCGTGGTATATCTCTATTATCAGTACCTGGAAAATTATTATGTTGCATGATGTTAGAAAGACTTAAATTGCATGCTGACGAAAAGATCAGAGAAGAACAAGCGGGTTTCAGGCCGAAACGATCATGTATTGATCAAATATTCACACTAAGAACAATTATAGAAGAATCAGTGGAAAGGCTCTATGGTGCGGAATGCTGGAGAGTCACAGAGAAGGAAATGTCAAAATTGTCCTCTTTTCACACAACATGCCTAAGAAAAATTCACCGCATCTTTTGGCCGAATACCATCACCAACCAAGATCTGCTTACTCGTAGCAAGCAAGAGGACATGCACACCATCATAGCTGGCAGACGCTGGAGCTGGGTTGGTCATGTCCTCAGAAGAGACCCCGATGCCATCACAAGAACAGCTATGTTTTGGACCCCTGAAGGAAAGCGAAAGAGAGGCCGACCAAAAACAACTTGGCGGAGGACTGTGGAGGCTGAGATGCAAAGAATGAACCAGAGCTGGGGCACTGTACGAAGGATGGCCACCGACCGTGCAAAGTGGAATCAATTTGTTGTTGCCCTACAAGACGCCACTAGGCGTGATGGCCACTGACTGCTTTGACGGTCGGTGGTTAAGGATCGAAGAAGAGAAGAGAAGTGGAAAGGCAATCGCCACTTATTATCACCTTCGTCGATTTTCAAAAAGCCTTTGATAGTCTACACCGCCCATCATTGTGGAAGATACTTACAATCCATGGTTTTCCAACAAAATATGTGAATATAATCAAAGCGCTATATGACAATGCAAGATGTTGTGTTAGAACAAATAAAGGGAATACAGAATGGTTTACAGTAGAAACAGGGGTGAAACAAGGCTGTATTATGTCACCACTACTTTTTGGAATAGCTGTTGATTGGGTTATGAGAAACTATACCCACAATGAACAATTAGGTATAAAATGGACAAATGGAAAATTCCTGGGGGACCTGGATTTCGCAGATGATGTAGCATTCTTAAGTTCAACACCAAGACAATCCCAAGAAGCAATAAATAATTTGTGTCATCTCTCGGTTAAAATAGGTCTCCAAATAAATGCCTCTAAAACTAAAGCTATGAACTTTTCTAACGAGACCTTTGATATCATCTTGAACGGGGAAAAACTACAGAAAGTTGAAAGTTTCAATTATTTAGGCAGTAAAATGACTCAGGATGGTGATACAACAAGAGAAATCCATACTAGAATTGCTTTGGCAGCTAGCGCCTTCAATAGATTATCTAACATTTGGAAATTACGATCATTGAATATACATACCAAGCTTCGTCTGTTTAATTCAAATGTTATCTCAGTGTTAACATACGGCTGTGAGAGTTGGAAAATAACAAAATCATTGGAGAACAAGCTGAATACATTCGAGAACAAATGTCTTAGAAAACTCATGAACATCAGTTGGAAAGAATTCAAGACTAATCGACAAATAAGAGAAGACTCTAGGCAGAAATATGTCTCCGACTATATAAGGAAAAGACGATGGTCATATATCGGTCATGTCCTACGAATGCAAAACAACAGAATACCACTACAGGTGCTCACTTGGGTTCCTGAGGGTAAGAGGAAAAAAGGAAGACCAAAAGAAACACTCAGAAGAACAATAATAAGAGAAGGAAGAACGTTGGGCCTAAATAATGTGCAAGAGCTAAGAGGAGTGGCGTCACAACGAACAACCTGGAGAGCACTGGTTTCTGCCTTATGCGCCGTGTTTGGTGCTTAAAGAATTTATTATTATTATTATTATAATATATATATATATATATATATATATATATATATATATATATATATATATATATATATATATATATATATATATATATATATATATATATATATATGGGAGCCGCGCTGGTGTAATGGCTACGGGGTTGTACTGGCGACCAGGTGTTCATGGTTCAAACCCGGGCGTCGGCATTTGAAGGAATGTTTACGACCGGAAATTTGACTGAATAACCTGAACGGCTCCTGTGATAAACCCTCTGTGGATGGGAAGGAGCGAAGCTCCTGACCGGGTTGGAAGGAAAGTCCTCAGGCCCCAGCCTCGCAATGACATGTCATTGGGCCGAAGGGTTGAAAGCCAAAGTGCCGCTGGTTAAGGAAAAAAAAAAAAATATATATATATATATATATATAAAATATATATATATATATATATATATATATATATATATATATATATATATATATATATATATATATATATATATATGATAGGAAACTCTTTACAGAGCGATACAACAGGAGGCAATCTGATCATCAGAAGAAGTCCCCCCATCAGACAAGTGTTTCGGCCCAGTATACTCCTTTACACTCTAAGGGGGGCGGGCCCACTTGGGTCATGACTCCCAAGCGTCTCAGCCTCCTGTTGTCTTGTATCGAAAATGAACCCATTTCACTTATGGTAGCAACTTTAATCCACAACTCCGCTAGCCGTGGAGGCAATTGTGAAAGTAACAAAGAGAAGACAAATTATTCCGTTCGTTCCGTCGCACACACTGAGACACCATCGCGAAGCCGCCGAGCCTAGCCACTGAAATTCTGACACTGACACCTCCTATAATATACATCGCCTGTTGCCCCTCAGTCACAGCCCGCTCACTAGTACACCACAAAACTCAGCGTTTTGTGGACTTAGAAAAATTCCTGGTGTTTTCTGTACCGCAGCGTTTATTGTCACGATTTCCATTGCCCATTGCGGTTGTTCCACAGCCAGCCTGATGCCTTTTCGGCAGTTTCACTAAGCCTCTTCAGTGCCCTTGTTCTCGCCTGTCCCTTCAACCCCAACAGTTTCAATAGATCATACATTGATGCAGCCACAAGCCCTCTTGCGCCCACTTCAACAGCCATGACCCTTGTAGTGAACCCCTCGTGTCTCAGATCCGCGGCCAGATCACTATATTTGGCCGCTTTGAACGAATGTTGCTCGTCTAATCTGGATTCAAATGGCACGGTCAGTTCAATCAGTATGACCTGAAGCGTTGAAGAAGAATGAAGCACTATATCCGGCCGTCTCCGCGATTTCCTGATACTCTCTGGATATGCCCCTCGTCCAGGTAGGTCTACCGCCATCTCCCAGTCGTTTGCACAATCAAGAAGAGATGGTAAACTGCTACCTGGTTTACTCGGTTTGGGGTGTGCTGACTTTCCTGCCCTCAGAAAGTATGTATTTGCGGTGCTCGGCCTGGGTTTGCTGTTCGCCTTCATCCTTGCTAGATCTATTGTCGCAGCAAGCTCATTTAGCACTTTGTTATGGCGCCAGGTGTATCGCCCTTGCCCTAATGACACCTTACACGCTGAGAGCACGTGTTCGAGTGTCTGCCTCCCCTGGCACAGGGGGCACTGCTCATCATCCGACTTTCCCCATTTCACAAGGTTGGTGGCCGACGGCAGCAGGTCATACATTGATCTAACCACGAAGCTGAGCCTAAGAGGTGCCATATGCCATATATCATTCCATGTCAAGGACCTCTGCAGGGCTCCTTCCCATGTAGTCCATTGGCCTTGTTGGACCTGCTGCACTGCTTTTTGCAACCTCTTATCATTCTCAGCCTCTCGTATCTCATGAACAACCATGTCTCTGCGCTCCCTGCTTGATGCCTTGGACCACCAGCGGATGTCTCCATGACCAAATCCCCGTCTATTCGTCTGTGTGTATCCGATTACCTCCCTCAGTTTGAGTGACTCTTGGGCAGCATCAACAGCTTCTTCCACTCAAGTCATATAAATAAATATTAGACAAACATAAAGGTAGGTTTTCAGGCACTCTTAAGAAATAGAGAAGTAGAACACTAGACAACAGAAAAACAACAGGCGTGAGTGGCTTACCCAGGACTCGAACCCAGGACCTTCCGTGTGACAACCCTGCCTAGCTATGCAAGCGAATCACACTATCCTCCCAGCCATCTAGGCATCACCAAAAACACATCCTTATGTGTTATCTTTCAGGTCACTGCAAGAACCTAGTATTAATTGCATTAAGCAGCTCGGGACTGCACTCAGTGACCCGTGACCTGGCGAAGCAGAGTAAACACGGAGTGAGGGCATTTCTCCTCCCGCACGCGTTCCTAAAACGTCTAGGCCATTTTTAATGCTAATTATACAGGCACAAAGGCTCACGTGTGGGCGACGCGTTAGAGAACGACTGCCCAAACCCCCCACCCCTTTGGGGTACTCCCTGAAAAAATCTGTAGCAACATCAAAAGGCCCTTCTGCGTTTAAACGCTCACTGGGCTAATACAAAAAACAATATATATATATATATATATATATATATATATATATATATACTACCCTCTAACGAACTATACAGGAATACATGGTGGATGAACAGTATACTTTTAAAAGTTAATAAGTAACATATTTACACCTCTTGTTGGGAAAATTCTCTTAATGAACTTGTCAAAGTGACTTAAGTTGGGAATACATTTCGTTTACAAAATAGTCGATCACTAATAAAGGTAATAGATACACACCAACACTTTCCTTAGAAAATTTTATAGATTTAACCTCTCAGTGACTTGAGTAAGCGGCAAACTTAAAATATTTGCTTAGCGACATGAAAGATTTATTTTTTAAAATTAGTTACTATAAGTGCGCTAGCTTCGATTACACTAGTCAACAAATTTTCAAAAGTTTTTTGTACCAGAAATTAAATATACCATTTCTTATTGATTTTGACATGCTGATTTCAAATATCATAATGAAATTCACCAATTGGCTCTGGTTTTTTTTTTAAATGATGAATTTACATTACAGTAATACAAATAATGTATGCTTGTTTAATTCTCTGGGGTGAACAGCTAGTCTTTCTACTTTAGCATTATAAAAATTGTGTTTACATACTCAATTAATTGATATTTCAACATAAAATTATAGAAAAAATATAAACATTATTTAAAGTTCACATATCATGTTTTAAAAAGACACATTTGAACCCATTCCGTCATTATTCAGTCGCTGTTCGAGCTCTCTTTGCTTGCTTCTTGTAGTCAATCGATGAGGTGTCTCTTGTCACAGTCCAACAGTAATCAGCAAGCATTGAAGGGCTCCAATTGCCTTGATACCTTGTCTCCATAGCAGCAATGTCCTGGTGAAATCGTTCACCATGCTCATCAATGACCGCTCCACAGTTTGACGTAAAAAAATCCAGATGAGAATCCAGAAAATGAATTTTCAAAGACATGTTGCAGCCAAGACTCTTATACTTCAGAAGGAGATTTTCTACAATTTCATTGTAATATCAGATCTGTTGTTTCCAAGAAAATTGTCCACCACTGACTTAAATGCTAGCCATGCTGCTTTTTCCTTGCCATGCAACACGCAAAGAAACTTGTCATCATGAAGAAGTTTTCAAATTTGCGGACCAACAAATACTCCCTCTCTTATTTTAGCTTCACTCAGTCTTGGAAATTTTCTGATGAGGTATTTGAAAGCCTCATCTGTTTTCTCCATTGCCTTGACACAGTTTTTCACGAGACCCAGCTTAATGTGCAAGGGTGGCAACAAAATCTTGCTGGTGTCGACAAGTGCTGGGTTCTCAACGTTCTTACTGCCAGGCTGCAATGACTGCCTGATTGGCCAATGTCTTCTGATGTAATGGTCACTTCGTGCACGGCTATCCCACTCACAGAGAAAGCAACAGTACTTGGTGTATCCACCCTATAGTCCAAGCAAAAGAGCGACCACTTTTAAGTCACCGCAAAGTGACCAATGATGATGATCGTAGTTTATACACTTCAAAAGCTGCTTAATGTTTTCATAAGTTTCTTTCATATGAACTGCGTGACCAACTGGAATTGACGGTAACACATTACCATTATTCAACAAAACAGCTTTAAGACTCGTCTTGGATGAATCAATGAAAATCCTCCACTCTTCCGGTATGTAATTGATTTTGAGGGCTGCCATTAAACCAGAAATGTTGTGGCACGCAGAAAGGTCACCCTCTGTGAAAAAGAATGTAATAAGCGGCTTCTGGCGGTTCCTATACACAGAAATTGTAACATCTTCTGCCAGGAGATTCCACTGTTGCAATCTGGAACCCAAAAGCTCCGCCTTGTTCTTCGGTAAATTCAGATCTCTTACAAGATCATTCAGTTCACCTTGGGTTATTAAGTGTGGTTTAGTGGATGTAGTTTGCTCAAAATCTGGGTCGCTTGAGGTTGATGGTTTAGGACCACCAATGTCCTCTTCTTCATCAGTGGAAGCAGCTGAAAATGATTCTGGCACTTTGGGAACTGGTAGGTCATCGCCATGTGGTACCAGACGTATTGCAGAGGGGATGTTTGGGTATTCCAGAGTCCATTTTTTCTTCTTTGATATGCCTTTCCCAATTGGTGGGACCATGCAAAAGTAACAGTTGTTGAGATGATCAGTGGGCTCTCTCCAAATCATTGGGACTGCAAAAGGCATAGCTTGCCTTTTGCCAGTCAACCATAGTTTAAGATGTGCTGCACATGTATTGCAGCATATGTGTGGCGCCCAGCTCTTATCTTGATCTCCTATTCTGCAGCCAAAATATAAACTGTACGCCTTCTTAATCACTTTTGTTATATTTCGTTTTTGTGATAGAAATGTCACCTCACCACATATATAACAGAAATTATTAGCACTGTTCACATATGTCCTAGGCATTTCTAACTACGATACTTTTGATAAGGACAAATGCACTAACTAATGGCAAAATTTTATCAGAGATAAGATATTTAATCACAAAGGTGATGTAATCATAGGAAGGATTGCATCATCAACTTCTAGTTACATTTTTATTGGTCATTAGAAAAAATTATGCAATCGCCCAGTTTTCAGCACACCAAAATTAGTTAAGATCAGCTATTTTCATTTCTGGTACATTTTGGTTGTTGACTAGTGTTATTTTAAGTTCCTGTAAACAACTATCTTGTTACTTTAAGTGCTATTACTGATACGTAAAGAATTCCTATAACACCAAATGTAGCTGGTCAGATTTTTCAGACTAGGAAAAATCTGAAAAACCCGCACCTACCCTGTTAATTGTAGGGATGGGGGCAGAAACACGACCCAGGTACGCAGAACCAATAAAATTTATTCTGGTAACTGGAACGGTCAGTAGTATTATCTAACATGACGCAATTAGTAGCGCGGGAGAAAAATAAACATGAGTCATAAGTTAGTTTACGATATCATTGGCTGAGGTCAGTAGGTCGGCAGGAAGCAGTTCCAGAGAGAGAGACGCCACGCGATGACTCATCGCGTCTGATATTTCATCATAATATTTTACTATATATGTAGCATCGAAATCGTTTAGCGCTCTCTTTGGTTTCAAAATTTTGCTGCCGTGAATCAACGCCTTATCGTCTGCTCAGCGAGTTGTCAGTTGCTCAGCGAGAGAAATTCGGTACTTGGGTATGTGTACATCTTAATTAGCGTCGTAGATAGTTCGCTTCATAATAGATCTTAGCATGTTAAAGTAAGTTTTCTTCTGGGAGTTAAGTTAAATTTATTAGACAGAAGTGCCATCAATTGCTATCTTATAATAAAACTAGAAGTTGTGCCTATAAAATTTCTGTGAATGAGTAGCAGTATCTATGATTTGTGTAACAGCTTTTTGAGATATTATCCGTGTGAGGATAAGCGCTAAGATAAACGAGTGCTCTGTAATATGTAATAGGAGGTCTGTGAAAACCTGCAATTTTGACTATGATAATTTGCAGTGTATATACGCAAGCGTATTTGTGTATTTTATGTAATTGTGTATTATTTTGGTAATGTAGTTAAGAAGACAGGAGTGTAAGGGATGTAATTAATATTACTGAGATGGTGTAGTAACAGGGTGGTTAAATATTGTGTTAATTGATACCTTCCTGGGTCAGTCCTTAAGAAAGTAGGGCTGGGGAACTTATACTGGGGATTTTCTTTTGCTTTCGGTGAAAGTAAATGTATTGACGCCTGAGGCAAGCCTAGAGCAACAGATTTAGGTCAGCCTGTGTCTGGGGTTTTCTTACCAGACAGATAGTTACGTTGAGGTGGGGGAAGAGATAGGAGGGGACTAAATTCGTTTGACCTTTGGGTAGGAATATTTGTTTATCGCTTGTGCGTAGCTTGTGTAGGGGAGATGTATTAAGTTGAGGGAAAGAGGGGAGTAGAGGAATTTAAGGTGGTTATATGTTAGGGATGAGAATGTTTTGAATTTGTTGTATAGTTGTGGTTATTTTTTTGTTCACAGCATTTTCACGGCACATAGGGAGGGTGTAAACTGCCCCTACAACTTACCACGGTAATTTGCCTTCTCAGGAGCCGAGGGCTCGAGACATCGCCATAGGTGAAGAAAACTGGTGACGCGGTAATACCGGCGCCAGTACGTCTGCACCAGTAAAAGAAAGAAGTTCTCATGCAGTGAAGCACATTCTTCAGCGGGAACGGGCTTTCTTAAAATCCTGAGCTCTTAGCTCATTATAACACACCAAATAGGCGTGTGGCCTGGTGTTGTTGTTTAATATGGCCATAATAAAGCCGTTTGTCCTAAACCTGACGAGAGTTACTGGGCATTGAAAAGAAGGTTCATCAGCAGTGAATCATTTACATCCCGAGTCAAGTACCTCGTTCTTAATACCGAAGTCATCAGCATCTGTAGGTTGGAAGGGAGAAAGGGAAATCATTCCTTTCCGAATGCTAACGAGAGGAGGGGTGTAATGGAGACACCACTCAGCAGAAGACGGTAGTGTCAGAGAGACACTGAACAGAAGCAGAGGAGAGAGAGAAGTTAGAGAGTCAGATAGAAGGACTTAGAGGACAGCCTCTGAGTTAGCACTGACAAGTCCGTTAGTGGATCAGCGCTTGTAGTACAGTTGTTAGTTGTGTAGGACATCCTAGAGTGCAGTTCAGAAAGTGTGTAGACATTTAGTTATAAGTCTGCAGCAGAACAGTGGGTTAGAGTTACTAATAATAATAGGATAGTTAGGAGAGGCGGCTCTTAAGTTGAGACCCCCCACCAAGTAGATTTTGGTTAAATCCTTAATTCTTTTTTTCCATGTGGGTTGAAAGAGAGGATGAAAGGGTTTGTTTATAGTGTCTGTCATTTTAATTGATTGGTGTTTTTCCAGGTGTGCGACCTCGCACGTTATTTATTTTGCTGTATTATTTTTTGATTGTTTAATAAACTATGAAATGTCCACTGGATCAGTTTCTCTACAACTATACAGTATCTATATGCTTGTCTGTATAGTTGTGTCTGTGGACTTTAGTGTAACCTTATCTCCTTTATGGTAGTCAGAGGTGGTGAGTCAGTAGCATTTAACGGCGTCACAAGTGGTGAGGGAGAGTCAATCTCGGTTCTCACCCTCGAAGCTATAAGCCTCATCTTTCCGCAGTCACTGTCATTCTCATCTAAATCTATCCTCTCAGACTTTCTCATAACTAGTGTCTTGTCTATTTCCTCAGACAACCTCTAAACTTAAATCCACTTCGTGACAGTGATTAAATGGACAAAACAAATGTTTTATCATTATGTTTAGTAGTTCCTCGTTGGTCTCTCACGGCAAACACTGGGTTAAATTCACAGTATCGACACACTTCTGTCTAGCAGCTGTAAATGGGTACCTGACTTTGCACTTGAGTTAGGGAAGGAAAAGGCAGCGAGGGAGGGAACTAGTCGCCCCCCACCTCTTGATGCTGGACCTTGTATAGTGAAGTCTCTAACACTTCACTTCCCTGAGGCAGTGTCTGCTATGGGACTACCTTTTATAATAGTTCCTGGGTAGGGTGGGGGGGGGGGTGGAGACACAGAAGTAATATGCTTACTGCTTACTTGGGCATGTTACAGGAAACAACTATTTTGAGGTTGTACTTGTGGCTGGCCATAGCAATGCCGAGGTTAAATAAAATGAAGAACCTATGGCATAACACCAGCAAATTAATAAAAGTAAAACTTCTGAGAACTTGCATCTTTCCGGTGGCAAGCTACGGATGTGAATCATGGACCATTACACAGACATTAAAGAAAAAAATTGAATCTTTCGAAGCAAAGTGTTACAGAAAAATTCTCAGAATATCTTGGACCAAGAAGAAGGGACCTAAGACGCGTCAACAGTAAGGAATGCAGTCATCGACCCAAAGCTTGACTGCTTGCGTCAGGGTCAGCGACCCAGATCTGACCAAGACCCTACTCCACCTCCAAGTGGTGGTCCTGGAAACAGGCTGCATCACTGCAGTCTGGCTGAGAGAGTAGTGATCGAAGTGGGAAGGCAAACCCGGTCCTAAAAAATGCCGTGCCAAAGTCGGATGTGTCGGGCCGAAAGGCGCAGATATCGCAGCTTTGCTGTAAACGGCGACACAACGCAACCAACGTCCTTTTCAGGACGAACGCAGAAGAAGAAGAAAAATATTGACATCCTACACGACCTGAACATCGAGGAAAACTGGCTCATAAACAATATCATGTCCCGGAAACTGAAATACATTGGCCACATTAAACGTCATAGTGTTTTAGGAAGAGCAGTGATGGAGGGTATGGTACCTTTAAGGCGAATAAGGGGCCGACCAAGACGACGGTGGACAAAGGACATTGAAGACACCTTGAATACGACAATGGAGGAGGCGGGAAGGCTGGCTAGAGATCGAGAGTCTTTCAGGCGGGCTGTGATAAGAGCGACGTTCTAAAAAGGACATGCTACATGATGATGATGCTTGTGGCTGGCAACCTCATCATCTAAAACAAATTGTTACAGAAATGACCGCTGCATGAGCCCATTAAAGCTCTGGTGGAAGTTTCTTGCAAGGGGGCATCCAATTGGCTGAGTGATTATAGCACTTGCCTCTCGTGGCAAAGTTACCGGGTTCTGGACTCGAAATCTGGTAGCGTCACGCTCCAGTCTACCTAGCTGTAAATGGGTATCTAACTTTGCTGTTGAGTTAGGGAAGGCAGAGGCAGTGAGGAGAGGAACTGGTCACCCCACTTTGTAAAGCTGGACCTAGTGTGGTGAAGTCTCAAACACTTCACTCTCCTACAACATTATCTGCGTTGGGACCACCTTTATGGCAAGTGGACCAGCAGCGGTGGTTGCTTAATGTTCTATAACAAACAATGAATGATAATAACTTTATGATTATACATTATTTTCTATTTTCAGACAATCTGAAGCGCCCACCAACCACTTGATTGAAGGATATGATAGATCTCATAGCGTTAGCAGTACTGTGTCCTCCCCAAGCTTTGCTAATGGAGATGATAACTGCTGGTCTGATGAAGATCTTTTCCAAGACAACTCTTTTCTCATTGAGGCTACTCAAAATCCAGAGAAGTTCTTCATTGCGCCCCAGAACGCGGCTGCAATGCCAAAACAATGCCTGCCTGAGCAAACACATACTTCAAAGAGAAACAAGTCTAGTCCAGAAGATTACCTGTTATCACCTGCTGGGTTACAGGCAGATGAACACAAGTCATTGTTGGCAGAGTCATTTGTTGTACCACCTTCTTGCGCCTCAAAGCAGTTCTCAATTTTCGGGGCTAAATCTTCTGCCAAGGGGCCCTCTTCATTTGTGCCATCATTTTCATCTGTATCATTATCTAATGCCTTTGCCAATTCCGTGAATAAATTTAAAAATGTCCAAATCTCAGGGATTTACCGTGACAGCATATCTGCCAAAAATGTGATTGTTGGGCCTACAAACGGACTCAGTCATGCTAAAAGCACAACAGATTCAGCTGACGGTTCCAAACCATTTGGCACCTCTACCTCAAAATTGGACAGTAGAAATTCCTCAGGGCCAGACAATGCTGCTGCCAACAAGAGTAATAGTTTAAACACAAGTAAATGCATAAGTGGGACCAAATTTGTAAGTCAGAACAGTCAGTCTGTTATTGTGAATGCTCTACCTGGGGCAGTATATAAGACTTCATTCAGGAAATTCAAAAGCTTCCAAGAAAATAGTTCATCGGCAGAAATCAGAAGTAACTGTGATAGGAGTAAGGAAAAGCAAAAGTCAAATCTTAACTCTTCCTTCAGAAAAACCCTCAGTTTTGATAGTTCACTTTCACCCAATAGAAAGACAGGCCTTTTACATATGACAGACGACAAACTCTCAACATCAGGTTTTCCTAAGTATCAGGGCAAAACAGAATCAATGTCTGCTGCTCTTGACTTCAGATCTGAATCAAATGAAGCCGCTAAATCAAGAGTAACATGTTTACAGTTGCAGTCTGAAAAGGTCCCTTGTGTTCATGAAACTCAGGAGGATGGTTTTGATGTAAGTCTGCCTGATGATGTTTTTCAAAAGTTGATGGAAGTTGACGAGATTTTAGACAGTCAGGCTGACATACGTGGTACAACTGCAACTACTGTCCTGCCTGGTTTATGTAATAACAAAAATTCACTGCCTGATGTGGCATCAGGCACTGCTTCAGAAGTGTTCAGGCACGCCTCTGGTCTGAATGGTGCCAAATTAGATGCTTTAGTATTAGACATGGCATTAGGAGCAGTCACTGTTAATAGTAGTGTTTCATGTGAGGCAAAAAACAGTATGTTTAAGGATAAGGATAACTGTGTTAGTGATGTCCTCGAACCAGTCAGTAGACAGTTGAGTATGCCAAAGCTTACTGAAACACTGCTATCTCCGGTAAGATCTGTGGCAAACCTCCAAAACAGGCAAAGAGGAAGGAAAAACTCGCCAGCGCACGCTTACTTTAAAAAGACATTCACCTTACAGAGGAGCTCTCCCCGTCATCTGAAAGTAGATAAGCACAGACGGCCATCCTTACCTAGTTCTAGCACACCTGTGAAATATTCCAAGAGTGATGAATCGTGCTGCGCTAAAGAAGAGGATGCCGTAGCTGTCAAAGACTGCTCAGGTTTGGTGTGTTTTTAATCAGTTTATAAAATTGAGTCAGGTTGTCTTTGAGGAGGCAAAGAAAGAGTAGAAGTAGTGCTCCCTTGGGCATGTTATACAAGACAACTTAATATGAGGTTATGCGTGGGGCTGGCAACCTCATGTAAAACAAATTACTACAGAAACCCCTTCATAGACGGTGAGTATCTGCCTGATTGGCGAGAGGACACCTGTCAGCGTACAGTGAAAATAGCATACTCACATAAAATCAGTCTCAAGTTAGATATACTAACCTGAGATTTTGCCTCGAGTAATAGCGGGCGTACGTTCAAAAAACAAAAAACTTCAGAAACCATTCCAGCAAGAGAGTGTGAATGCTTGGTGCAGGCTCTCTCTCTCTGTTATTTTTATAATGGCCTCTTTCCTGAATAGAAGGTAATGAATGATGAGTGTAATGAATTGTACTTTAACAAAAATTATTTTCAACTGTTGTGTTCATGAAAGTAGTGTAGTGCAGGTCACAGTAGTAATAATAATAATAGTCCCTTCAGTCATAACTGACTATGGGAACGCGCTCCCTGAGGTGACAGCCCTCAGCTGCTTATTTTCCTGGTTTTCCTTTCAACGTTTTTTTCTCCCTTCTTCTGCTTGCAGTGAGAGCTTCTTTTCGCCCAATCTAAGGTGGTGCCGTAGAGAGCAGCGCCACTTTGTGCGATTGGCAGCTTCATCCTCCCAGGTTGCTGGATTTATGTTCAGTGCCTTCTTGTCTCTCTTTTGCACACATCTTTGAACCTCAGCTGTTCTTTTGACCAACTGTTCTTTTGCCATCTGCCAGTTGTCCGTAAAAAATATCTTTTGGGATGTGACCATCTTCCGCGTGGCGGACATGGCCAAGCCAGCATAGTCTGCGCTGTCTAAGCAGTGTATACATTCCCAAAACATGCCATGTAAGTGCAGGTCAAGGTAGTTAGGGGAGGTAAAGGTAAAGGATCCCATTACACACCCACTGAGGCATATTGGGAATATGGTGTTAGGCCCATATTTTCTTGACCATCGGCACACTAGGGGTGATGTGGTCAGCATCACGCCAGCCGCTTTAACCTTCCCAGAGTTGCTCTGGTACCCATTTGGGGCTGGGTCGACCCAGGAGCCGTTTGTGGCCTAAAAAAATCCCACCTCATCTGGGGATCGAACCATAGACCACTGCGCTAGGAAGCCAGTGCGCTAGCCACTATGCTACCGCGGCTCCCCAAGGTAGTTAGAACCAGTAGTAAATTTTTTTATTTAGAGCCTAATTATCTCAGCATTTTTGGGTCTCTTATAATTTTCGTTCTTTTAATTTTATAATAGCCTTTTTCCTAAATAGAGGGTAACGAATGATGAGAGAAATGAGTTGTGCTTTTAAAAATCATTTTCTGATACTGTGTTCATGAAAGTAGTGTAGTGTAGGTCAAGGTAGAACCAGCAGTAATTTGTAGACCCACTGTATCAGCATTTTGGTTTTGTTTTTTTTTTAAATTTTTCTTTCGTTTATTTTTATAACAGCCTCCTTCTTAGATAGTGTCTTTGATGACAGCTTCACAAATGATAAGGCCTTGTTTGAATCACAGATTTTACCATTTCTGGAAAAGGTGGAAGGTGAGTGGAGTCAAGGGGCTGTTGCTTGTAGGGGCAGAAACTACTGGAAATGTTTACAAATGTTATTACAGGTATACCTCGGAGATATTGCGGGTTCGGTTCCAGACCACCGCAATAAAACGAATATCGCAGTAACGCCATATATCATACTCATTTTTTTTTGGCTTCCCAGTGCATATAAAAGCCTAAAATCATGTTTACACTATGTCTGTTAAGTGCGCAATAGCGCTAGGTCTAAAAAAAACAGTGTATTATAAAATTCAAAATACTTTATTGCTAAAAAAAATGCTAACCTTCATCATCTGAGCCTTCAGCGAATCGTAATCTTTTTGCTGGTGGAGAGCCAAAATCTATCAGAAGAAGAAGGCACGTTCTAATAAATAAACATGGGTAATTTGAAAAAATTACAAAAGGCAAGAGGAGCTTTCATTGCATTGGGAAACATATGGAGAACAAGAGAAATCAAGTCCAACACAAAAATAAGAATCTTCAACTCAAATGTGAAGTCAGTCCTATTGTATTGGCTCTGAGACATGGAGAGCAACAAAAACAACAACCAAAAAGCTACAGACTTTAATAAATGGTTGCTTGTGTAGAATAGAAGGACTGAAATGGTATGACAAAGCAAATGTGGAATTGATGACAAGAACCAGACAAGTGCCAGTGGAACAAGAGTTGAGAAGAAGACGCTGGCGATGGATAGGACACACATTGAGGAAACCTGTTGATAGCATTACAAGGCAGTCCTTGTTCTGGAATCCACAGGGAAAGAGAGGCAGAGGTAGACCAAAAAAACACATGGAGAAGAGAAGTGGAAACAGGTGAAAACAATGAGGAAAACATGGAAAGAATTTGAGCGGATGGCACGTGACAGGAAAACTTGGCATGTGTTTGTTGAAGACCTATGATCCTTGGGGAGCTAAAGGGTATTGATTGATTGATTGAATTTGAAAAAAAGCACAATATCTGCGAAGCGCAATAAAGCGAGGTATGCCTGTATTTGGTGAATGAGTGAAGCGGATTGACTTTAAATAATGTTTAGGTCACATCAGTCAAATATCTTTCTGAGGAGGCAATAAAAAGAATAAAGAATATGACTACTGTTCCTTAGTGGGGTACTGGAAGATGAGACAGGTCTGTATTTCAGAGCTGGCATTTGCTGATGATGTTGCCCTGATTGCTAAATCAGAGGCACTTCTCCAATCCAACCTGCAAGTCTGGAAGGAAGAGCTGGAGAAGAGAGGGATGGTCATAAGCAGCTCTAAAACAAAATTCATGGTGATATCACGAGAAGAAAGAAGACATCAGATTAAGCTGGGAGAACAGGCCCTGGAGCAGGTCGACCACTTTAAATACCTCAGAGCTATTATAGACCGAAAGGGGGGCATCAAAGAAGAGTTGGCCACTCGAAAAGCAGCAGCTGGGAGACTTTTTCAGGCCATAAATCGAGGATTCCTCAGCAAGAGAGAGATTGGTAAGAAAATGAAGATGGCTGTATACCTCTCCACCTATGTCCCAGTCTTGACGTATGGATGCGAGTCATGGGCAATGACTACAACCCACAAAAGCCAGATCCAAACCTCAGAAATGAGGTATCTGAGGAAGGTGGTTGAAGTAACAAGAAGAGACATGGTCCGCAACCAGACGATACGTCAAGGCCTAAAATCCCACCCCCTGCAGACCCAACAAGGATGGTTTGGCCATGTCTGCAGAATGGGAGAAGATCAGCTACCACGACAAGCATGGGAAACTAAGAGCCAGGGATCCAGACCTCCAGGACGACCCGGAGTCCACTGGGAGGACAACATTAGACAATCTTTGAAGGACCGAGGACTAGAATGGAACCAGGCCAGGAGGAAGACAGCCGATAGGATAGTCTGGCGCTCTCTCTTCCAAACCTCTGCACCTCACGGTAGAAGGGGAATGACTCAGTAAGTACTACTGCTTCTTCAGGCATTTGGTAAGAGGCCACTAATATGGGATTGTGCATTGGGCTTGTTATGCATCATTATGTGTGGGGAGAAAGAGCAATTGTTCAGTACTTCATTGTGGATGTGAAGCGTGTTCATCATTGGTGTTTTTTAAGAAGAGCAGATAAAAGATTCAAATTGTATGACAAGGTCACCAGTGTGGAGCTGATGAAAATGGCCAGACAAGTACCAGTGGAACAAGAGAGGAGGACATTTGTGATGGGTAGAACCACACATTGAGGAAACTTATTGACAGCATTACAAGGCTTTCCTTGTTCTGGAATCCCCAGAAGGAAGAGAAGGAGAGGTAGACTGAAAAACACATGGAGAAAAGAACTGTAGACAGAAACGTAAATGATGAGGAAGATATGGAAAGACTTTAATTTGATGGCACGTGAGAAGAGCCCTTGGGATATGTTTGTTGAAGGTCTGTAATTCCTGGGGAACTGAAAAGTAAAGGAGAAGAGGATAATAGATGCCCTCCAAAGACAAGTGCCAGTGGAACAATAGATGAGAAGAAGACGATGGCAATGGATAGGACACACACTGAGGAAACTTGTTGATAGCATTAAAAGGTAGTCCTTGTTCTGGAACCCCCAGGGCAAGAGAGGCAGAGGTAGACCAAGAAGCACATGGAGAAGAGAGCTGGAAACAGAGGTGAAAATGATAAGGAGAACGTGGAAAGAACTTGAGATGATGGCACATGACAGGAGGACTTGGCATGTGTTTGTTGAAGGCCTATGCTCCTTTGGGAGTGAAGGGTTATGAAAAAAAAGCAAGTATGCACTTTGAGGGAAAAACTGGAATCATCTTGTAGGATGTAAACTGAGTTAGCTACAGTTGTTTGAAAATTTGGTTTTGCTTTGGCGGTGGACATGGTTCATGTATAGGCCAGTGAAGTTGCCTGAGAGCAAGGGATCACACAAAACGAGTTCACTGCAAGTCTTTTCTGGGTATGGAAGTTTATGCATTACGATTTTTACAGTACGGTGGTGAGCAGCATTAATGGAAATCAAATATGTAATTTTATCCTACAGACAAGTATCGTATATAGTCGAGTATAAGATGGGATTTTTGTTTCCATATTTGGAACTTAAAAAATGTACCACCGACTTATTTCGAGTTAAAAAAACAACAGATTTATTAAACTGGTCATTGTTCATAGTGTAAAGGCAGGAAAAATCAATGCATATTTGTCTTATTTTCATAATTAACCTGTGCATAGGCATAAAGAATACCAGAGACATAAGTATATTTCATGAAACTCTTGCACAGTTTATGCAGTAGTTAGTATATTAATGAAATAATTCTTTTTTTCATTTTTAGCTGAGGCAACATTGTCTCAGAGAGAGCTTTCTAGCCCAATAAAGTGTTCATCTAAAGAAATTGAAGAGAAGAGACAGGCAGCCATACAGAAACGCAGCGTAAGACTTAGCCAGACGAACAAAGCCAGTGGGCTAAAGTAAAGAAATTACTGTATTGCACAGATGTCTTACTTTAGCATGCTTGGGCAGTGATTATTATAAAATTTGAGGTTGTTGAATCTAACAAAAGTAGCAATAACAATTCTCTTACACACGCAGTATTTAGAACCTGCGTTGGTGATAGTTGTTACTGTTATGAAATTGTACACTTATGTGATAGATTGCAAGAGATTGAAGAGGGATAGTGACATTTGTTAATGGACACCCTCTTTGTTATCATGTTTTTTTTTCTCTTGATCGTTATAAATGTTTCTTAGACATCATGAATGATTATGATAGTGTCATAATCGTACAGGGCAATTTGATTTGAATATATGGTACATCTCTGACGTGCATTCAAGAGTGCCCGTTGTTATTTTGGTATGTTTGTTCTTATTTTGATACCTTATTTTGTTTGGGAAGGATGCGACCTTTTATCAGCTGGGAAGGCTGTTCTACAATTTTGTTGTTGTTCTTTTTGGAACAGCAGAAGAAAAGTTATGTTTTCTCCTAGATACCTTTAGGGCATCAAGAAGTGAGAAATTTTCTTACTTTTTGCCAGCATTCTTGATGTATTCCTTGCATTTCCCTGCTGCTCTCTACCTGTTCTTCTTCACTGTGCTCAATTGGACCTTCACATTAAAGACATTGTTGAGTTTATATTTTGTGTGCAGAGTTACAGATGTTGCATATTTGCTTGAATCTGCTCCTTTTTCTTCGTTTTCTGTGATAGAACCACATCAGTTTCTCTCATAAAGTTGGCAGTCTGTCTCAGGCTTCTCTGATCGCTGTAAATTTTCTCCTTGAAATGGGTTTGTGAAGGCCAGGCTGTCAGTCTGCTTCCCTCGTGGAGCTGACAGTGTTGTAAGACTAATAAACTGTCTTCTCCACATATGTCTGCCTGATTGGTTTTTTTTTTTAAATGTTGAACAGATATTATTTGAGTCCTCTAGCCAGTACTTTCACCAAAAATTATCAACTTGATTTCATTGTGGTAATGAGTAATATCCGGATGCCATCACAAGAACAGTTATGCTATGGACCTCTGAAGGAAATCGAAAAAGAGGCCGGCCAAAAACAACTTGGCGGAGAATTGTGGAGGCCTAGATGCAAAGAATGAACCAGAGCTGGGGCACTGTACAAAGGATGGCTACCGACCGAACAAAGTGGAAGCAGTTTCTTGCTTCCCTACAAGATGCCACCAGGCGTGATGGCCATTGACTGCTTTGACAGTCAGCGGCTAAGGATCAAAGATGAATGAGTAAAATGATTCTGTTTTATCGTTCAGATGAATCTGTTTTTCAGTTATCTTTCTCTAAAGCATGTGAGAGGTTCACAAACTGGAAATGCTTTGAGACATTTATCATTTTATTAGTTTGAAATAAGAAGACCTATTTATGTCATACTTATCTTTATAAGAACACCTATTTATGTCATACTTTTCTTTTCAAACCGTAGTTCTCAACTTTTTTTTTTAAGCGACCATGACTCACATTTCTCAATTTGTGAGGCAGGTGGCCCATGTACCAAAGTTGATTAGTAAAAAGTTAATTATAGAAATTCGTCCAAAAGCATTCCACTTAAAATTTGGAGAAAGGGAAATGTAAGGAACGCGACCTGTTGCAATGTTTCCCATGAACCAATTTTGAGTTGTGACCCATTGGTTGAAAATCACTGCCATAGATGGGTACCCTCAGGGAGAAACAAGTGGTATTTCAAAGAAGGAGATCATGCACAAATCAACAGCTCTCAGAATCATTCATTCATTTGCTTCTTATGGAGCCACTTCTACAGCTGGCCCTTTGCAAAATGCCAGCATCAAAGCTTCTGTGCTACTTTAGTGGTGGTTTCTGTAGAAATCTTTTTTATATAATGAGATTGCCAGCCCCACGCACTTGTTCATATTAGTCACCTAATACAACATGCTTTAGGGAGCAATAATCTTGCACTTTCTTCTTCTCTTCACGAGACACCTGGGAAATGCACAAGGCCAGAATCATCATATAGGAGTCGATTCAGCTTTGTGAACTTTGAGAAAGGGTAGACTTGCACAGTCAAATGGAAAATATTGAGACACCAAGGAGTCCTTGAGAAATTAATTAAAATCATTCAAGACTCTACCAGGAGAGCACCTTCAGGACTGTCCACAAATGCAAACTCCCAGAGCCTGTTACAGTCAACAGTAAGGTCAGACAAGGTTGTCTGTTTTCACCAGCAGTCTTTCTCATGATCATGGAGTAATTGATGAGATGCACAACAGAAGGAAAGAAAATAAAAATAGAGTGGATTTGACAGGCAACGAGAATATCTTCTTTTTGTAGTTGACCAGTGTCTTGTATCACTTAAGCAACGGGACCTACAGGAAAGGACAAATAGACTTAACAGTAGAATCAACAAAAACAGGACTACACTTCAGTGTAAATAAAAGAAAGGAAATGATTATAAACAATAGGCAAACAGATCTGATAAGGATCACTGGTCAGATGATTTAACAAGTGCGCAGCATTACCTATTTCGGAAGCACCATTGACAGTAGGAGGAACAAACCTGGATGTCACTGCCAGAACAGATAAAGCCAGATATATGACCAGTACAGAACTCAACAGCTCTTTTAAAGAACAATACAGTTAGGCAGCTCAACATAAATGTAAAATTGAGGGTCAGAAATGTGGCATGTTACCAATAACATCACATTCAAACTCCAGACATTCACTGACATGTGCTTCCATTGCGTCCTCCATATCAAATGGCCAGATGTGATAGAAAACAGAGTCCTATGGAACAGAGTCAGGCAACAGCCAGTACAGTTAAAGATTAGAGAGGCAATGGAGATGGATAGGACACACTTTCAGGAAACAACCAACTAGCGTAACAATTTTCCATTGACTGGAACCCATAAGGGAAGAGCAGGGCAGGGAGGCCAAAGAGAATGTGAAAACAGTGGAAGAGGAAATTAAAAGCAACCTGGCTATCAAGGGCAGAGTTGAAAAACATGTCCAAATACAGAAATAGCCCCATGTTGTTGCCAGTTGGTCTTTGAAGAGGCAAAGAAAGAATAGGCCAAATGCCCCCTCAGGCAGGTCATACAAGGCAACTAACATGAGGTGGTGCATGGGGGGGGGGGGGGGGGGGGGGGGGGGGGGGGGGGTGGGGGGGGGGGGGGGGGGGGGGGGGGGGGGGGGGGGGGGGGGGGGGTGGGGGGGGGGGGGGGGGGGGGGGGGGGGGGGGGGGGGGGGGGGGGGGGGGGGGGGGGGCGCGGGGGGGTGGGGGAGGTGGGGCGGGGGAGGTGCTGTGGGGGGGGGGGGGGGGGGGGGGGGGGGGGTGGGGTGGGGGGTGGGGGTGGGGGGTGGGGGGGGGGGGGGGGGGGGGGGGGGGGGGGGGGGGGGGGGGGGGGGGGGGGGGGGTGGGGGGGGGGGGGGGGGGGGGGGGGGGGGGGGGGGCGCGGGGGGGGGGGGGGGGCAACCTCATCATGTAACCTCATGATGATAGGAAAATCTAAACAGAGCAATACAACAGGAGGCAACCTCATCATGTAAAACGTGATGATAGGAAACTCTATACAGAGCAATATAACAGGAGGCAATCTGATCATCAGAAATAGTCAACGTTCCCCCCAAACTTCTTGTTCTCTGTATCTAGAGGCCATTCAACCATCCACCACTCGGTTGACACGCCTGGTAGGAGGACAAGTTTATATTAGACGCTTTAAACAACATGCTTGAGTGAGCAGCAGTGTTCTATCTTTTTCTCGTCAGAAACCCCTCCTGAGAAATACACAGGGCCAGAATCGTCATCTAGGAGTCAGACCAGCTTTGTGAACACGTACACTTCACAGTCAAATGGTGAACACTGCTGTAAGAGTATGTGAATGCTTAGTGCAGGCTTCCTGTAAGGGAGGGGGGGGGGGGGGGCGGCAGCTACATTGGTGGCTCCATGCTTCATAAGGAACACAAAGGAAAATGATGATGACAAAGAAAACAAAAATGGATGTTGAGTGATTAAAGTTTATGTTTAAAATTCCACATGGAATGTGATGGTGACGGAGAGAGACTTTTTGTTGTTGTTGACTGGAATGCATTGTTGAGTTCTATACAGAGAGATTTTATATAAACTGATTCCAGTTGGATGCTGGAAAAGCATTTGAACATGTTTGGTTAATTACTTTAAAATATGAATAATAAAGTCATTATATTCTGCGTTTTTTAAAATTTTGCAAAGCCAAATTATTAACTGGAATGCTGTTTTTGAGTTTTTTATATTAATATTTTGTTAAAAGTATTATTTATTGCATATAGAAACTTAGATGGTTTGCCCATGCCTGCAGAATGGGAGAAGATCAGCTACCACAACAAGCTTACTTACTTACTTACTTAGTCGTTCCCCTTCTACCATGAGGTGTAGAGGTTTGGAAGAGAGAGCGCCAGACTATCCTATCGGCTGTCTTCCTCCTGGCCTGGTTCCATTCTAGTCCTTGGTCCTTCAAAGATTGTCTAATGTTGTCCTCCCAGCGGACTCATGGTCTGGATCCTTGGCTCTTTGTTTCCCATGCTTGTCGTGGTAGCCGATCTTCTCCCATTCTGCAGACATGGCCAAACCATCTTAATTGGGACTGTTCTACTTGGGTCTGCAGGGGGGTAGGATTTAAGGCCTTGACGTATCGTCTGGTTGCGTACCATGTCTCTTCTTGTTACTTCAACCACCTTCCTCAGAAACCTCATTTCTGAGGTTTGGATCTGGCTTTTATGGGTTGTAGTCATTGCCTATGACTCGCATCCATATGTCAAGACTGGGACATAGGTGGAGCGGTATACAGCCATCTTCGTTTTCTTACCAACCTCTCTCTTGCTGAGGAATCCTCGATTTATGGCCTGAAAAAGTCTCCCAGCTGCTGCTTTTCGAGTGGCCAACTCTTCTTTGATGCCTCCCTTTCGGTCTATAATAGCTCCGAGGTATTTAAAGTGGTCGACCTGCTCCAGGACCTGTTCTCCCAGCTTAATCTGATGTCTTCTTTCTTCTCGTGATATCACCATGGAGCCGCGCTAGCGTAGTGGTTACAACACCGCTCTGGCGACCGGGTGATACAGGATCAAACCCGGGCGACGGCATTTGAGGATTTTTCGTCGACCGGGATTTGGACTGGATTAACTCGAGACCTGGCGAGGACATTTGAAGAAGTGTCGTCGACCAGGGACTGGCGGCTCCTGAGCCGACCCAGCTGCAATGGGTACCTCCGAAATCGGCGAGTATTTGCCTGAATGGCGAGGGACACCTGTCTCTGTACAAGAAATAAAGGGATACTCACGTAAAATCAATGTCAGGTTAGATATAAAAATAATAACCTGAGATTTCGCCTCGAGTATTAGCGGGCGTACAAAAAAAAAAAAAAAAAAAATCACCATGGATTTTGTTTTAGAGCTGCTTATGACCATCCCTCTCTTCTCCATCTCTTCCTTCCAGACTTGCAGGTTGGATTGGAGATGTGCCTCTGATTTAGCAATCAGGGCAACATCATCAGCAAATGCCAGCTCCGAAATATAGACCTGTCTCATCTTCCAGTACCCCACTGAATACTTTCTTGTTCTCTCCTTACATGCCTTGATGACATCGTCCATAAGGAGTATGAAGAGGTAAGGTGATAGGATATCACCTTGTCTTACACCAGTGGTGGTCCTGAACTCTTCTGATTTATGGTTTGCTGTCCTCACATAATTTCTGCAAGACTTGTAGAAGCTCTGTATAGCATGAATCAGAGGTGCTGGAATATTCTTCCTTGCCAAACAGTCCCAAAGTTTGCTCCAGGGGACCCTGTCAAACGCCTTTTCCAGATCTATGAAACAAAGATGGATCTCACTCTTATACTCAAGGGCCTTTTCACTCAGCTGTCTGAGTGTGAAGATTAGGTCTTGAGTACTTCGGTTTGCTCGGAATCCGCACTGGACCTCATCCAATTGTGGCTCAGCTAGGCGTCGGAGTCTCTGCTCTAGGATTCTAGAGTAGATTTTACCAGGGACACTGAGAAGGGATATGCCTCTATGGTTTCCACATTGTCGATTGTCACCCTTTTTGAAAATTGGTGTTATGATGGCAATCTCCCAATCCTTTGGTATGGTCTTGTTGCACCATGCTGCCTGTAAAACCCTTAAGAGTAATAGGTCGCCTGATGCTCCCATGAACTTAACCATTTCTGGTGTTATACCATCATGCCCTGCTGCTTTGCCCATCTTGATTTTCTCCAGTGCTGCCTTCAGTTCTTCCATCTTTATGTCATCTTCACCATCATTGGTTTTCTCTTCTGTGTTAGTGGTTATCATTTCTGATGCTTCACCATGCTCACCATCCAGGAGTTCTGAGAAATATTCTTTCCATCTTTCCATTACTTCCTTCGGGGCAGTAAGCAATTTGCCTTGCTTGTCCTTTATAAATTTGAGAGGGCATTGTTTTTCTTTCCTCATGTTCTTTAGGGTCTTATAGAACAATTTCTGGTTTTCTTGTGCATCTTTTTCTAGCTTTTCTCCAAATTCTTCCCAGGACTTCTGTTTTGCTGCTAGCACTTTGTTCTTTGCTTCTGTTCTGAGTGTCACATATTCTGTATATTTTTCCATTTGTCCTGTTGTGTTTTTAGCTCCTAAATATTGTTTCCATGCCATTTTCTTCTCTCTTATTTTCTCTTTGACTTCCTCTGTCCACCAAGGTGTCCTCTTTCTCTTGTTCCCAAGTCGGATTTCACCGCATGCTTCTGCAGCAGCTGTCTTTATGATATCCTTTAATTTAATCCAGAGGGTTTCCAAGTCATCAGGTCGTTCTTCTGTGTTGCTCACCGCTGCAGCAATAAGCCCCTGATATCTGGTCTTAATTTCTGGCTCTCTCAGCTTGTAGGTCCTAATGCTCATTTCTCCTGCTCGTTTACTTGGTTTCTTGCGTGATGTTGGGCAGTTCCTAGGCTGAGCAACTCTTTCAGTTGTTCTTTTGATTGTTAGCAGGTAGTGATCACTTCCAATCTCTGGCCCCCTCCAGACTCTAGCATCTCGGACATATTTGAATGAGCTTCTCCGAACAATGGCATAGTCGATCACTGACTTCTCATTCTTTGTTGGTTCACATCTAGTGTATGCATGTATGCGCTTATGGGGGAACTTTGTGTTTGTAATGATCAGATTCTGCTCACTGCAGAATCTAAGGAGTCGCTTTCCATTGTCATTGAGAGTATCTTCTCCATATCTTCCGATAACTCCACCCCATCTAGCATGGTCATTTCCAACTCTGGCATTAAAATCTCCGAGCATGATAACTTCATCTAGGCAGTCATCCACTGTCCTTTGAAGCAGCTCGAAGAATTCCTCCTTGACCTCTGCTCTCTCATCCTCATTTGGCCCATACACTATGACCAGGTTGACTATGGTTTCTCCTTCTTTTAGTTTTACAACCATAATGCGCTCCGAGACAAAGTTCCATCCCTTGATACTATCTTTTTGATTTTGGGCCACAATGCAACCCACGCCCCCTTTAGCTCTTTCAGATATGGGTACACCACTGTAGAGCAGCGTGTTGCCATCGAGATCCATGACTCCTTGTCCTTTTTTTCTTTGTTTCCGTTATAGCCAGGATTTCTAGTTTTGCTTTCCTCATCTCTTCCACCAACTCCTCTTCCTTCCCATTTATACTTCTTGTGTTCCAAGTTCCATAAGTCGTAGTCCGTAGTCCGTTCCAGTTCATCGCCTTTAGAATCAGTCCAGTTTTCTCTTTTGTATTGCTCGTAATCGTGATTGGCCTGTTGTGCCTTTGCATGGTGGAGGGGCTGCCTCCTTACGGCCTCCATGCAGGCCGTCCTCCTCCTTTTTCATCTGGGCTTGGCACCGGCATAGGTGGAGTAGTTACTTGTACCACAACAAGCATGGGAAACAAAGAGCCATGGATCCAGACCCCCAGGATGACCCAGAGTCCGCTGGGAGGACAACATTAGACAATCTTTGAAGGACCGAGGACTAGAATGGAACCAGGCCAGGAGGAAGACAGCTGATAGGATAGTCTGGCGCTCTCTCTTCCAAACCTCTACACCTCATGGTAGAAGGGGAACGGCTAAGTAAGTAAGACTAAGTAAGCATTTAGAAACTGGAAAAGCATTCAGAGATTTGTCTTGTATATGATACACGCAGAACAAGAGCAGCTAACAGGTATCTGCGTATGTGGGAAACAACTGTTAGCCTGATAATAGCCTGACTACATTCCTGATAGTCAAAGAATGTATTTCCCGGCCATAATAGGATGCTGTTCATTTCTTTTAGTCTTTTCATCAAACCAAGAGGATAGTATAGTTCATAGTGCCGGATGTGTCATTGAATCACATAATGGAACTATCAGCTGGTTCTCCTCACTGCTGACTCAGAAGTTTAATCCGAGGATGTTTTTTGGAGAAAAAAAATGCCAGAGCTAGAGTCATTATAGAATTCGTATTTTGTGGTATATATATTTGCAAATATGAGGTAGTTTGACCGTGAATGGTTACCAGGTGTGAATGTGAATAATTTCTGAAATATTGTAAAAAAACAAAGGTAAAGGTAAAGGTAGTCACATAGCAGATACTGCAGTAGGGGGGTGAAGTGTTAGAGACTTCACTATACTAGATCCAGTTTTGAGGGTGAGCAGGTCCCTTCCTCACTGCCTGTGCTTTCTCTAACTCAAGAGCAGAGTCAGGTACCTACTTACAGCTGGGTAGACTGGTGTGTGAGACCACAGCTGCAAGAGTTTGTGCTTGTGTGTTGTCTTCCACAAGGGGGCTATCTACAGTGGTTGTTCAATAAGGAGCGAAAAAGAGGATGATGAAAAAGTTAAATATAGTAGAAGATAACTTAGTTAAGGGTAATCACGTGTTGTTTTTTTTTTTTTAACCTCCTCCTGTTTAACATTCACAATCCCCTTAGTTATCTAGTGATCTGCCCTTGTCAGGTTAATATATACTTTAATCCAGCTCACGATCTCATCTGTAGTTTTCAATCTTTTACTAATGCTCTCTTAAGCTTGAAGTGAACGTTATGTTTTAATTATTTTCTTTTTGTGTGATTAATTTCCTCTTTATAGGATTTACTTTAATACATGGGTTTTGTGGCCTGTTTGTTTTGAGAGCAGTTTAAATGTGTTTTGATTCATGTATTTAAAATCTATTAACTTGAGGTTGTCTGTTCTTCTTTGATCCTTAGTCAATGACTGATGAAGCAGTTAGTGACTATCATGCCTGGTGGTGTCTTTTAGGGCACCAACAAACTGTCTATACTTTGCTCGATGGGCGGCCATACGTTGTATGATACCCCAACTCTGGTTCATTCTTTGCATCTCTGCTTCCACAGTTCTCTGCCTAGTTGGTTTTGGCCAGCCTCTTTTTGGCCTTCCTTCTGGGGTTCATATCATGACAGTTCTGGTGATGGCGTCAGAGTCTCTTCTGAGGATGTTGCCAACCAAGTTATGAGGTTAAAGTACTGTGTGTGTACTGAGAGCATTTCAGTGTGTTTTGATTTCATGTGTTTAAAATCTATTAACATGAGGTTGAGGTACTGTGTTTGTATTGAGAACAGTTTCAGTGTGTTTTGATTTCATGTATTTAAAAGTCTATTAAACGTGAGGTTGAATGAAGCAGATATGGCAGATAGGCTTTTGTTAACAAAATTATCCAAGAATGTTCTAGTGCAGCCATGTGATTTGTGAAGTTTTTTTATTAATGTACATGAAACACGACCCAATCCACCAGTTTTGTAGGCACCATCAGACTACCTTTTTTTTTTCCACTTGAGAACTGGCCACTGCAGATTACTAGGCCACATCTACCGCCTCAGGATATCACATACTACTGAATGTCCGTGTGGAATTGGAATCCAAACTGCTGTATACAATCTCCCGAACTGCCCAGCCCACAGTGACCTATAATGTCAAACTCGGCCTGAGGGTGCGGAGCATGCACCTGGAAAAAAAAATACTAAACATCGTCCTGGCGACAGGCCTGCAGATTTAGCATGACTAACAAACTGAACGCAGAAGAAAAAATAAGGTGCATGAACATGCATTAAGCAACTGTTAGTACCATGGACAGCTAAAAAGAGTAATGAGGATGTCCTGAAAAAGGCCAGTGCGTAAAGGACGCTTATTCCTCATGTTAGAAGGAAGCAGTCAACTTTCTTTGGTCATGTTCTGAGAAGAAAGCTAAGAATATATTGTGACAACAGGGAAGATTGAAAGAACAAAAGATTAGAGGACAACGAAGTGTCACAGATTCTTTTGTTTGGCCCGTTTGTTGATCGTTGTAGCAAAGTTAGATTTTGCTGGGGAGGTTATGATGATATCCTAAAAGAATGAAATCCGTGTATGTATTAACCGTGTGAGGTCAAGCACATGTAGGCCCCTGACTCTATAAATGATGATGATGAATTATGTGCAGGGAACCTAACGCTACCTCCCTAGATCTCACACGGTCACTATTTCGGCTCTAGTGTCTGGTGTATGATGTACCTAGTGTCTAGGGGAGAAATGAAATGATGGTACACAACACAAAAACACTTTAAGTTTCTATGAGGAAGTGAATAAAACCTGTGGTTAAGTTTTTCTTTAAATTAATTTTTTTTAAATAATTTATTTTGCCTGTCCAGTCATATCGTTTGGACAGGTCTTTGAAAATGAGGACAAGATAGTTTACATAAAAAATTAACTAAAATTGTGTGGACAATCTGCCCAAATAACTACAAAGTTCATATGTCTTTCCTGTTGGAATGTTCACAGTTTACACTATATTCTTCTAAGAGGGAGAGTCACTGTGTATGAGGGGCTGTAATGTCATCATACCCCACAAAAGTCCTGAGTATGACTTGAAAAACCAAGGTGTATTTAAACCGAAACTGTCAGATGTACCCAGGTCCTTAACATATCACCTGGGGTTTCTTGTTGAAAGATAAGATATTGTGTAGTTGCAGAAATATCGATATCACGTCACACGTCCAAGCTCCTGCTGTTATCTCTTGACAGCATACGTAAAGTGTAGGAGACTTCTTGGCGTTATCGTCACTCCTCAGGTTTCCTGTCACCAGCTGGCAACAGGAAACGAAACCTCTGCAACAAAAGGACACCCTGGCCTTTTACTTCTGATCACTTATTCTTTTATTTAATTTCATACGTGGGTATTAGGTCAGCCTCGCGTGCATTTCAGGTGCACTCATCCCCTAATTTTTCATGACTCCCACCTTGCTGTGACCACCCCTCAGGTCCCTATGGCAGATACGCCACTGTACGTTTACATAGTTTTCCTCAATAATATAATGTGGGGTAACCACATTTCCTTTTATATATTTTTCTCATTTTTTTCTTTTTAAAATATAAATGCTTCAGGCATGTTGAGCAGTGTTCATGGAACACGGAGGCTTACTTATATACTCTAATACAATAATATTCAAACATAATCATGACAACATACATTAGTTAGATACATTTCAACGTGAGGACTCAACAATGTCTGCTCCTGGCACGTCCTTCACTTTTTCCCAATAGCAGTATCTAACTTTGGTAATGGGATTAAACATATTAAATTCATAAAGCATTCTTACCACAAATCAAGAAATATAAACAAATGACGCTGACTTTGCAAAGAAATGGCCTCAGTTTCTTCTGCTCCGTCCAGACTGTGAAATACTCATATAGTTATTTAATTTACTTTTTAAATTTATCACAGCTGTTCTCAGCGTATCTGAATAAAAAATACAGTTCAACTGGCAATGAATAGTGAAAACTTTTTGCTAATATTTAGTAGCACTCGCCAATCGAAAGCTTGCGACTACCAGAATTCAAATGCAGTTTTTGAAAAACAAAAATAATTCCAAACATACTCTGCGTCTGGTAGTCGATTGGCCAGTCCGCTTTAGTTATGCCAATGCAAAACGATGTTAGTTTTTGGTAACAATTTTCCTACCGCTCCCCTCTCCTCCTATACTCTTGTTACCCAAGCGAATTTGAATTTCCTCAATGCCTCCCTTCTAAGCCGGTGTCCCCACTAACGTTAAGAAAAAAACAAGCAACAGTCTGTCTGGTCGTGCGTTCGTAGACATTTAGTATTTTCTCAACAATTTGGGTAATACTGGGACTATCATATTATTTAAAACACATTCTTGCTCAGTGGATTCTAAGCTATACTACCATATATTTTTTATGTTCAGTTTCATTATGGTTTTAGATTTTCAATTTTGTCACCGGTCATCGTCAAATAAAATTTTTACACAAGACGGCCATCTTCCCCTCTCGCCATCTCGCTAGCATGTATTTTTTCAAAAAACTAACTTGTTTTTGTGACGTCAGAAACATTACCGCGAGGAGGCAATAAAATTGTCTGCGTGTTTTGCCTCTGTTGGCTTTTTTCAGCGTGTATATATGCATGGCGGACTATCAAGCGACGCAGGGTGTTGGCGTGGCGGGTTAAGAATTGGCGTTAATAATTTGTATTGTATCGTGTAACACTACCAAAAAATGTAAGGATTACTACTTATTACCAGCGTTAAAGTTGACAGAATACGTTAATTCAGATAGTTATTTTGCGGCACACTTCCGAAAAATCGTTAATTATAAGTCTTGGCTGCCAAATGTATGCAGCAGATCTGGCAAAATGTTAAATGTTGGTAGTACGTTTTCGAAACTAAAACGCGTGTTAGATTTTTACCGTGGAATCGTTCTATAGGCGTTAGCACTTCTTGACCTTCCTTCATGGCTTCTCGATGTTCTCTGTTCACTTGTCACGTCTGTATGTCGTCATCGTTGTTCTCTGACGTGGTACTCTATGTTTTATTTTCTCCCCCGTAACCAGCTTTGAGAGTATTACTTTCCTTCTCATAGCCAACCCATTATTCTCTATTTTACGTCATGCCGAACCGTATGTCACTGCTCCTGTGACAAAAAAAAAAGAAGATACTGGACAGTTTGACATATAAGGCCATTGGAAAGGATAAATAGTATTGAAGACATGAAGTTGGGGAGAGACATGATCGCTTACACCAGGGGTCAGGGAACGGGTAAATTACCCCAAATGGGGTAAAAATGAAAATTTTAGGGTAATGAAGGCTAAAAAAAAAATACAAATAAAAGTATTGTGGGGTCATCGAACTCATTCGCTTATTAATTGTTTCGCCCCCCCAATTTAAATAGATCAACAATACATTCCTACTTTTACAAAATTAATCCCCCTTGATAATTAAGTCACATGATCTGGTCAATGATGCCATTTTGGCTAGTCCTTTAAACAATGTGTCGTATGTTTGAAAGCGATGACTGCAGAGTCTTTCAAAAAGAATTAGCTGAAGAAACACTTTGACAATTTGAACTCACACCTGTCTTCCATACCGTGGGAATACTTTGAGAATTTGGAAAGAGCTATCAAATGGCAGAGATTGGAAAGCAGCTTGAGAGGTACATTTGATCAACGTTCAGCACCAAGAGCTAGCTTTGAAGTTGATTGCCTGAAACAAGAAGCCACATACTATTGGTGAAGAATTGGTCAAACCTGCAGCTGTGAAAATGGCAGAAATCATGTGTGGCCAGAAAGAAGCCACGCGACTGGGTTCGGTGCCTTTGTCTGCAAGAGTTGTGAAAGAGAGAATTTCCATCTTAGCAGAAAATGTGAGGGAACAAGTGATTTCTTCAATCAAAGAGAGCAAACATTTTGCTATTCAACTTGATGAGACTACAGATGTCAGTAGCAATTCACAGCTGATGGTGTATGTTTGATACAGGGATGCAATTGAGGAAGAAATGTTCTGTTCTCCTCTGGAGTTGAGAGCTCGTGGAATTGATGTCTTCAACAAGGTTGATGTATACTTCAAAACACCAAGTGTTGATTTAAAGTGGGAAGACTGTATTGGTGTGTCTGTTGATGGAGATCCAGCCATGTTGGGTCATGTTAGTGGCTTTTCGGCTTTGGCCAAAAAGCAGAATCCAAAAATTGAATTTACCATCTGTATGATCCATCGCCAGGCATTGCTTGTGAAGCAGTTGGAACCTGAAGCTGTCATGAATGATGTAATCAAGATTTTCAATGCTGTCAAAGGGCATGCACTAAACACGCGGGTATTTCGTGATTTATATGAGGAAGGGGAAGTTGAATATGCAGGCCTCCTTTTTCATACAGAAGTGAGGTGGCTTTCACGGTGAAATGTTCTGAATCGAGTGTGGGCTCTCACGTCTGAACTAAAAATCTTTCTGGTGGATCAAAAACATGCCCTTGCAGATAAGTTGAGAACCTCCACTTGGCTTGCACATCTTGCATATTTAGCTGACATCTTTGGGCATGTGACATCGAGGAGTCAGTTACAAGGCATCTGACCAAACTCAAAAAGCGGTTCTCTGATAACTTTCCAGAGCTTGATTCACTTACCGTACTGTCAGTTGGGTTGTAAATCCCTTCAACTGTCAACTTGCTGAAGAGCCTGAAGGATTGGCAGAGGCACTTCTTGAACTTCGCTCCAACAGTGAAGCACGCATAGAATTTCAGAACAAGACAGATCTCTTATCTTTTTGGATGTCAAAAACTGCAAAGGCTTTTAAAATTGCACATGTAGAAGCGACAAAAATGCTGCTGCCTTTTGCAACAGCCTACCTTTGTGAACAAGGATTTTCTACCCTTATGAACTTGAATACAAAGTACAGAAATCGGTTGGACCCTGAAGACAGCATCCAAGTTGCTCTGACATCAAAAAGCCCTGATATGGATGTTGTTTTATCAAATATGAAACAGCACCATTTTTCCAAAACCTGAGTTGGAGATGTTTTGAATGAAATTGTTCAGTTTTTCAATCCTTTTAATTAATTTTGTATGTGTGCTATTCTTATGATGGCATGTGTGGCTTTTTAAGTCTTTTATTAATTCTTGACCGTGAGAGCAGTTTATTCTTCATTTTAAGAGCAATTAGTGGGGGCCGCGCTAGCGTAGTGGTTACAACACCGCTCTGGCGACCGGGTGATACAGGATCAAACCCGGGCGACGGCATTTGAGGATTTTTCGTTGACCGGGATTTGGACTGGATTAACTCGAGACCTGGCGAGACATTTGAAGGAGTGTCGTCGACCAGGGACTGGCGGCTCCTGAGCCGACCCAGCTCTAATGGGTACTCTCCGAAATCGGAGAGAATGGGTACTCCGAAATCGGATAGTATTTGCCTGAATGGCGAGGGACACCTGTCTCTGTACAAGAAATAAAGGGATACTTACGTAAAATCAATGTCAGGTTAAAATATTAATAATAACCTGAGATTTCGCCTCGAGTATTAGCGGGCGTACGAAAAAAAAAAAAAAAAAAAGGAATTGCCTATGCCAACGTACTCTCAACAGTGTGTCATACGTCCCCACCCTAAATCAGCATATAGCAGGACAACGTAAAAATTCATATCTGAATCTATATTTTCACATGATATATATGTACATTGTTCCTGGTGCTGGAAATTGTGAACATGTGATGATGAATCATGCATTATCTGTCTATTGTCATATGTCTGTCTGTCCGTCTATATCTATCTGTCTGTCTGCCTATTTTCTTCTTCAAGTACCATGCCTAGTGGCGTAGGAGATCATGTCTCCCCACAACTCCCTGTCTTCAGTACAATTTATCAATTCTGCTGATGACTTCTTTGTTGCCAAGATGTCCAGTATTTGCTCTCTTTGTCTTCCCCTATCTCTTTTTCCTTCAATCTTACCTGTTATTACGATATATATTCCAACTTTCCTTTTCTCATAACATGCCCAATTGGCCTCTTACAGGTCATCCTCATTACTCTTTTTGGCTTTTCATAGTATTTTTAACATTCTTCTGTAAAACCACATCTCTGTAGCCTCTAGTCTCTAGTGCCTTCCCTACTTGTTTACTAACAGTCCATGACTCACTCCCATATGCCAGGTTTGGTTCTGTATAACACTGAAGAACTTTCTTACTTCCAATGACAAAGAATGGTTACATAAAATACTTTTCATTTTATAGAATGCTGTTTTTTCCTGAGCTATTCTGCTCTTCACTTCTAAGATGCATCTTCCATCCGTTGTTATTAATTTGCCCAGGTATTTGAATTTATTGACCTGTTTTAAAACTATTCCATTTACTTTGAGACAGCCTATGGAAAATACTGAGGGCTTATGGAATTCCTAGCTGCATTGTTTCCATTATAGAAAGCATGTATTCTAACTTTACATGCAGTGTTGGGTTGAGCAACCTAACTTTCGAGGTGAAGACAGGAGTACGATAATGATGCCCCTTATCAACAACTTTATTTTTGACAGTCATAGACTGGGTGACGTGCCAGACAACCAGAGGGCAGTCCAAGAGGAATTAGATGGACAACATTGTCTACACTGGAATATGCAGATGACATTGCACTACTCACACGTTCACAGCAACACATCCAAGAAAAAACCGATAGACTGAATAAGTATAGCCAGCAGGCGGGGCTGAACATCAATCTGAAGAAGACAGAGGTCATGGCACGCAATGTGGGCAATCCTGAGCCAATAACAATAAGGAACCAGAAGCTAGAACAGACAGGCACATTTACATACTTAGGATGCATAGTAACACCAGACGGCGGAACAAGCAAGGACATCAACAACAGAATGAATAAAGCGAGAACAGCCTTTGCTAGTCCCAACAACATATGAAAGTCCTCTCAGTACTGCACAAACATCAAATTAAGATTATATGAGAGCTGTGTACTTTCTGTGCTTCTCTGTGGTGCAGACTGCTGGAAAGTAACAGAGAAGGAAATGTTGACATTGTCCTCTTTCCACACAATCTGCCTAAGAAAAATTCTCCGAATCTTTCGGCCGAATACCATCACCAAGAACTGCTTACTCGGAGCAACCAAGAGGACATGCACACCATTATAACTGGCAGACGCTGGAGTTGGGTTGGCCATGTCCTCAGAAGAGACCCCGATGCGATCACAAGAACAGCTATGCTATGGACCCCGGAAGGAAAACGAAAGAGAGGCCGACCAAAAACAACTTGGCGGAGAACTGTGAAGGCTGAGATGCAAAGAATGAACCAGAATTGGGGCACTGTACGAAGGATGACCGCAGACCGAACAAAGTGGAAGCAATTTGTTGCTGCCCTACAAGACGCCACCAGGTGTGGTGGCCACTGAGTGCTTTGACAGTCTGCGGCTAAGGATCAAACGAGTAGAAGATTTACTTTGACAGTGCATTCTGGGGAAGCCCTTTTCTTTGAGACGACCATTAATTCTGTCCTTTTGCTATTAAGGCTGAGGCCTTTATTTTCCCTCTCTGTCGAAACCTAATAGCACGTGATTTTCCACGATCCCATGACATGCAAATGAGCCACATTACAGAGTTAATTATAGTTAACAGGCAAGCCCACGGGAGGTAATGAACTTTGTATTTCTAATTAACATCTTTAAACCAAATGGCTAATGAACCAATTTTTCCCAGCTGTTGGTAACCTAGTACTAGTATAGAAATTGACGTTGGCTTATTAAATTACAAAGGTTCAGATTCCGGTTAGTCGAGGTCTCCTACTCCCTCCACCTTTCATGAACACCCGAGTGGTAGAGCAGCTTGCTTTTCAAGGTAAGGGATCTGGTTCAAAACCTGGTCGCGTCAGTTTCCAGTCGACCCAGCTGTAAAATTGGGTACCTGACTCTGCTCTTGAGTTAGGGAAGGCAAAGGCACCTCATGAATGGCCTTTCACACCCCTACTGCAACACTACAGTATCTGTTATGGGATTACCTTTTATACACTGTTGTATGTGTGTGTGCGCGCAATTTTAATTATCAATTTAAACAGATATCAGTTGTAACTTTGTTTCTTTGCTTGTGCCGTGCCATAGGTTTTCCATCTGTATTAGTTTATGTGAGGCAATTGCAAGCCTTCTTTTAATTTCTACTGCACAGTCGCCAGGGCTGTTGATGATTGATCTTAAGTATTCGAATTCATATACACCTTCCAGTTCTTCGTTATCAATTTCAATTTCTGGTTTGATCTTTACTTTGTCTGTTTTCAATACTTTCGTCTTCTTGGTGTTTCGGTGTAGATTCTGGGCCTCGCTGTGTTTTTTGGTTGACAGAATTAATTGTTGACATAATTAATTGTTGACAGAATTAATTGTTGTCACCATTGCTGGCAACCATTACAGGAAAATACGTGGAATATTCTAATTCCACATGTTATATAATAATTGATCAAGTAATTATAAAGCCTAATAAATACATCATAATAAATAAAGGAAGAAGAATGGTAAAGAATGCACAGTGGTGAATCTCCAGAGCCAGTCACAATGACCTGTACTCCCCGGTCAAGATAAGCTGTTTGGCCAGCTGAGTAATCAATTATGTCCCCTTCAATAAATCCCTTGTTTTCTACTGCGTATGCAAAATTGTAACGCTTTCACGTTGATATTAAAGGCATTCTGCAACATATAATCACGCGTTTCAACACTATTTGAAAAGTTATCGAGTGACCATTTGTATGTGAGGGTCAAACACACAATAAAATGTGCTGCCTTTCTAAGAAAAACCTTGAAATATGCAAGTTGACCTAAATTTTAAATTCCATTCATGTCTTTTTCTACACTATGTTACCAAGATCAAAAGACAGATGGACAAAAGGATAGCGAGAAGGAGAGGCAGAAAGCCGAACACTAAACACGCTTCGCGCGATACACAAAATGCTGCCATCACGCGTGTAAGACTACAAGCACTAACTTTTTTCGGACGGACAGTGATAAATTCACTACCCTGGTGCCAGTCTTGCCTCTGATTGCCCAGAGTTAGGTTTTAAAAATCATAAAAAACGCTTATTAGGAAAGATAACATTATATATGGTTTTACGGTTGAAAACATAACAGTACCCAGACAGCACATCTTCGAAACAGGAGGTAGAAGGAATTGCATATTTTGAACGCAGCCACGTAGCTCTTTTAAATTTGGATATTTGGGTTCCTTAGGGCTTGCTGACAAGAATATGTAAAACGTTACGCAAATAGTCCAGGAATTAATAAATTATAACCAAAATAAAATAGTAGGGATGCCTGACAGCATGGAATCATTTCTGCTCATAAAATTTTTTTATAACGTGTTTGAAAAAAATCTTACGTTACAGAATTAGCCTACCATGTAAACTCCAAATTGATTGGAGCGCAACAAATGAAAGACTAACCACGATTGGTCGGGCTATAAATACTATCTTTCGTTGTTAGGGGAGACGTGAAAAGGTAACATTTTTTCAAACACTTGTCGAAACGTGGCCTCATTGGCTAGCCTCGCTGATATACTCACTTAGGAGCGTTAGTTCGAGACCACTAGTGCAAATAATCTTGATAAAGCAACAGTGCGTTGAAGCCAGCTCATATTTGTGTTAAATAAAAGCCTGGAACATAAGCAGATGGGAATTTGTGCCAGTAATTGTGCCAGAATTCATTGCTAATCAACGTATCTGTGTTTATTTCCATGAAATTGTGGTAAGCTTGAACCATTCAGTATCTTTTAATGAAAATTGAATGTAAATTGTTAATTTATGCCTGTATATATATGTGTAGTTCAGTGGCAAACAGGAGATAAAGCCTATAATGCTCCAGCCTGAACAGAGGGTGTCGGAGGGAAGTAAAACGGCATGGAATGGCCAAATAGTACACTGACACCTGGATGATTGATTAGACAGAAATAATGCTGGAAGTGCAGAGGCGTGGTAACCATTAAGGAGGTAAATACTGGTATAAAGTATTTCAGATGAAGCTGACAGTTGGCCTAACGCTCTGAACTCAATGTTTGTGTTGTATTGTGCTCAGTGTAGAACTAGAGTATCAATTAGTTATGAAGTAGAAGGTACATCCTTCTTGTTTTCAGGGACCGTGGTCTTGATGGTATTGAGCAGCACCTGGTCAGAGCTTTGCTGAATCCAGAGTCGGACAGCATACCCCTTGGTCTTTTTAGCTATCAGTGAGGTGTCTCCAGAGCCCAGAGGAGAATTCGAGCAGAGGAGTCCTTCCCTGCCGCCATCACGCAAGATAAGCTGATTTGGCCAGCTGAGCTCAACATTATGTCCCCTCATCTTGAAATGACTTTGTAAAAATAACATTCAGAGGGGAATTTAATTGTCTTAATATCAGGAACTGAGAACATCTCCAATACTAGTCCCAAAAGACAAACTATTGAAGTCATGATGACAAATACCAACAGAGCTTGAACAAAACAAAACCAGTATTACCTCATATTACCACTACACAACTGACACACATAGGATATTTTAATAATATATGTCACTACAATATTCATATTGATAAAGTCTGTACATATACTTGTAATTAAAATTGATTGTGATTCCTGGTTCCTTTGTATTTGAATCAGGACACATATACCTTTATGATAACCATGAATACATATTGTTATTTGAAAAGTTATCAGTGACTCCTTAAGATATTCTCATAGAGTGTTATATGTATGTGAGTGTCACAGTGTTGTCAAGAGTAGTGGATTAAATTAAATTGTTTATCTGTCTGTTGTTGTGACTTACACTTCATCATACACATACCCTAGACACATAACGTAGTCATCACACTATTCCAGAATAATTCTGACTGAGATATATAGATATGTGGTAGCAAGTAAGGTTATCTATAATACACTACTCTTAATAGATATAGATACCTTCACAGCTGATCTCAGTCAGTACACTAAGTCCCCTATAAATATTTATAACATCCCACTTCACCACAACCATGTAAAACAAATTGATAAATAAACTGCCGTGGTAAGAGAGCATGAATGCTCTGATGCAGACTTCCTGCAAGGGGACCAGCCGCTTCCCATATCACGACACAATTAGGACTTAGACATTCATGTTTTAGGTTCAGGGGTAGCTATCGTACTAACATCGGATAGGTGAGAAATTATCAGGAAAAATAGAGACAGTAAGGGTAGAAAAGTCATAGTTCAGGTAAGGAATATCACACAAACATACACCATAGTAAACATACATGCACCACCAGGTTACAGACACCAATCCTTGTTTTTTGATAGCCTAGAAAGCCTACTCGCATTCATACAGGGGGCAGAATCCATTTTTTAAAATAACCCTTTCGGGGCGTAAAGTGAGGCCAATAGACTTTATTGTGTAAAACATGTTTGATCTCGGCCCTGGCTTGGATAATTTGATCGTAGCCAAAAGGCCGAGAAGCGATCCACAAGGAGCAAACAGGAAAAAGAAAATAAGATGTGTTTTTTTGGTGTTGTTCGGTTTTTGCCTTCTTCTGGCGAGGTGCGTTCCTTTCAACCTATTTGTTGTATCAGAGCGCATTTACCATCCAAAATAAGTCAACTCTGTTGACTGCTAACCCGATCAGCGTTGATAGATACTAAGTCCTGAAAAGGCCCAACATTATCTATCTGCTAGCATAAATCCCTAAAAAGGACTCGCCAGCTACGCCAATGTCCGAGCTTGTTGTTATTATTAGTTATTATTTTTGAAGATGTGAAGAGAAACTTAATATAGATATACTATCCAGGATTATTAAGTCTTATGTGCAACAAATTTTAAAAAAGTGCAAGAAAGATAATAAGAAAGAAATGCATATACGAAGACAATACGTATTGTGACTGTCGTGGATGAATTTCAGATAGGTAATAGATGTTTATAGTCCTCTCTGAGCAGAGGTGATAGTGATGACAAAGTGAAAGTGAGGGGTAATATATATATTTTTTATCACGAGGGTGATCGTGTAAGAGAAAGGACAGTCTCTGGATAGAATAATTTATCTAATCCGGCCTATCTGGACGACGATATTTAAATCAGACGCACTTTCTCTCCCTGTACGAAAATACAGGTTAAACTGCACTCACATGCACACAATTCTGTGACAAATACGAACGTGAAAACAAACATTGAATAACATATAATGAATAGGGGTTGACCGACACGATAACTAAAGGTTTAATAAAGTTTATTATTAATAGAAAATCACAACATAAATCATATGCAACAATAGATCATGGTTTACAGACAAAATGAAAAAAAAATTAATCAAATAGGTTCTCCCCTCTGGTAAAGGACAAGAAAGGACGATCCCAACAGAGGTTAATTAACCCAAAAGATCAAAGGGTAACAATAAGTTATGAAATAGTCAGTATGGGAAAAGAATAGGTTCCAAATGTAATCTATTTCGTGACTAATCAGATTATTGAGATAAAAAAAAAGAAAGAAGAAACCATATAAGTATATGATGTTAACAAAAAAAAAGACATAAGTTTCTTTCTCTGTTCATTCAATTCACATACACGCAATAGCCACTTTCAGGTGCACTTACCCCAGTAGTTGTCGCGGGCATTCTAAGGAAATACACAAATAAGACTATTAGTGTCAAATTTAAGTTTTGCCAAATCCAGCCCCAGACTTTCCGTAGTTGCTGACTGCAAATTTCACAGGAGTCGCTAGAGTCGGTGTTTTTAATTTGTCATGGCTACAAGAAATTATCTATGCCTTCAGTTTGTTGGAGTAAGGTTCATGCGTGGTGATAGCAGATGTAGTATAAATAGAACATATACAGTTCCTATGTTGTTTTGCCTCAGGTGGCTGAAACGCTAGGTTAAGTTTACACAAATATTGCTGACAATATATTTCGTCCCAGCTGGCTGATGAGATTGATATAAGTAAATCTGGTAATAGTTCTGGTCCAGTTAATATTTTTATTTAATGTGTCTTCTGCTTTCTCTCATGAAAAAAATGAGGAAAATTGGACCGCACAGGTCCCAGCAAGAAGCTCATCAATATTAAATATTCTTGGATGCTTATAATATTATAAGTTCGTATGGTCATAAGTTCATATGGCCATAAGCAAAGCTGCTAGTACTCAGGTTTTGACCAGCCTATATAAAAGGAAAGAAAATATAAACCTTTAACCAAATTATCAATATCATATCTAACGCGTGAAAAAATAGGACCTCTTCACCACTCCGTTTTAAATTAGATTTAAAACACACGTGTCTAGCTTATCCTTTTGGTTTTTTAACGCGTGATATGAACACTAGTCATTTATAAAATTACATAAAATGGGTAGAAGTAAATAATATATGCCGTCAGTAGACAGTTATTTAATGTATGTACTAGTCAATTTAAAACATCTCTTTCTGAGAAATAGCGGGTAATTAAATTCGCTTTACGGCTGAAAAAGATTTAGCTATAAGTTATTTAATTAGCACAGAAATCTCAGTGAAATATAATGAAAACTTTAAACACACTAAATCACTTAAAGGCTAGTATATAAATTACCGCAATCAGAAAAATGAATACTCCACGAAAATCTTATAATTTTCATTCTGTACGAGAAATCTTAAAATAACGAGCTTGTGAATTCAGATAGATTTCTGGGCAACTGATCATGGCTATCGGAGAGACATGGTATATATTGATAAATTCCGTTCTATCGCTTTTAATGCGATAGTAACACCTACTGCCAGACCCGAGCCAATTTGCCGTTCGATTCTTGAATCAAAGGTAATTTTACTACCTCTTCCGCCTCTGCCTCTCTGGCTTGACGTTCATCATCTCCGCATTGCCGAATATCAGCTACGCAATTAATTCCCTTGAAAGTTTTTACAATCCAAGGTCCGTCTCAGACTGAATATCGTGTTCCCCTGATCAAAGAATCTATTACGCCATGCTCCGCGCTTCGCTCTCTGTTTCACATAGGGCCTAATTGCCAGATGGCCCACGTGTTAATTGCACTGGTGAATCCTTCGTTCATGTATCGAAAATATAAACTAGATGGGGAAGGACAAAAGTGGAGGATCACTGCTGCACTATTTCCATCTGAGACAGTGACATTAACATTTACGAGACATGTTTGTAGCCAAGAACACCCATTTAGCGTCCAGCCATACGTTAGCGCCGGTTGTTTTTGTAGTTATATTTCATGTTTTCTTTTACTTAATTCTCGCTTTCCTCCCTTTGTTCTTTTTTTCTCGTGATCTTAGCGAAGCCGTTGCGGCCGTAACGTATGTTATTTTGTTATCGTGAGTCATAGTAAGACGGATTACCTTTTTTTTTTTGTAGATTTCGGTACAAATGATTTTTAGTCTGCATGCTAAATCCTTACTTGTCCATGTTGTTCCCGTGTGCCGACATTTCATCGTCGCATATGTGTCAAGGTTAGGTACCAAAAGTGCCCGTATGTCAACTGTATAATTCTGGGGTTCCCGGAGTTCACTAACTCAGGTTAGATGGCAGTATCAAATAGGTCGCCTTCTGTCACTAGTCACGAGGAACGAGAAAGCTTTTAGTAACAGTCACGCGAGTATGATAAAAGTTGATCGTGTTACTTGTTTTTCTTCCTCATGACTCCAGGGTGCATGATGACCTTGGTAAAATTAATAAAACTATTTATAGCCACAAGCACAAAGTAAGGCTTGGATTCAAACATCGCGACAGGAGAATCGTCATATATGAAGAAAACTAATTATTCCAGAATGTAAAATATTTGTAGAAGAAGAGAGAACAATGAAACAAACGAGCGATTTTACTGCCTTGGATTTATTACAACGACCGGTCAGCAGATGGCAAAGTGTAATCGTGACAAGTCTGGGTCATGCCTTTGTGATAATCAACTGTAAGCGTCCACAAATAAATGTCTCGTCCTGATCAACCACTTTGAATCCTGTACATATTATTTCCAGTTGGTCGACTGGCCACACTAAAACCATCATCATCGTTAGAAAAGTTACTAAAAATGTACCTCTCCAGGGATTTACACAACATAATACAATCTTATGTTACCAAAACAGGAATTAAAACACAATTACCAGTACAAATGAGAATGATAAAGGAAGAACAAAAGCACCTTAAAAATAATATTTACTGCACAATATCAGCACGAGAAGTGTTAGTGTTTTAGTAAAATTAACTACAATACAAGCAATCGTGCATATACCTTGGGAACAAAATAGACACATTTGGAATAAACACCACTACATGATGAATAATCATACTTCTTCTTCCTCATTCGCCTTCAAACTTCCACATTAATGACTCTAATAAAAGCAGTAGTCAGCTCAAGGTTCCTGACATCTCGTTCGCCTTCAAACTTCTAACATTAATGACTCTAATAAAGGCAGTGCGTCGGATCAGTACTGCTTTATTCTATCTCCACTTTTTGCCAAAATTGACCTGAGGTCATATTTTTATATAAAGTGGTAGCTTAATCTATCATCTTACACAATATCTAAAAGTTAAGCCTGGATCATCGTGAAAAAAATTATTTGATTTTAAAGTGACATAACCATGGTTAGGAGGAGCTCATTCAAATATGTCCGGGATGCTAGAGTCTGGAGGGGGCCAGAGATTGGAAGTGATCACTACCTGCTTACAATCAAAAGAACAACTGATAGAGTTGCACAGCCTAGGAACTGCCCAACATCACGCAAGAAACTAAGTAAACGAACTGGAGGAATGAGCATTAAGACCTAAAAGCTGAGAGAGCTAGAAATTAAGACCAGATATAAGGGCTTATTGCTACAGCGGTGAGAAACACAGAAGAACAACCTAATGACTTGGAAACCCTCTGGCTTAAATTCAAGGACATCATAAAGACAGCTGCTGCAGAAGCATGTGGTGAAGTCGGACTTGGGAACAAGAGAAAAAGGACACCTTGGTGGACAGAGGAAGTCAAAGAGAAAATAAGAGAGAAGAAAATGGCATGGAAACAATACTTAGGAGATAAAAACACAGCATGACAAATAGAGAAATATAGAGAATATGTGACACTCAGAACAGAAGCAAAGAACAAGGTGCTAGCAGCAAAACAGAAGTCCTGGGAAGAATTTGGAGAAAAGCTAAAAAAAGATGCGCAAGAAAACCAGAAATTGTTTTATAAGACCCTAAAGAACATGAAGGAAAAACAATGCCCTCTCAAATTTATAAATGACAAGCAAGGCAAATTGCTTACTGCCCCGAAGGAAGTAATGGAAATAATATTTCTCAGAACTCCTTGATGGTGAGCAAGGTCAAGCATCAGAAATGATAACCACTAGGACAGAAGAGAAAATCAATGGTGATGAAGATGACATAAAGATGGAAGAACTGAAGGCAGCATTGGAGAAAATCAAGATGGGCAAAGCAGCAGGGCAGGATGGTATAACACCAGAAATGGTTAAGTACATGGGAGCATCAGGCGACCTATTACTCTTAAGGGTCCTACAGGCAGCGTGGTGCAACAAGGCCATATCAAAGGATTGGGAGATTGCTATCATGTGACGCATAATGGAAAAAAGAGCCTACAGTAATCTGACAGTCTTTGTAACCTCGTAGCGCTCTATGATGTGCTAAGCTAAAACCATGCATTTACTGCCTGTCTTTACTCACACAAACTAATTTTTCATCCCCCACCTCTTTTCTTTAAACTCAAGCAAACGATGTGTTTACAAACTTTCGTGAATAGTCCGTTGTGGTGAAAATACAGTGATGCAACGCTAAAATTCCCCCCTTTATAAAGATAACTGTGGTGAGTTGGGATTATATAAATATAGTTATAGGGAACTTAGTATACTGAATGAGATCAGCTGTGAAGGTCTCTGTATCTAATAAGTTTGGTGTATTACAGAGAACCTTGCTTGCTACCACATTTCGACCTCAATCAGACTTATTCTTGAATTGTATGATGACTTCGTTTAATGTCTAGGGTTATGATAGTGATGAAGTGTAAGTTCACAACAACCAACAGACAGATAAACATCTAAGTTAAGATCCACAACAATTTACAACAATATGACAATCACAATCACATAACACTCTAAAGATTTATCTTAAGTAAGTCAAGTGTTAACTTTTATACACTGTATTAGCTTTTTCAATATATAGATATCCTGATCCTACTACAATGTGAATCATGAATCACAATCAAATGTAAGCACAATGTTTATGTACAAGAATTTATACCAAAAAAAATCTTTGTCCAGACATATATTATTATTGTAATATGAGTGTAGTGTTGTGATGTATTATTATGAGGTAATACTGGCTTTTAGTGCTAGGTTGTTGTTGGTCATCACGACTTCATGTGTTTGTACTGGTGGAAATAATATTGAAGGATTCACAGATTCTGGTTTTTTAAAATTTCTGTCCCGTTTGTTTTTATAATAAAGTTCAGTTCAGGGTATTTTATTCAAGGTTGAGCTTTTTCGTGCTGACAAGCGCTTATCTCATAATGCAGCTGCAGGAAACCTGTATCCTCTGCTCGCTTGCTTCTCAGTTTGATAGTATGATATACAATGGCCGCTATCTTGTGCAAGGAGTCTGCTGCCAGATTTCTGGATCACGCAGTCCTCAGACCGGACGATGCAATATCACCATCTATACCACGGCCCCTGAAATGAGAAGGTTGTGCCTCCTTCTTCATAACTAATATACAATATTATTCCACACTGAAGTACATGACAGTACAAACAAACATAAAGTTCAGCGCTTTAGGCCAACTGCTAGCTTTTCCTGTGACAACCAGTATTCCTCTCCCTAATGGTGACAACGCCTCTGCAATTCCAGCTGTAATCCCTTCCATACAATAGGATAGGTGTTATGTTACTATATGGCAATCCAATATATATATGCAGTTATACTCCTCTCTGACAATCTTTTACATGGGAGAGCAATATCTAGGCTTTGTCTCATGTTTGCTACTGAACCACACACATACAGACATAATTTATCATTTCACATTCAATTTTCATATAAAATACAGATTAAAAATGTCTAGCTTACCACAATTCGTAAGGAAATACACACTAAAGATGACTGGCACAGTTTGATCTGCGGTATGTCCAGGCTGTTATCATATATTTAATTTTGAATAACACTGCCTGCTCTCATCTCTCACAATGTGTAACGATATGGCGTCCCTTCTAAGATTTCTTCTGCCAATATCCAGTATATTGGCCACTCGTTTTGGATATTTTCAAAAGAGTACACAGTCATTCAAATATTTTCATTCACTTTTACTCCGTTTCTAGGCATTTATTTGTTATTCATAGGTCACCCAATCAAATTTCTTTTAACTTCAAAGTTCAGCCAATGGCCTCCCTCGTACTATCTTAGACTTTCTGTCACTACTATGTTTCAACAAAATTCAGGGAATTCCATCCCAAGCAGATATGACCAAACCTGACAGTATCTCTGTTCTCTATATGTTTTATTATCAATATCTAATTATCTAATGGACTTTTTAGATAATTTATTACATATTCCTAGTCCCCTAGCCTTCCTGTACACGAATATAAGATTTTCAAGGGGCTAAGTGGCGTAGTTAAGAATACGATCTTTTTTCGATGTTAAGTGTTTAATTTCAACTACCACCTGTTCAATTCTTTACGACTGTACTATCAGTATAAAGTCAGGAGCCCTACGTAAAATATCAGGTTTCCTAATAAGAATTAAACCTGTTTTCTAAACCTAACATCGTATCGTTAGTTTTTTTCATCACTGTTTATTTGAAAAAATCAGGCCATGCACACTGCGAGTTGGTTTATTTTTAGACACACTGCGAGTGGCTTGCGTTACTGTGTTCCATGGTCCGTCTATCTCTCTCTGCTTTTTTTCTTCTAAGCCCGTCGGTCTTTCCAAGGCTAACCTTGTGCGCGATTTTGCACTAATGTTAATTTTTAAAAATCAAGGTCGTCTAGAAGATTTTACTACACATTCTATTTTTAGAACTACGGTTATCGCCGTATCGTTAAGCCTAAGCATTTTATTTAGGAACGAACGAATTAGGACAAGTAGAAATCTTGTGTTAGCCATTACGGCGTTATACAACGAAGGCGTTATCTATACTGGGAAAGCACTGGTCTTTCTCCATTCTTCTTCCCATCGTATTATTTCGTTCGGCTTTACATTTATGTTCTAATTTATATATGGGTATTAGAATTTTTCACCACATTAACAGGTAAAATGAAATGTAGGGATAAAATTTGGATAAGATACGCTGCTACTTCTTCGCCCACGCCATCGTTTTCTAGTGTCATTGAAAACAAACTAGTTATAACATGAAGACTAACGGCCTATCCGTTTAGACGGGGTAGAAACGGAGAGAAAAGGAAAAAAATGATGCGGTCTGCACACGTGTTTGAATCTAAAGCCTAGAAGACGCAATTTGTAGTTTTAAAGAAAAAAATTACGCCACTAGTTGACACAATGTAAGAAATTGAACACGAAAAACGACCTTAGCTCTTGTCAGAAACAGACGTATCTTGGACGTTCTACGGTAAATAGTCGTTTTAATTTGAATATAGCGGCAAACGCCGTGAACGAGTAGTAAAAACAAATTTCAAGACTAACAGGGAAAAAATTATGTATTTTCTTAATAATAAGTTTAGAAGAATAAAAATTAGCTAGTTTGATAGTCCATCTTTCCCTGAGAAATAATATACTTTTAATTACAAAGACGGACAGATAACACGGAAGATATTGACGAAAGACTGTATTGTTCAATACAGACGAGCAGACAGTTATTTGTGCATACTTCTCACTAAAGTTACTTTTGACACGTCCTTGAGACTAACGCAGAAAAACAAATTACATGTGGACAAGGGGCAGACAAGGAGGATAGAAGCTAAAAATAACTTAGCATATAAATCTTATACGTAAGTGAGACAAAATTTGTGTAGTTTTTTTGTAGTTTGGTCCAAAACCAAGTGTAATTTTGGGAAAACCCAAGTTCGGACGGACAGACCGACAGAAGTACATTTCACACTAGACCGAAACTGGACTAAAATTGGACATTTAAGTTTAAATATTTAAACTGTAGAGGGGAAGTACTCTGATTGGACGAACGAGTAATATTGTTGACAAAAATTAGCCGGCAAGTGCCATTTGTTGAAGACTGTCCACAGCAACAGATCGTTGATGCTTAGAACTGTGACGCCCAGTAAAGATATATGATATTCCAGTGGGACGCCATAGTATAGCCAGCAGCTCAGCTGAGTTTGTGCTAGTACAACGTATCTGTGTGTTTTCATTTGAATTGTGAGTTTCTTTGTCTGGCACTGTGCTAGTGCCAGATGCTCTGAAGAGATCAAACGGTGGATGACTAGAAGCCTATTATTTTACCTCAGCAACTGTGAGGAGTAGCCTATCATTTTACCTCAGCAACTGTGAGGAGTGGGCCAAGTGAACATCTTTACTACATCGTCACAGGCCAGTTAAGTATTGAAGACCTGGCCTGCTGTTGATTCATCACTAACCATAAATAAATTAAAAAAAACACTGTGAATACAGAACTTTGCCACCATTTACCCCTTTTAAAAAACCAATGAACAGTATAACAAGAACTGGGCATGATGATACCACCACGACCCGTCATCCAGTACTAGTTTGCCCAAAGACTCTGTAGTTAGTATCCATATTAACAAATTTCACTTATATATCTATGTACAAACTTTTCATGTGATTATTCAATTATATGCTCTTTTATTGATATAAATTCATCTTGATTCACACGTCCTGACCATAAGAAAACTTGGCTCAGGACTAAATAAAGTTAAAAAAATTGTAAATTTTAAATTTCAACACAGTGTTAATTTACTTGATCATAGAGTTTAGTATTAGACCTAGTGTTTTATGTGTGTGTCTGTGTACTTAATTACCTGCACACCACATTTCAGTACCCTAGACATTGAACGTAGCTAACATACATAATAGCAGAATAAGTCTGTTTGAGGTCATAGGTGGTAGCAGAAAGGTATCCTGTAAAACTCACATAAACTTTTATCGTCAGGGACCTTCAAAGCTGACCTCATTCAGTACACTAGGTAACATAGCAACCACACTTAATAACATCAAAACCACCACATCCGTCATAACAGGTAGCGAATCAGGTTTGTTTACCTCGTCTTCTCACGCGAGCTAATCTGTCAATCATACGATACCTGACAGACCGCACGTGAAAAACACATAATCTTTGAAGTCTACGAAGGGAAATTCAAAATTCCCAGAGTACAAGTAGAAGTAGAAGTAGACGCACGGGCAAAATTTTCGAGAGACCCGTTAGACGTAAAAAGTCCTGTGATGTCGGTGAGCAACGCACGAGAAAGCCGACCTGTAAGCCTTTATCTTGTAACTCTGTTTCTGATTCTCCGTTACACACACTAGCGCGAAAATTAACAACATCTATAGATCAGAGAAATATAATGATTTATAAACTGCGTTTTCCTAAACCTGCCATCAGTGTCACTCAGAATTTTTGGATAGTCTAAGCACGCAGTTCTAGAACCATTTTGTTAAATGTGTTATTAGCCATTCGTGGAGATTTTTCATTCTGATTTCTGGTAATAGAAATTAGTGCTTACGTGTTTAAAAGTGTTAGCTTTTACCAATAAAAAGTGTTAGCTTTTACCATTATAATTCACTTAGATTTTATAGCTGTTAAACCTAGTGAAATAAAATAACGCGTAACTATTTCATACCAGATGTTCAGTTATAATGTTAAATTTCACCACACGCTTTCTCACACAAGAAGAAATGGTTTTAGCTGACCGGTTTATATGCTAGACGCGACTGATAGTGACAGAAAGGAATTCACGCTTTATTTCATTGTGCGTATTTATTATAAGTGTCTATTGTTTAATATCATACGACTAAACTATCAGACGCCGACCAAATTAATAGTTAGTAAGTATCTGAACATGCTCTCCAGATTTGTTTTTTCTCGGTTGCCATATGTCAAGCTTTCAGTTTCCTTAGGGCTACTTCATTTGGCATACGAATGCTCCATTGGATCTTCTTACGAAATCTTAATGATACTGCAGTTCATTCTGTGGCTGAATGACACAGCTTGTATTCAATCGTATGCAGATGAGTATATCCGCAGCTGTCTTATGCGTGTAAATGGAACAGTTCGAAAAGGGTAATTTTGTTGTTGTTTTTTTTTTTAAGCACATTCTTGGTAGTCAAAGAATGTATTTCCCGGCCATAATAGGATGTTGTTCATTTCTTTTAGTCTTTTCATCAAACCAAGAGGATAGTATAGTTCATAGTGCCGGATGTGTCATTGAATCACATAATGGAACTATCAGCTGGTTCTCCTCACTGCTGACTCAGAAGTTTAATCCGAGGATGTTTTTGGAGAAAAAATGCCAGAGCTAGAGTCATTATAGAATTCGTATTTTGTGGTACACAAGTATCTGATCAAAGAGTCATCTCTATGAGTTCATGATGATCTCTAATACTTTCTCACATTGTTTCCAGATCTACCATTTCCTACTTCATGCTACAAAGCAAAGTAAGATTTCCTTGTCAATGACAGAGTGGCAGTCAGGTTGAATGCCACAGCTTGTGTTAGTTAAGAAAAATGGAAATACCACATTTCGGGGGTGTTCACGCATTTTCTAAGTCAAAACAAAGCACTGGCTTGCTTTTGTTATTTCTGTTCTTTTTCCTGTCAGCTTCAGCTTTTTTCAACATTGTTCTGGTGTATTTCTAATTCTTCTTTATCTTCAGACATTCTTCTACCTTTGCAAGTTCACACCTAACATATCTGTCTTTCTTTGAGGATAGAAAACTAATGTTGAATTCTGTATTGAATATTTGATCATGTTTATGTTTTTTGACATGCTGGATGCCTCTTTCCGCACAGTGGGTAATGTGACGGTATTGCCTCCCCTGCTTTGCAGTAGTGGTCCAACAGTGGCCAAAACTCAAGAGTATCTAATATGGGCTTCAAAGGTAACTACCTTCGCACATGATTACTCTTGGCAGAGATGTAGATAGAAGGATGATACACTTCTATTACAAAGGGAGTCTTCACAAGATATTCAGATACGCGAGAACAATACTGCTTTGGCTGAGTATGTTAACTCTGTAATTATGTATAGCTCTATTTAGAGTGTGTGTAGTAAATTGACTGAGACAAACATGCAGTAACTTTAAAATGATTAAATCGAAGTTAAACTTGTAACATTACAAATAACAAAATTTAATAATCACTTTAGGTTTTAACAGTTGGAAAATAATGTGAATAGTAATGGATCAAGAAAAAGTTATCTCCACAGTCTTTATGGAATGTGAGATGTTACAAGAAGTTCAAGTGGCAGCATATATGTGAACTTAGCTGCCAATGACGGTTCTGCTCCTTCTTATGGGTTGGTTCTTTTCACTCTGCTCCCGCTCGTCTCTGATCAAGGTTGTCGGGGGTAGCTCGTTTTCCAGAAACGTCAAGGAGAGTCTACCACGTGCGTCCTTCGTCTTAAAGCTTAGGCCGCTGTTCCCTTCTTGTTCCAGAGATAGTACTTTCTGCGGTACCACCAATACCTATGGTAAAAGAATAGAACGAAACGCTCTTCTGAGTATGGCGTTTTCCATTCCATAGTTATGGTTTCACCACCATCCCAATTACTCAGACTTTACCCTCGATGAGAATTAAATTTAATCCCTCGGGATAAAACTTTCTTTACACTTAAATAGAATAGCTTTCATAGTTACTTTATATTCAAATGAAAAGGTTAATAATACAGATAGAGTCTGTTTACATATACATCTCCACTGATTGAAAAGTGTTCACAATATAAATTGAATATGTTTTCATGTATGTTTTACACTGATTGAAAAGTTTGAAACATCCATTACTTTAAAAAGAATATTTTCACATAGACATGTGTGGTGGGTTTTGATGTTATTAATTGTTGTTGTTATGTTTACTTAGTGTACTAATGAGGTCAGCTGTGAAGGTCCCTGAGGATAACAGTTTATATGAGTTTACAGAGTACCTTGCTACTACCACCTACGACCTCAATCAGACTTATTGTGACTAGTATGTCTGATAGCTACGTCTAATGTCTAGGGTAATGAAATGTGGTGTGCTGGTAATTAAATACACAAACACACACACACAAACACTAACATTAATATATATGATCAAGTCAATTAACACTGTGTTTAAAATTTAGAAATTACAATTTTTTAAAAATTTATTTTGTCCTGAACCAAGTTTTTCTTCTGGTCAGGACTTTTGAATCAATATGGATCAATTTCAATAGAATTACATATAATCAAGTAAACACATGAAAGACTTGTACATATACATAATTTAAATTTGCTAATATTGGTACTAAAACTAAAAGTCTTTAGGAACTAGTGCTGGATGTCGGGTCGGGGTATTTGCATCATACCCATGTCTTAGTTAACAGTGTTAATTTGCTCTTTAAACAGAATAAATGGTGGGAAAGTCTCTTAATACACAATGGAGTTTCTATTATAATATATTCGTTGATGAATCTCAGCAGGCCAGGTCTTTAATACTTAACTGGCCTGTGACGATTGAAGAAAGTAGTTCCTTGGGCCCACTCCTCACTTGCTGTGAGGTAATATGGTAGGCATCTCATTTCATACAATGGTGTATTCGTCAGAACATCTGGCACTAGCACAGTGCCAGACAAAGAAACTCTGAAACCATAAAATTAGGCTATGTCTTAACATACTACCTAATCCACCATGTTTACAAGCATTAATACATTAAAAAAAAAAGACATGGTCAGATCTCTCTGACCGACCCAGCACATCTACATCCAGGCTGTTATCAAGTGGCACTAGTTTCCCTTTCCTCTCCTCTATGGACTGCACTGCATCTGAAATATTTTCATTAATCTTTTTTCCATATAATAAGGTGGGTGATATGTTTCCACCTGACCACCTGAAAAGAAACATCTGTATTCTACATTTCTGATAGTTTATCCTATTATATTTCAACCTCTAGGCCCTGGACAGTCGGCTGGGGACCTAGAATAAGTACTCACTTATCGTAATCATTTTTCATTATATGGCAGTATCACTCAGAATTGTTAAATAAAAGGTTAATAATTTCTTCCTTACCACAATTCAAAATGAAAACACACAGGTACGTTGAAAATAGCACAAACTCAGCTGAGCTGCTGGCTAGACTAGGGCGTCCCACTACTACTAGCACATATATTAAATGGACGACAAACTTCTTAGCCTCAACGATCTGCTTGTATGGACAGTCTTCAACAAAATGGCAACTAGCCGGCAAATTTTTCAATAATCTTAACTATTTCGTCCAATGAGAGTACTTCCCCTTTACAATTTAAAATTTCAAAAATAAATGTCCAATTTTTGGTCAAGTGTGTAGTGTATTTCTGTCGGTCGGTCTGTCCGAACTTGTCATTTCCCAAGATTAGACTTGGTTTTGGCCTAACACTAAAAAAAAATATTCAAATTTTTCTCTCATTCACTTCTTAGATTTCTACTGCGAAAATATTTTTAGACTCTATCCGCCTTGTCTCCCCCTTGTTTTTATGTACTTTTTTTCTGCCTTCGTCTCAAGGACGCGTCAAATGTAACTTTAGTGAATGCAAAGCTAACATCTGTTTGCTAGTTTGCCACTGAACAAATCAGTCTTTTGTCAATAACTTCCATGTTATCTGTCCGTCCTTTTATTTGAAAGCATATTATTTATCAGGAAAAGATAAGCTCTTAAACTATCTAACTTTTGAGATTCTAAACCTATTAATAAGAAATTCCATATTTTTTCCATGTTAGTCTTGAAATCTTTACTACCACTCGTTCACTTCTTTTACATGTACTTTCAAGCTAATTACGAGAGTCTCTCGTAGTACGTGAGAATTTACGTCATTCGCAATAAGAGCTAAGCCTATTTTCGTGACGATTGGCTACATGTTCTTACTTTTTCATCGTATTTCAAACTACCAACTACAAGTTCGCGCGTATGTTTAGATTCAAACGCTTGCAGACGGCATCATTTTTTTCTTCCCTCCTTTTCTTACCCCGTCTAAACGAATAGGTCTTTAGGGTCCTCATGTTATAATTAGTTTTTTTTTCAATGACACTAGAAACGATGGTACGGTCTACCACAATCAACGCGCCTGGGGTGTCGGCGAAGAAGCCGCAGCGTAACTTAACTATATTTTATCCCTACATTTTATTTTAACTTTTATATTTATAAATGGAGGATTTTATCGCTGTATCAATGTATTCCACCACAACATGTACACTGCTTTAAGCTTGAAAACGTACATTAATTTTGAAGTGAATATGTTTATAGGGACATTTACACTGCTTTGAAAATGTAAGTTTTATTCTTAGAATGTACATCATGTCTTTCATCTTTCCCTCCTTGCTCCATAGGGAACCTGGAACTACTTTATGCTTTTAGTTTTCGTTACGAAACTATCAATAAAGCAATCACCAGCCCGTGCAGTGGTGGTTCATGAATCATAATTCTATACGCTGAGGTTGCCAGCCTCAAATGACTTTGACATCCAATAGCGAGTTTCACCCATTAAACTTCACATGGTAATATATACACTTTGACATCCAATAGCGAGTTTCACCCATTAAACTTCTTGGTAATATATACATATATATATATATGTTAGTTCACATGTTAGTAATAAAATAGAATGAAAAATGCACTTGTTGCTCAGATGAATAAAAGAGACTTGAATCGGCCTCTTACACGCGTCTGGAGTTTCGTTTATTTTAACTTCAATTCTCTCTGACTTCGTGTCTTTCTTCGGTTTCCTAATCCCGGTGTTCCTTATTAAAATGTAGAGATTTCCTATGCTTTGTAAGTCTTATTTGGTTCTCCAATAAAAGGTCCGATTAACAAAAAGGAATTATGAATCTAGTCTTCACTCTGGCGAGGTCTGATTTTGTCTTGGCGAGCGTGAAATTCACAGTGAAATAAAACAGCGAAATGGTCAGACTATATTCATATGTTACCACGCATTGTTGTTATTAATCTAATCAGAAAGATCCAATCATTTCAAACAGGTCGGGTGTGGTACTTTCCAAATATTTCCTACACGGAAAATTTTGCAAAAGGTCACGTCTCCCATATATGGTAATATGATGTCTTGCATACACTCTCACCAACACATTTGTAGACTCATATTGTCTAAAATGTAATAAATCCATGATTACTTTTTAACAAGTGACCGGAAGCGATTATATCACTCTTGTCGCACAGACAGTAATGTTGCTGTAGCAAGGATGACCTGGAAGCGCTTATGTCATAAGTTCCGCCTCGTGCACGGGTTATCATGTGTTTCGCCAGACAAACAAATCTGGTTCTATTCAACACTTCTTGGATAAACAAGCCCCAGTCGCTTGAAAAGATGGTCAGACCGATATTGTGATAAAATACTGTCGTTGACCGTCTAATAACCTGGCGTAACTTAACACGTCAATAAGATAAGAATTACTCCCATGGCAAATACTGCCATAGGGGAGTGGCATGTTAGAGACTTCACTATGCTATTTCCGGCATAGAGCAAAATGGTAAAACTAACGAATGAAAAGGCATGATTTATGCCAAATAAAAGCGACGAGTGAGAAAAATGAAGAAAAAGAAAGGATACTGACGGAGGGCTGAAGGTGTGAGAGATCACACAAAAGAGCATGTTCAGACGTTTTGTAACAAGTCGGCCCGGAAGCGATTATGTCACACTTGTCTGCCCACATGTGTCACACAGACAGTAATCTCGTTATCTGTCGTATGAGTACGCAAGAACTCCGTGTCTGCCCATCTGGGTTACAAACGAGTCGTCTTATCAGCGGTTCAATCTAAACACGCCGGCGACTATCTTATCTCAGTTGCTCACCGCAAGGTAGGATGATCGGGTAACAAACAGGTGACATCACAGAGAGGAGTGTCAACAAACGTTTGCATCTACAAAATATTTGCCAAACAAGCAAAGAAAGAAAGAAAAGTGCGATAACTGACCGCACATAATAAAAAGCAGTACCACAAATGTACCGATACTGCCGGAGAGAAACAAAGATTGATAGGGGCCGCCCCGTTTTGTCACAGGTAACATAAAACCCGTACATCTTTCTGAGCTTAAGCCGTTTTTCAAGGTACTCTTTTAGAGGTAACTGGACAGTAATGTGATGGTATTGTAGGAAAATAGTTGGTGTGTTTCCGCCCTTCATGGAGGGTGACCTCACTAATTTTGTTTGCATTATTTTCCTCTTTTTTACTCTCACAAATGGCTTTTGTATGCCTGTATCAAGAGATCTTAACGCCGTATAGAAAGAAGTAGTTGAGTCTCATCTGCGAGACACCAAATGTGTTGAAGCAAAATACTTCGCACACTCTGACCCATATGGCAGTGCAGGTGTAACAGCGGTATATTACTAGGTGTGTGTGTGCTTTTACTAGGTGGCAGATGGCAGGCCTAGTGAAGTATTTCAAGTATTTACACACACAAGTCTCTTTTGTTTATCTTCCAAGTTAATGCTATTGTGTATAAGTACTGGCCATCTCCGCCAGAGTTGGTGATTCCTGGATGAACTACTTTTTCCTCCTTTGTTCAACCCTCGACTCGTTCTCTTCCTTCTCCGTTGTTATTATAGTGACTGATCGTACAGTGGATTTTATAATGATTATTGACCTGGCCTACATACAACAACCCTCAAGGATAGACTCAAACATATGTTTTCTCTCTTGCAAAAACATTTATTTACATGTAATATTCTTCAGTAACGCAGGTAATTCTTCATAGAGCTCACATACAGTTGTATCATAGTTGCTTCATACATAAACTCTTTATCTCGTGTGTATATATATATATATATATATATATATATATATATATATATATATATATATATATATATATATATATATATATACTTAAACTCCCTTTGTTCTTCTATCCTCTCCATTTACTTATTTAGCCTCTTCAAACTCTACCTCAGTTTGCTTAATATGCCTCAATACTCCTGATCAGCACTTCCAACTCATTGTCTTGTACTTTTATTCCTCCTGACCAAACTTGGTCAGACCTGCCTCTGTTTCCGGTCCTGAAAAGCATACTATAATTCTTATACATGTAACAAGTCTTCCATACTCCATACTTACATGCGAGAGCATGCAGGTAGTTCTTAAAGAAGTCGACTCTCCCAGTCGCTTACTTGTCGTAACTATTTCTATAGACGACTCATTGGTTCATTCTCTGTGAACTCACTCTGATAAAAATATGGTTTTCACCTTGGGATTCATTCTTACCATCTATTCGTATATAACAGTACCAAGCTTGACCATCAATGTATCATTCAAATACTTCTCTTCTCTAGGTTGCTTAGTCAACAAAGTTCTCATTGTTTGACATGTCGACTTGGGATTTCTGATTTACTTCTCCTGAAATTTGTCATCAATATGAATGATAAGTTCAAAACCATACTTACAGGCAATTCCCTGAATCTCTCCCGAAATACACTCTCTACTGTAACTATAAGAACTTTCTTAATTATCTTCTACTCTGTCTATACGAAACTTCTTAGTTATCTTGTATAGTTACTGACTAGAGCTATCACATCCTCTGAACCTTCTAAAACTTATGCTATTTCTGTCTAACCACAGAATCCTTTAATCTTCTGAGTTATCTCTGCAGCTTATGCATTTTCTGTATAACTTCTGAACTTATCTGTATAACCACAGAATCTGTTAAAACTGGTGGCAACCGCCGAAAGCACTTCTTGCTTCTTCAACTTCTGAAACCCGACTGCCCTTCAGAAACCCGCACACCTTTCTTACCTCTAGTCATTGTTACCTGGTGCGTTTCTTTCGCTACCTCTGATTCGTTCCCTCATCTGTTTTCCAGCTCAAACTATTGGTCAAGCTTTATTTATTACTCCCTAGAAAAATACTCACGGTTTTACTAACGCAAGCGAAGTTAGTGAACCGTTGTCTGTTATTTTTTAATCCTCACTCTATTTTCATCCTCGTGAACTGTTTTAAACGTTCACCCAACCTTGGCAATGTATTTATAATGCCTGGGCAAACCCTACGGTGACATACTTTAAGCGTTCGTATAACCTTGCCAGAAGCATAAACAATGCTTAGGCAAACCCTACGGTGACATACTTTAAGCGTTCATATAAACTTGCCAGAAGCATAAACAATGCTTAGGCAAACCCTACGGTGACACAGGCTCCCTTCATGCCCCTTCTCCTCTTATGGAGCGTGCAACCATTACTACAGCTGGTCCCCTTGCAATAAACCTGCACCAGATCAGCTTTAAAACAGCGGCGGCAGCTTCTTGTTTCTTTGCGTCACCATCACGTGATGACTACGACTAGTTTGATTGGCAGATCAGGAGATGGAATAAAGCAGCATTAATATGATTGGACTTAGAATAATTAAAATCCAACAAACATTGAAATCAAAATTATTTTTCTGGAAAATATGTTCTCATATAAGGGATAACTGTAAGCTATTTTGTAGGATGATAGGGTAGCTTAAATGACGTCATTTTATGATCTCAGGTCAATTTTTGCCAAAAATGGAGATAGAATAAGACAGTACGAAGGCGATATAATGTCTATGGTGTTTGTAATGTATCTTCTTCCATGATACTATATTGCTCTCTCTCGCTATTGATATCTTTTTAAATGTATCTGCTGGGCGTTTGTTGATTCTTGAATTGATAGTTTTTTTTTTTTTTTTTGGTATTTTTGGTTTTTTTTTGTTGGTACTAATAGTGTATTCTTATGATCAAATGATCGCACGTTGTAATGCTCTGTATAGAGTATCCTATTACATACAAAACCGATCCTATGTAGGGTAGAAGACCTTCCAACTCTTGACATTGCATCGCCCACCAATCAGTAGGTCTGATATGTTCTACCAATATTGAGCCCAAATACAAAAGGGTAAGGCGTGAAACCTCAAATCCCGGGGAAACGAACGAAGGAAAACACACACAACTTGACTTTCACGAATACCTGACACTCGCAGAATGGTTAAAATCGGGAGGACATTAGACATATGAAACGACGTGTAGTGCGTTCAGTTCTAAGCACACACGAGGGGAAAAGTCAACAGGATGGTGAACATCATCAGAGCTTCACCTTACCAATTACTATATATTTTAACTTTTGTTCTTGTAAAATACTGTTTGACTAAATTATGCAGTTCCTCTTGTCTGTCTATTCTTAACACTTCTTCTATATTTATAAGTACATTTGATGCCTGCAAATAATGCAATATTGATTGTTTTTCATTTGATCATACCTCTTACATTTTAACAAGAAATGTTCTATATTAGGTGATAACTTATGCTACCATAAATAAAAATTCCTACTTGATTGTTTTTTATTTCCTGCTACCATTAAGTTAAAAATACACCGAAACTAAGCATCTCCACGTCGTTCTAAGAAGCCCCCCCCCCCCCCCCCCCCATCAAATGATCATTGCCTGCCCTCAGACTGTCTTGTCATGGTGGGGTGGGGTGACCAAAATCGAAACTGCCCAAAGTGTTGGCTAAACCCTGTCACGCAGAACATTTCACCACACACACCACCACTGCGAAAGCAGTTAATAATCCTTGAACTTGTAAGTCACGATGTAAGCCAAAGTTTGACAGAATCAAGGTTGCCACTCAAGTTCTAGAGATAAACCCAGATTTTCTTCTTTAAAAAACCCCCAGAAATACCCAGATTATTTTATGCCTCAAATACACGGGATAGACGATGCTTACACAATCTTTTAGTGCAACTTTAGCACAAATAAGCGGTGTGCTACCAATTTGTATTTATTTCTTCATTTGTATTTTATTTTTTATTTTGCAGTCCCAGCCAGAATGCAGGCGGATCCTCATCCACCAGATGTCCTAGATCTTTTCGGTACGATGCATGTTCTCGCCATTGATCAGACAGACGATCAAGGCTCTCTTCTGAAACAACTGTTGGGAACTGCGTTGCTAATGGAATGACAGAAGGTTTGTTGATCTCGAGAGCTTGCTTTGGATCCGATCCAACAGCTGCATTTGCGCCAGAATATTGTTTTGTCCAAGTTGGAACCTGCATCGTATTTGAGTACAAAGTTCAATCAGGAACTCCGCCAATGCCGGTCCCAAGCCCGGATGAAAAAGGAGGAGGGCGGCCTGCTTGGAGGCCGTAAGGAGGCAGCCCCTCCACCATGCAAAGGCACAACAGGCCAATCACCTGTTTGCTTTAAATCATGATTACTAGCAACACAAGAGAGAAAACCGGACGGATTCTAAAGGCGACGAACTGGAACGGACTACGGACTACGACTTATGGAACTTGGAACACAAGAAGTATAAATGGGAAGGAAGAGGAGCTGGTGGAAGAGATGAGGAAAGCAAAATTAGAAATCCTGGCTATAACGGAAACAAAGAAAAAAGGACAAGGAGTTATGGATCTCGATGGCAACACGCTGCTCTACAGTGGTGTACCCATGTCTGAAAGAGCTAAAGGGGGCGTGGGTAGCATTGTGGCCCAAAATCAAAAAGATAGTATCAAGGGATGGAACTTTGTCTCGGAGCGCATTATGGTTGTTAAACTAAAAGAAGGAGAAACCATAGTCAACCTGGTCATAGTGTATGGGCCAAATGAGGATGAGAGAGCAGAGGTCAAGGAGGAATTCTTCGAGCTGCTTCAAAGGACAGTGGATGACTGCCTAGATGAAGTTATCATGCTCGGAGATTTTAATGCCAGAGTTGGAAACAACCATGCTAGATGGGGTGGAGTTATCGGAAGATATGGAGAAGATACTCTCAATGACAATGGAAAGCGACTCCTTAGATTCTGCAGTGAGCAGAATCTGATCATTACAAACACAAAGTTCCCCCATAAGCGCATACATGCATACACTAGATGTGAACCAACAAAGAATGAGAAGTCAGTGATCGACTATGCCATTGTTCGGAGAAGCTCATTCAAATATGTCCGAGATGCTAGAGTCTGGAGGGGGCCAGAGATTGGAAGTGATCACTACCTGCTAACAATCAAAAGAACAACTGAAAGAGTTGCTCAGCCTAGGAACTGCCCAACATCACGCAAGAAACCAAGTAAACGAGCAGGAGAAATGAGCATTAGGACCTACAAGCTGAGAGAGCCAGAAATTAAGACCAGATATCAGGTGCTTATTGCTGCAGCGGTGAGAAACACAGAAGAACAACCTGATGACTTGGAAACCCTCTGGATTAAATTCAAGGATATCATAAAGACAGCTGCTGCAGAAGCATGCGGTGAAGTCCGACTTGGGAACAAGAGAAAGAGGACACCTTGGTGGACAGAGGAAGTCAAAGAGAAAATAAGAGAGAAGAAAATGGCATGGAAACAATACTTAGGAGCTAAAAACACAACAGGACAAATGGAAAAATATAGAGAATATGTGACACTCAGAACAGAAGCAAAGAATAAAGTGCTAGCAGCAAAAAAGAAGTCCTGGGAAGAATTTGGAGAAAAGCTAGAAAAAGATGCACAAGAAAACCAGAAATTGTTCTATAAGACCCTAAAGAACATGAGGAAGGAAAAACAATGCCCTCTCAAATTTATAAAGGACAAGCAAGGCAAATTGCTTACTGCCCCGAAGGAAGTAATGGGAAGATGGAAAGAATATTTCTCAGAACTCCTGGATGGTGAGCATGGTGAAGCATCAGAAATGATAAACACTAGCACAGAAGAGAAAAACCAATGATGGTGAAGATGACATAAAGATGGAAGAACTGAAGGCAGCACTGGAGAAAATCAAGATGGGCAAAGCAGCAGGGCATGATGGTATAACACCAGAAATGGTTAAGTTCATGGGAGCATCAGGCGACCTATTACTCTTAAGGGTTTTACAGGCAGCGTGGTACAACAAGACAATACCAAAGGATTGGGAGATTGCCATCATAACACCAATTTTCAAAAAGGGTGACAATCGACAGTGTGGAAACCATAGAGGCATATCCCTTCTCAGTGTCCCTGGTAAAATCTACTCTAGAATCCTAGAGCAGAGACTCCGACGCCTAGCTGAGCCACAATTGGATGAGGTCCAGTGCGGATTCCGAGCAAACCGAAGTACTCAAGACCTAATCTTCACACTCAGACAGCTGAGTGAAAAGGCCCTTGAGTATAAGAGTGAGATGCATCTTTGTTTCATAGATCTGGAAAAGGCGTTTGACAGGGTCCCCTGGAGCAAACTTTGGGACTGTTTGGCAAGGAAGAATATTCCAGCACCTCTGATTCATGCTATACAGAGCTTCTACAAGTCTTGCAGAAATTATGTGAGGACAGCAAACCATAAGTCGGAAGAGTTCAGGACCACCACTGGTGTAAGACAAGGTGATATCCTATCACCTTACCTCTTCATACTCCTTACGGACGATGTCATCAAGGCATGTAAGGAGAGAACAAGAAAGTATTCAGTGGGGTACTGGAAGATGAGACAGGTCTATATTTCGGAGCTGGCATTTGCTGATGATGTTGCCCTGATTGCTAAATCAGAGGCACATCTCCAATCCAACCTGCAAGTCTGGAAGCAAGAGCTGGAGAAGAGAGGGATGGTCATAAGCAGCTCTAAAACAAAATCCATGGTGATATCACGAGAAGAAAGAAAACATCAGATTAAGCTGGGAGAACAGGTCCTGGAGCAGGTCGACCACTTTAAATACCTCGGAGCTATTATAGACCGAAAGGGAGGCATCAAAGAAGAGTTGGCCACTCGAAAAGCAGCAGCTGGAAGACTTTTTCAGGCCATAAATCGAGGATTCCTCAGCAAGAGAGAGGTTGGTAAGAAAACGAAGATGGCTGTATACCGCTCCACCTATGTCCCAGTCTTGACATATGGATGCGAGTCATGGGCAATGACTACAACCCATAAAAGCCAGATCCAAACCTCAGAAATGAGGTATCTGAGGAAGGTGGTTGAAGTAACAAGAAGAGACATGGTACGCAACCAGACGATACGCCAAGGCCTTAAATCCTACCCCCTGCAGACCCAAGTAGAACAGTCCCAATTAAGATGGTTTGGCCATGTCTGCAGAATGGGAGAAGATCGGCTACCACGACAAGCATGGGAAACAAAGAACCAAGGATCCAGACCCCGAGGACGACCCAGAGTCCGCTGGGAGGACAACATTAGACAATCTTTGAAGGATCGAGGACTAGAATGGAACCAGGCCAGGAGGAAGACAGCCGATAGGATAGTCTGGCGCTCTCTCTTCCAAACCTCTACACCTCACGGTAGAAGGGGAACGACTAAGTAAGTAAGTAAGTTCAATCAGGTATGTCAATACATCTTTGCGAAACTGGACTTCTTTATCTCCTGACGGTTGTCGGATTAACTGCGCTTCACACCGTCCACCCAGCTCAATGTAATTCAGTTTCTTGTACACCTGTACATCCGAAGGATCAGTGTCAGCAAGAGTGCGATGCTCATGCTGCAATACTTCCTGCCTAATAAACATACTGCTGCCATCAATGGTACCTATACCTTGTAGCGATATGGCAGCTTGTGTGCCCTGACAATCTCCAGAGCTATGCCAGTGGGAGTTTTACTCCTGGTAGGTTCAACCAAGCTAGACTGGTCTGCGTGGGTAGGGGTCAGACAAAAGCTGGTACCCTGGTCCTCCAGGTTGGGGGTTTTAGCACAGGGCCGACACCCTTGTCTATGTAAAAAATCGCACATGTTACGGAAACAGCAATAAATGAAAAAAACTTTGATGCGGGACGGACATCCGGAGTCTCAGGCTCGTATGACTGACAGTGGTGAAAGCCGAAAGGAAGCCACTGGCATGAAAACGGATGCCCAGACCGCAAAACACGAAACCAAAAATTGGTTTTTGGAATGTCAGAACCATGAATGAGGCAGGAAAGCTGAGACAGATCACAGCAGAAATGAGGAATTACAAACTACATATCCTGGGAATAAGCGAGAGCAGATGGACAGGGATGGGAAGAATAAAAACTGCTACAGGGGAAACAGTACTTTATTCTGGTAGAGAGGATGGTCAGCACAATGAAGGTGTAGCCATTATCCTGAAGAAAGAAATGGAAAGGTCTTTACTGGAATGGAAACCCATTAACAACAGACTAATAAGAGCAAGACTGAGAGGGAGATTCACCAACACCACAATTATACAATGCTATGCACCAACAAACGACAGCGATGAAGAGATCAAGGACGACTTCTATCTGTCGCAGATATTTTTTGATTGTGCACTCCAATTGACGTTGAATGAGAATCCAATTGTCGCATAAAGAGTTTTGTATAGTTAAGAAGATGAACTAATAGTAACAAGTAATACAAAGAGGGTTGAGAATGTTTTTCTGAACAGAACATACAATCTACTAAGTCAAACTCAGAATGATGGTGAGTTACAGAATGTACATAATTACTTTAATTACAGTAGAAATATAAAATCAATGTAGACATGTACTTTGAAAAAAAGAAATACTAGGAAATTTAGAACTGTCAGTGTCTTTGGTTCAGATAAGAAGTAAGAGGCTATTTTCCTCACGGACGAAAAGTTTATTCCTACGGCTATTTCGTGGAAGAGTGAATTCTGACTTTGGTCTGGGTTTTAAGTAGACTTATCTGCTTGGAATTCTCCTGGGCGTCACAGTAGGTAGGGATTACCAACTGGAGAATATGATTCAGTTGAGCAACAGTCCAAGAGATGACTAGGCTTTCCGTTAACCTGGTTGTGAAGTTGCGTTATGAAGTTCAGGTGCTGACGATGTATTGACTGCTTAAATCGGTAGACTGCTCAGGGTTGCTGACTTGTGATCACCGCTAGAGGGTTTGAGACGTAAGCACTAGTTCTCTCTGTAGCATAGAGCAACTAGGCGGTTTACTCGCAACAATTGACAGCAATCAAAATCCAGAAACTGGCTAGGATTCTGCAACTGGGCTGTGGAAGATAATGCAGGTAATCAATCTTCTGTTTTATACAGATATATTAACTACAGCCATTCTGGACATTTCGTCTCAGGATGGTGCCTAATAATATATTTACCTGAAACCATAACAGTCAGTCTTCCTTAAAGGCGGCTGTCCGTTTGTTTACAAATTCCTGTCTAGCGGTCGTCTCACACTGGTCGGGTCAGTCAGGTCAACCTTTGTTACAAGCAGACGCCTTGCCGTGTGCGTTCATGCGTGACTGCATTGGAGGAATGCTATTTCATTCACTCGTTCCTTGAACAACATGGTTCTTCTCTCGTTCACAACAGCTTGCTTCATCACATTCCTAATACAATTAGCTTGTAGTACTTTCTCATATCAGCCAGTACTCTTACATCATTATAATGCATCAATAACATTCATAATACATAAATGCAAATATAGCTTTCAATCTAATGTAAAGAATTAAAACCACAATATTAAGTATTTCACACTTTACATCAGTTAACTAATCCCTTGATATTAGAGTTAGCTAATTAAGCGAATACTGAGAGTTTGCTTACCGCTCAGGACTTTATCACAGCTTAAGAAATAGAACTTTAATAGCGTTACTCTCAATCACATATACTTGTAGATATGAGGTAGTTGAGGTTTCTATTCTATAACTTCTAAGCGTGCGTTGTCTTCGACGGTTAAATCAGCAAGTGATCTTAAAACTCAGCATATGTTCGCATGAAGTTAAAATATTTCCTGATTCCCACGCCAAGAGTTAATTATTTCCCGTTTCTCGTTCAGCCATGACAGAAGATTTATCGGGCGGTCTCCAGTTGACCACTGAACACGGAAATTTAATACTCTGGGAACCACTGGTTTCTACCAAGCTAATAAATCGTATAAGACATCCCTAAAGCCTGCTTTTTAAGGGCCTTAGAAGAAGAAGATAAAATTTTGGATCGAATGACAGGACTATTAATGAAGACTTGAAAAATCAGCTAAAGAAACGAACACAGGTGCAAATATTTCCGTAGAGAAAAACAGACAAAATGGGAAGGAATAGAAAAGTAAGGAATTTTAAAATAATCTAGACGAAATCTTCGAGCACTCTGTGACACTATCAACAGGTACAAAAGGAAATGGAAACTGTACCCAGGTACGATCTTATTATAGTAATGGGAGACCTAAATGCGAAAGTTGGAACACACAATAATTATAACGAAAGAGTAATGGGGAAATGCGGCAGTGGAACAGTAAATGAAAATGGGGACAAATTAATAAGCTTCTGCAGTATTAACAACCTGGTCATTGGAGGAACACTTTTTCAACACAAAGAAGTGCACAAGTTAACATGGGAATCACCAAACGGACGAGACAAAAACCAGATAGATCACATAATGATCAATGGCAGATGGAGACATGCACTACAAGACGTGAAAGTAAGAAGAGGCGCAGATGTGGGAAGTGAACAGAGACCGACGATGTCGACCAGAAATTCAACACCATCTCAACAATATACAAAGAAAGCAGCAAGTCATGCTTGGGATTCCAGGAAAGAAAGAGCCAAGACTGGATAACACCAGAAACGCTAAACACCATAGCGAAGAGAAAGGAAATGAAAAGAAAGAAAACAGAAGTTAAGTCTCCCAGGTTAAAGGCAATATATAGTGAACAGTACAGTCAGCTGGACAAGGAAGTAAAACGTCAAATCCGTGCTAACAAAAAGACATTTCTGGATGACCTTGCAAGACAGGCAGAAGAGGCAGCACTGAGAAATGAACAAAGCAGTCTATAAAATAACTAAAGCTATCAGTGGAAAACGAGGTGCAAACAACATAACGTTAGTAAGAGACAAGAACGGAAATCTCATCACCACAGAACAGGGGCAGGAAACAAGATGGGCAGAGCACTTCAGAGAAACACTGAATAAGGAACCACCAGAGACTCAGCTGAATGTTCCTGAGGCTGGAAGTGACTTAGATGTAAATACAGACATTCCACGAAAAGAAGAAATCATCACAGCTATCAAAGGGCTAAAAAATGGAAAAGCGCCTGGTCAAGACAATCTAAATGCTGAGCTATTCAAGACAGACCCTGAACTAGCAGCAGAACTATTAGAACCACTATTTGCACAAGTCTGGGAAACTGAGACAACACCAACAGAGTGGAGTAAAGGAATAATTGTCAAATTGCCCAAGAAGGGTGACGTTGCAGACTGCAACAACTGGAGAGGAATTACCCTCATATCAGTTCCCAGCAAAATACTAGGCAGGATAATCATCCAGAGAATTTCAAAAGCAGTTGACCATAAACTGAGGAAAGAACAAGCGGGCTTCAGAAAGAACAGAAGATGTGCAGATCATATATTTGCCCTCAGGAACATTATAGAGCAGTGCTCAGAATGGCAGAGACTGCTGTACATTAACTTTGTTGATTTTGAAAAGGCTTATGGAATTCCCAGCCGCATTGTTTCCATCATAAAAAGCCTGTATTCTAACTTTACGTGCAGTGTTGCATCGAGTAATGTAACTTTCGAAGTGAAAACAGGAGTACGACAGGGATGTCCCTTATCAACAACATTATTTTTGACAGTCATAGATTGGGTGATGTGCCAGACAACGGAGAGCAGTCCAAGAGGAATTAGACGGACAACGTTTTCTACACTAGAAGACCTGGAATATGCAGATGACATTGCATTACTCGCGCATTCACATCAACACATTCAAGACAAAACCGATAGACTGAATAAGTATGGCCAGCAGGTTGGCCTGAACATCAATTTGAAGAAGACAGAGGTCGTGACACTAAATGTGGGCAATCCTTAGCCAGTAACAGTAAGGAACCAGAAGTTAGAACAGACAGACACATTTACTTACCTAGGATGCATAGTAACACCTGACGGCGGAACAAGCAAGGACATTAACAACAGAATGAATAAAGCGAGAACAGCCTTTGCTGTTCTCAACAACATTTGGAAGTCTTCCCAGTACAGCACAAACACCAAATTAAGACTGTATGAGAGCTGTGTACTTTCTGTGCTTCTCTATGGTGCGGAATGTTGGAGAGTAACAGAGAAGGAAATGTCGAAACTGTCCTCCTTACACACAACATGCCTAAGGAAAATTCTCCGAATCTTTTGGCCAAACACCATCAGCAACCAAGAACTACTTATTCGAAGTAACAAGGAGGACATGCACACCATCATAGCTGGCAGACGCTGGAGTTGGGTTGGCCACGTCCTCAGAAGGGACCCTGATACCATCACAAGAACAGCTATGCTATGGACCCCCGAGGGAAAGCGAAAGAGAGGCCGACCAAAAACAACTTGGTGGAGAACTGTGGAAGCTGAAATGCAAAGAATGAACCACAGTTGGCGCACTGTACGAAGGATGGCCGCCGACCGAGCAAAGTGGAATCAGTTTGTTGCTGCCCTACAAGACGCCACTAGGCGTGATGGCCGCTGACTGCTTTGACGGTTGGTGGTTATGGATCAAAGAAGAAGAATAAACATACTGAGAAGAAAATGATACTCTCTTGTTACACTCGTGTACATTTTGTGAAGACGGAAGTTCTCGGACTGGAATTCGATGTTCATCACGTTAACTTTTGTTAAGGGCGTTTGTCAGTTGTTGCTGGGGTTGTTTTAGTTTGTTGCAGGATCCATTTGTTAATGGTTGCATTATCATTGTCCTTGATATGTCAACGCCCAACTTGTAATTAATAAATACTATTGCAAAGTCTGGCCATGTCTATTAATTCCTTAATTCTCATTCATTCTTTGAATCATCGTGCTTCTACTGTCTATTACGCGAATGCTGGGTACTCGTTAGAACTGGTGAACAGTGGAATAATATTGACGTGATAAGTCCAAGTATTCGAGTCCACAGGTCCGACATTTATTGACGATAACACATCACAAGTATTATTCATTACAAGCATACATCTGCAATTGAGTACATTTGAATCCATATAATATTCTCAGTCCGTGTCCAGTAAATGAATTAGTATAGACAGAACAGCATAGCTATATGCACGCGCGGTTGGGAATTCCAACAGCCGACAGTGAGCGTATGAGTCTGACGAAAATAATATTATGGACTGGTTAATAATCTTTCTTTGTGTCACGAAGTGGTTTTACGTTTATAGGGTTTGCCTGAATGAAAACAAGACCCTAGTATGAGAAAGTCTGAGAAGATAGAATTTAGATGGAAAAATGACAGGCCTGTGGACAGATGAGACTATTGGCTCAAGGGATAGAATCAGGTTTTGACTCGCCCTTGCCGCTTCGTGTCGTCAAACTGGCTATAATCTCACCCTCCTCTGACTTCCTTTAAATACAAGGAGATAAGGTGTATAAAAACGACCACAGACACCACTATACAGACGACATAAAGTAAGTATAGTAAAGAATAGAAGCTGATCCAGTAACTAATATATGTATATATTTATTTACATACAAGAAAAACATAAAATGGCGTCATACGTCATCAAGTCGGTCGATAGCGTGCACTGTTGCACGGCCTGAAAACAACGTACAAATTAGATTAGATAGACACTAGAAAACAAAAAAAAAGAAAACCCCAAATCACATTCACTCTTTCTGTCACCCTGCTGAGGAACAATAAAATGATTAGTGATTTAATAACTCTACTATTGTGGGGCTGTCAACTTTAGCCTCCACTCTCTAACACAACTAAGAGTTTACTGTCTTAGTCCTGCTGACTCTTCCTCAACGAACGTCTACACAGCTTTCCACTGGTTAGGCGATATGCGCCGCTATCTAACACCACTGGAAATGCTAAAATAATAGACTTGGAGTAACACAATGGCTCAGTGTCTATCCTTCAACTGGATACTGAACAGACCCTACTGGTCCTGTCTATTTTCTTCCTCCTTCTCTCTCTCTCTCTCTCTCTCTATCTCTCTCTCTATTGCTCTTGGTCTCAGTGTCTCTCCAACACTCGCCGACTGATGATGCTGCGTCTCCATTACGCTCTCCTCTCGTTACTTCAGGACCTAGGTATGGTAACCCTGTCACCTGTTCCTGAATTCTGCGATGATGATGATGAAGTTCTGGCGTCAAGCATGAGGTACTTGATGAACTGTCGACAAAACTTCTCTGCTGCTGAATAGCTTCCCTCTTTTAACCCGCTCCGGAGTTAGAGGAAAAAAAAAAAACCCCACAGCCTTGATTTCCGGCTGTACGCAATTGAAACCAGTCTCACGGCCACCTGCCGTTGCTAGAGACTATAATAGCGATGCTCTCGGCTGTATGATAAATAAACCACGGTCCAGCTGAAGCATAGGGACTTCACTGCCAGAGACCATAGGTCTGACCCTTAAGATAGGTCCTGTTGCCGTGGGTAATTTTGCACATGGGCAAATTTACGCTCCCCCACTGATTGCCGGGACTCGCTGAAATTAAAAGAAACAGCTTCCAATGTACACCCTCTCTAAAATCACTTATCTCTAACATATACGATACATAAAATAATTCTATCCACGTGTCACTTCAATCTCACTCCTTCTCTCCCCTTCTTCTCTCGTTCTTCTCTCGTTCTGCATAACAATACATAATACTATCCCACGTGGCACTAAAATCACACTCCTTCTCTCCCCTTCTCTCGTTCTTCACACAATACATAAAATACCACTATCCCACGTGGCCTCTTCAGCCCCCCTCCTTCTACTAAAATCTGCCAGGTAAAATAAACAATAGCCCAGACACCGTCTGACAGGTTACATGGCCGTTACGCATGGCCGATCACGTGTCCCAACCTTTACAACTAGGGAATTCCTTTGTCCTAAATTCCGTAGCCTCCTTTTAACATTAACACAGGTTTCCTGGCTTACTCCAATTTAAGGTAAACCTCGCTGTAGGAATGATTTATTTCCCCAAGCCGTATAATTCACTGATAACATAAATCTCCGACTGCATTTCTTACATTTAAGGCATAATAAAATTAACGTAAACACAATCGATTTCCCAATAAAATTACATTAGAAAATATACAGGAATAAATGGGGGTTTCCCCAACATTCTACAAATATGGGCATACGTGTTTCTCACAACTTCACACACTCCTATCTACTGCCAAAATCATAGAAAGAATAAGCACACTGTTGCGTTTACGTCGTTCTTCAAAATTGATAATGGATGGCACTATCTTTTAAAACTTTAAGTTTTAATGTCCCCGAAGAAATTAACTACGGGCGAAATTCTCAAAACCCCACTAAGAAGAAAAAACGAATAATAAAAAGTTACATACCGATTATCGTTTTTCTTCCCCGCAATGGAGACGATAATTGCGAAGTCTTACGGCTGACACGTATCGTTTCATAGAGACCGAATCCCCGTTTTTCTGTCTCATTATATACAAGAGAAAACACCCACGCGAATTCCTCTCCCACGCATCTGCTCGGACCAATGGGAGCGCTAGGAAAAATCAATACTAGCAACCTTTGCAAATCCCGCGTGGCTTAAAATTGCGTCACGTTACCTGACGGCCGCGTGCTTCCGGACACGTCATATCGCGTGCCCGAAATGGCGATTATCGTAAACAACGATAATCTGCTTGATAGCGGAAAAGTTCAGAAGAGGGTAAAACTGATGCTGGAATAAAATAAACCTACCATCGTAAACGAACCTATTTAATCCCTACCGAAAATTACCAAACACGATATATATTCAAATGAGAATAAATAAAATGGTGGAAATACAAAATAGAACCACAGAATCGGGCCGGAAATACAAAATAGACGACAGAATCGGGCCGGATGAAAGACAGAATTACAGTGCGGCATCACACCTTGAAGTCGGTTATATACTAACCTTATTATCTTATTTGATTCACATAACTTTGGACTGACCCTGAGTCCCTACTTCGAAGTAAATATACATATATGCGGCAATACAATGCCCAACACTGGACGGATATAGGACGCGTCTTCACAGCTTGACGGTCAACGTAAAAAAGGTATCGTATCTAAGTCACGGTGCGTGACCTATCAACGCTAACACGTCATAAATCGATCGTGTACATAGCGTTCAGTAGTCCGTGAATTCTTAACATCAAATTATATTAAATGCTGTGATCCTAGAAATAGCACACTGCCAACCATAGCAGACGACTTCAATAAAATACCGTAACAATTCCCTGCCCGCCGGGGGAAAAAAATCTATTAAATAGATTTTTTAAAAACTATCTTACTCAAACATATGAAAAATTTAACAAAAACCCGACCTATGGCCTACGATGTTCTGTCTAGAACAGTGTCGTGGTCATGTCGATAATCTATCAGTCATGTAATATATTAACAGTCATGCTATACATTTAAATTAAATTACCAAAAAAAAAAAAATAGTCAACAGTCGTCAAATAATTAACTCATTAATAAAATCAGTAGGTGGTGTTTTTGAGATTAAATATGTGTGTAGAGTAATTACTAACTACTTAAATTAATTAACTAAATAATAATATATTATATCATTACCACATTCATAAATACATCTAAGAATATTATCTAAGAATTGTGTGAGATTCATTTGTTTTCTGTTTTACATTTTTTTCATATTTCATTTTCTTATTTTTTTTTTCACATGTCAATTCAATTTTATTTCTTTATTAATTCAATCAATAAGTAGAAACTAAATAATCTTGGATATGAAGATCCAGACGTCATTATTTTCCTTAAGAATTTACGGAAAGTTCCATTAGAAAACTGTTCAAATGTTCCGATCCTGAATGAATATAACGTTCATAACGTTCAATTAGTCATGTCACATAACGAAATTTGTTCAACTAGATTTCCGATATTCTATCCAGCTATCTTGGAACCAGTTGTATTAGGAATGGACACAAGCCAAAGTCCACGCGTAAATACGAACGACATGTCTCTTGCTTTCATTAATTTCGTTTGACGAACGTCTCTATTGTTTGTTTCTCTGAATAATCGTTGACGTTTCATTCATAGGTCGATAATTCGTTGATAGGATTCTGTCTCTTGGTATGATTACTTTTGTCAATTTATTTGAAGACTATCAGCATTCATGAATCGTCTTCCGAAGGATTTTCTTGAGAATACGTCGGCCACGATGTTTTCTGTACCCGATATGTATTCAATGGTGAATTCGAAGGGTTGTAGGAGGATAGCAAACCTCGTAAGTCTCGGGCTTTTGTGATTAGAGCGACGTAGCGATGCCACCGCCTTCTGATCTGTTTGGATCACGAAGGGAGCACCCAGTAGGAACTTTTCCAGTTTATTAATTGCTCAAACGACAGCCAACAACTCTTTATCCACAGTCGAATATTTGGTTTCTGGCGTCTTGAGTTTGCGTGAGATATAAAGAGTCGGATGTAGTATATCGTCGTGACATTGGAGCAGACAAGCGCCAATCCCGTAATTACTAGCATCTGGGGAGCCGCGCTAGCGTAGTGGTTACAACACCGCTCTGGCGACCGGGTGAAACAGGATCAAACCCGGGCGACGGCATTTGAGGATTTTTCGTCGACCGGGATTTGGACTGGATTAACTCGAGACCTGGCGAGGACATTTGAAGAAGTGTCGTCGACCAGGAACTGGCGGCTCCTGAGCCGACCCAGCTGCAATGGGTACCTCCGAAATCGGCGAGTATTTGCCTGAATGGCGAGGGACACCTGTCTCTGTACAAGAAATAAAGGGATACTCACGTAAAATCAATGTCAGGTTAGACATTAAAAAAAAAAAAAAAAAAAAAATAATAATAATAATAACCTGAGATTTCGCCTCGAGTATTAGCGGGCGAACGCAAAAAAAAAAAAAAAAAAAAAAAAAAAACTAGCATCTGTACGGAGGATAAACATTTTAGAAGCATCAGGTAGTCTCAAAATAGGTGGGTGTGAAAAAAGTGTCAATATTTTACGAAATGTTTTGTCGCATTTGTCAGTCCATGTCACCTTCAACGGCATGTCTTTTTTTTAACAATGATGACAAGACAATTGACGATATACGAAACTTATGCTGCTTTGGCTGAGCATAGTTAGAATAATCAACACAGTTACTGTCTAACTTAGGCATGGTCAAATTACAAAGACGAAAGAACACAGTGTTATCGTAGATAATACAACACAAGTGTCACCTAATAGACAAGCCCACTATAAATAAGCCATATAAGAAGAATTGACCCATAAAGAAAAGAAATGATGACTGACTATGCTGAGTCATCAAAGATAAACAGTGTTATTGCAACATATTATCTGCGTGACGCAGAATCGAGAAATAATTGCAATCTCAAAGAATGGTGGTGAAAATAAACACCATTGTCAAGCTCGATAATCATTCAAGCATCTCTGTTGTTACGAAATGTAACCAGAGCTTCACCATAACTGTTATTGGTAGGTGGCAACAGACGCACGAACCTAACGTCTGCCATGTAATTAAAGAAATTACTAAGTTCCTGCCATGTAGTCTCTTGTGGCAAATTGCACACTAATACGGTGCGAGAATATGCACTTTTGCCAATGTAAGTAATATCATTGTCACGAAACTGTGAACAATGACGATTTGTGAATCTGGTCTTATCCAGAGAATTAAAGTTACCTTTATTCATAAACGTAATAATTTTATTAGATGCAGTATCATCATGACTGAAATTAGGACGATATCTATTAGTATTTAAGGCAGTACGTTTCCTGCATGTCGTAGGTACTTCCTTGCTGTGCAAAGTAAAAACTTTGCCGACAGACTTAGTCTGTAATTTATCGTTCAAGTTCATACTAAACTCACTATTATTTCTCTTTTTAGTGGAGTCATTCACATCGTAACCCAATTCAGTATATTTCTTAGAATCAATTTCAATATGATTCTGTCGCCAAGATTTATTAATTGAATTTGCGGTATTATCATGTCGAGGGAAGGTGTACCTGCCTCGAAATGATTTTCTCACATTCACAGGAGTTGTAATATTGACCTTGGTCGAAGTATGTACAGGGACATCATAAGATGTATGCATCACCTTGTCAACTTGAGTGACAATTGGTGTGCATGTAGTGTCAATATTAACATCGATATTATCCTTTTTATTACCTTGATGAAGAGTCTCATCATTCTCCTCTTTTCCAGAAAAAGTAAAAAGACTAAAATTTGAAACTGCTGTGCCACATGTATTAAGATTCTTGGCACGTAATGTAGCCATTGCAATGGCGTCGTTAGCATTGCCATAAAATTCCAAATTGTTTCCTTCCCATTCAATAATTTCTTCTGGGGTGCAATCTCTGCTGCCATGAATGCGACCAACCATAAGATCTGCAATAGGATTTTTCAACATGCATACCTTAACATTACCTGTGAAAAAAAGGGTGTTAACATGTATTATAGCAGTGGGATAGCATTCTACGGTTCCACCAAATGTCATGCACCTGACATATTCCCCTGTTGCACAACTTGAATGGATCAATGATTGTCAAACTCCAATAGTTGTGGATCCGGAATCTCTCAAAACAGTGACGATAGACCCATTTACTATCCCTCTGTTAAATATAAGAGAGCCTGTTCCATCGTTAGCCGCTAGACCGACTTCTGGGAGGATGTGTCCGCAATTTAATACAGTCTCCTTTGCCTTCTGAAATACAAGATTACATTCTGGGCAACTATTTGCCACGTTATAATTCATAGCATAACATGTAGCAGAAGATTGTATTACTTTATCGTTTTATGGAACATCTGGGGTTGTATTATTAGTAACTGCTGCCCCTGTATGGTGATCATAATGAGACGATCTTCGAAAGAGATCGCTGACGAGAATAATCATTGGAATTATTTCGTTGTCCACTGTAGTGACTGTTATCTCTGTGTCTCGAGCCTTGATTATAGTTATTCCCACTATTACTAGTATTAGAGTTGTATGATCGGTTATGATTTGCATTGTATTGACTATTGTTGTATCTAAACTTAGGTGACTGATTCCTATCCTGTGGTCTTCCTCTATTAAAATCACTCTTATTGTTATAATTATTTGGCCTCTTATGAAAATTAGCATTATAATTTCCTTTGAAGCGACTTCTATCTATGCTGCGTGTTCTTGGTTTGTCATAACCATGGTATGACATACTGGAGGCCACCGGTAGAGGTTCTCTTATTAGAGAGTTAGAAATGCTTGCATTCGGATGGGCGGTACAATAATTTATTGCCATCTTTTCCAAATCATCAATCGTAGATGGTTTTCGTTCTTGCAAATAAGCAAAGAACGGTGGGCTGACATAGGATAACACTTTATCCCTCAGTAACAAATCAACTAGTTTGTCATATGATTTGTTTACACCTGCCAATTAGACCCATCTGTTAAAAGTATTGCGTATATTCGCAATAAAACCTGTAAAGTCTTTATTGGAATCTGGAAAAATACTCTTAAAACGTAATCTGCACCCCTCTTCGTCTAAATGGAAACACCGTAATAATAATGATTTAATGGCGTCATAATCACCAGCTATTGTTGGATCAACATTCTGAGCTGCAGTTAATGGTTCACCATCTAAGAATTCATTTAGTTTAAGTGCCCATGCGTGTTTAGGTAAGTTGTTTGTTATGCATACCTGTTCAAAACGTGCCAGGTATGACGAAAGGTCGTCGAAGTTCAACTTAAAATGTGGCAATTTAAAGTTATAATAAGGTTTGTTTTGATTGGATGAAGATCCATTCTGAGAATTATCATTCTGGCTCGTATTAGCACTTCGTGCCTGTAATCTTGCAGTTTCCAACTTAAGACGTGCCAATTCCATTTCTTGTTGCCTTATAATTTACTCTCGTTTCATTTTATTCTCTTCTTCTTGTCTAGCAATTTCTCTTTGCTTTTCTAATTTAAGTTCACGTTCTTCTTCTTCTCGTCTAAGTTCTTTTTCTCGTCTAAGTTCTTCTTTATATTTTGCAAGTTCAGCCACTGCGTATGCTTCGAGAGCTTCTCCTTTTTTTCCAAAATCTTTCCCGTTTTTAATAAAATAGTCTAAGGTAAGCATCTTGACGTTAAATTTTTAAGTATTCAATCACTAATGTATAGTAATCACCAATAGAATATATGTAGTTATTTGTACTTACTCAATGTATGAAAACTCAATATCAACAACTATAATATTATTGTATTATGAGTTGTAAATTCCACAAATATTTTATAACAAAATAATTTATATCAATAATGTTCACTCATTACATTATACCAATGTATTATACCCTTATAAATTTATGATGCTGAATTATATCATGCATCTAATATTCTCCTCAAATAACACTGACAAACAACATTTTTCTTTCTTATATAAGAATAAGTGTTCTTAGGTCAATTTCTTGCGCTGATTTCAAATCTGAAATCCGTTTATCTCTTTCACGTCGGGTTCTTAAGATATTTGTGAATAAATATATTTTTGGGAAACCGTTATTTGCTCCGTTTCATTTTTACTATATAACTTATTAAAAATTAATAAAAAGCAACATAATTCTACTTTTTATACTGCTAAAAGATGCATGACATATGTTACGCGATTTTTCAAATAGTTACTGTATTTTGAAATAATTCTGAGCAAAATATGGCTTCTAGAAGTTGTAGAAATTCGGCTGATCTGTTCTGTTACATGTGCGGATATTTTACCGATCGTGTTGACCAGAAAAACTTTACACCATTACTAAAGATAGCATATGAACTTTATTTCGATTCGAAAGTTGATGATGCAAATAAATCTTGGAAGCCAAATGCGGTTTGTCCGATACATTGGCAGGTTGGTTACGAAAATCGCCGAAGCATAAGTCGATGCCTTTTGGAGTGCCAGTAATATGGCGTGAACATACAAATCACACTACTGATTGTTACTTCTGCTTGACAAATATCCATGGTTTCACTTTTAAAACTAGAAAGTCTGTGGTGTATCCAAATATTGAATTGGTTTCGAAACAAGTGCCTCATGATCCAATCACGTGTCCGATCCAAGTACCACCAGAACAATATCCGTTGGACGTAAATGAACCATCAGAAAGTGGTAGTTTACCTGCTTTAGAAACTAATTCTGACTCAGATTACATACCGGTGAATGATGGTGTTTACTTAATTAACCATTCAGAACTTTCAGATCTAATACGTGATCTTGCTCTTACCAAAGGACAAGCGGAATTACTCGGTTCGCGACTCAAAGAATGGAATCTTTTAGCGCCCAATACTCCGATATCTAAATTTCGTCGTAGGCACAGAGAACTTGTTCAATACTTTGAGATGGATGATGACATTTGCTATTCTTCTTCTTCTTCTTCCGTCCTTAGCCAAAGACCGACCAAGCAGTCAGAGGCCATCACGCCTTGTGGCGTCTTAAGGGCAACAGCAGATTGATTTTCTCTGTTGTAGTTTCCCATCACGCCTAGCGGCGTCTTTAGGGCAACAACAAATAGATCCATCCGCCGTTGTTTCCGTAATCGGTGTGACAAGCCAACGGGTGATCAGCCCATTGGGCACATTTGCTATTGCAAAGATGTAAACGGTCATGAGCACATAGTCAACGAATGGCGATTTTTCATCGATTATTCCAAGACTAGTCTAAAAGCCGTGTTATTGCATAACAGAAATTTTTTTTTCATCAATTCCAGTCGCCTACTCTGTTCATATGAAAGAAACTTATGACAATATGGCTATACGTTTGGAAAAAATAAAGTACAATGACTACCAATGGCGGATTTGTGGAGACCTAAAGGTCATTGCAATTCTCACGGGCATGCAGACTGGGTATACTAAATTTTGTTGCTTCCGATATGAATGGGACAGCCGCAACAGACAGGAACATTATGCAAGAAAGGTGTGGCCTATCCGGGATCGTATGCAGCTCGGGCATAAAAATGTAATACGCAAGCGATTAGTTAACAAAGACACCTTCATTTTACCACTGTTACATATAAAGTTGGGGCTCATGAAGAATTTTGTAAAAGCGTTAGATAAAACGAGCAAAGCTTTCACTTATCTTCGAGAAAAGTTTCCGCAAGTTAGCGATGCAAAGATAAAGGAAGGTATCTTTGTAGGACCTCAGATTAGGAAAGTTATTGCAGACAAACAATTCCAGAACTTGTTACATGGTAGTGAACTTCGCGCATGGATGGCATTCAAATCGATCGTCGATAACTTTCTGGAAAATCACAAATCTGTTGACTATGTTGCATATTGTTAAGCAGTGCATAGATGCATACATAATTTTGGGCTGTAACATGTCCCTCAAAATCCATTTGCTCGATTCGCATCTTAACTTTTTGCCTGACAACCTTGGCGAAGTCAGCGATGAACATGGAGAATGATTCCATCAAGATATCGCCGTAATGGAGTCACGTTATCAAGGACGGTGGAGTGTGACCATGCTTGCCGATTATTGTTGGATGCTTCATCGCGATGTACCACATGCCATTCACCGACGAAAGTCGACTGCAAAGAAATTCAAGCCTACATAACTGTTATACTTCTTGTACGAATGATGTTGTAATACTGTATGCGTTGTTAAAAAACTTCAATTGCGTATTTCTAGAGATCCCGACCTGATAGAGAAAAACGGTTTGCAGATTTAAAAACAGCGCATTAAAATTGACCAGAAAAACATAGAAATGTTAGAGAAAGAAAAAAAAAGTTTTTTTTTTGTTAGTCAGTGTAATTATGGGTATAATCCCTCCATAATTATGTTATTTAATCAATTATATGTGCCAAGTAAACACTGTAGTACTAGGACAGTGTACTAATTAATATCTGATATGTCTGTCCCAATCAAGGCAGATTATAAATTTTATAGTTATTAATAAATATATATTATGCCCTAGTCATAATATATAAAATGCCTCAATAGTGTCTTGGACTACTACTGCAAAGTGATGACATCATCGAAGTCATCATCTAATTTAATAAAATTAACCAAATTAATTAAACATATTATTAAAATCAATTTATAGTAATATCATTAGGTTATGAGATTAATGAAAACAATACAAATGATTAACTAAAGCTTTACAACACATTAGTACGATACAAAAGTGACATTTTCACAAATAAAATGTTTTTACAAAACTAAGCATAGAAATCGGAAGTACTGAAAGGTCAAGGATTGAACCAAATCGAGATTGAACTGAATCTAGGTCAAAAGACAGAAAAAAAATACGAATGCAAAAACTAATGACGTCACAGGACTCATCTAACGGTTATTACAATACATATATAAAACTAAATGAAAGATAGGTCAGAAAGGACAAGATAGATTACTAACAATAATATCAAACTGAATAAAATAAAACTGAATACAGTAAAATACACCAATTATTCACGGAACTGGACACCTAACACGCAAGGTCAAATACTAGCAAATGCGAACAAACAACCCATCGGCATAATCATCAATGGGGTTCTTCGCCAATGTAGCAAAGTTGATTTTGCTGGGGAGGTTATGATGGTATCCTAACAAAGAATGAACTCGGTGTCTGCATAAACCGTGTGAGGTCAAGCACATGTAGGCCCCTGACTCTAAAAGATAATGATGATAAATTATGTGCAGGGTACCTAACGCTACCTCTCTAGATCTCACACGGTCACTCTTGTGGCTCTAGTGTATGGTGTATGATGTACCTAGTGTCTAGGGGAAAAATGAGATGATGGTACACACCACAAAAACACTTTAATTTTCTATGAGGAAGTGAATAAAACAGTGGTTAAAGTTTTCTTTAAATTAATCTTTTCTGTACAATTTATTTTGCCTGTCCAGTCATATCTCTTGGACAGGTCTTGGAAAATGAGGATAAGATAGTTTACATAAAAAGGATAAACTAAAAGTATGTATGGACAATTTGCCCAACACTATTAAGTTTATATATATATATATATATATATATATATATATATATATATATATATATATATATATATATATATATATATATATATATATATATATATATATATATATATATATATATTTATCTCTGTCCTGTAGGAAATGTTCACAGCTATTACTCTATTAATCTAGCAGGGAGAGTCACTGTGTTTGAGGGGCTGTAGTTTCATCACGCCCCAAAACTTCCTGAGTATATGTTGAAATATTAGTGTTTGTTAAAGCGAAAGTGTCAGATGTACCCAGATGCCTAACTCATCACCTGGGATTCCTTGGTAGAATGAAATACAATATGTAGATGCAGAAAATCTCTTTCAAACGTGCACCAAGCTCCTCCCGTTATCTGTTGACAGCATATGAAGGGTCGGAGACTTGATAGTATGTTTCTGACTCAGCAGGTTTACTGTCACCCGCTGGCACCAGGAAATAGAACCTCTGCAACAAAAGGACACCCTGGCCTTTTACATCTGATCACTCACTATATTTGTTATTCTCCTAAGGAGGTATGGGGTCAGCCTTGCGTGCCTTACAGGTGCACTCGCCCCTAATTTTACATGACTCCCACCTTGCTGTGACCACACCTCAGGTCCCTATGGCAGATACGCCACTGTACGTTTACATATTTTTCCTCAACACAATAATGTGGAGTAACCACATTTCCTTTGGTATGATTTTCTCTTCTGTTTCTTTTTTTTTTTTATAAATGCTTCAGGCATGCTTAATAGTGTTCATAGAACACAGAGGCTTCTTACTATTCTAATGCAATAATATTCAAACAAAATCATGACAACATACACCAGTTAGATACATTTCAAAGTGAGGACGCAACAATGTCTGCTCCCGGCATGTCCTTCACTTTCCCCCATAGCAGTATCTAACTTTGGTAGTTGGAATAAACATAGTAATTCATAAAGCATCCTTACCACAATTCAAGAAAATATAAACAATTGACGCTGACTTTCCAAAGAAATGGCCTCAGTTTCCCTTTGCTCTGTCCAGACTGTGAATATTTATCTATTATTTAAGTTTAAATTTACCACATCTGATCTCAGCGTAACTGAATGAAAATTTTATCAACTGGCACTGAGCAGCGAAAGCTTTTTGCTAATATTTTGTATCTCTGGCCAATCGAAACCTTCGACTACCAGAATTCAAATGCAGTTCTTTAAAAAAAAAAAAAATAATTCCCAACTCTGCGTCTGGTAGTCGAATGGCCAGCCTGCCTTAGTTATGCCAATACAAAAAGATGTTTCGTTTTGGATTACATTTTCCTACCGCCCCCCTTTCCCCCTATACTCTCTGTTTACCCAAGCGAATTTGAATGTACCTCAATGCCGCTATTTCTGAGCCGGCGCCCGTATTAACGTTAAAAAAAATTAACAAGCAGGAACAACCGTCAGTCTGTTAGTGCGTCGGTAGACATTTAGTATTTCTTCAATAACTGGGCTAATATTGTGACTATCATATTATTTCAAACATATTCTTGTTCATTGAACTTTAAGCTATATTATCATATGATTTTTATGGTCAGTTTGATATTGGTTTAGATTTTACAATTTTTCCACTGCCAATCGTCAAATAAAATTTGCACAAGACGGCCATCTTCCCCTCTCTCGCTAGCATGTATTTTTCAAATAACTAACTTGTTTCAGTTACGTCAGAAATGCTACCGCACGGATGAAAATAAATTTGTCTGCGTGGTTTTGCTTTGGCTGGCTTTGCTCGCGCGTGTATATCTGCATGGCAGAATGTGTCAAACGAAACGGGGGGAATGCATGGCGGGTAAGAATTGGCGTTAATAATTTGTATTGTATCATGTAACACTACTAAAATTGTAAGGATTACTACTAAATTTGCGTTAAAGTTGACAGAATACGTTAATTCAGATAGTAGTTGGCGGCACACTTCCGCCAAAGCGTTAATTGTAAGTCTTGCCACAGTCTCTATCAAATCGGGCAAAATGTTAAAAATGTACGTCACAAGGAACGCGGGTAGGTTTAAACGAGGGGAGCGGTTCTAAGCCGTTCCTATGCACTAAATTCAGCGCTATGCTGGCGTGTGAGAACATCACCGTGAGACACAATAGGGCTGTTGTATTTATTATCATTTTATGACTAAAATCTTACTGAACTGAGCGATTATTCTCGCAGATTTTACTTCAGCCAAATGCGATTATTTAACGGCCCTACAGAACAATCAAAACTGATTTGGTCATCCGAAAAGACATAAAATCAGTTTTTATCCCCACCTACCGCCCACGTATATGTACCACACAACATAATATATATAAATAAAACATTCAACATTTAAAAACGAGTTGCCAAGACATGCCTATCACGGCGAAATTAACTCATAGATGCACGGTTAACCGACAAAGGTTATAATAAAACTTATCTTTTTGTGCTCGATTATTTACCACCAGCAATGCTTGTATGCACCCACGGCATAGACAAGTGTCATGAGTTTTCTCTTCCATTGCTTGGCAAAGGGTTTCTTCTTGATACATTCCATTTGTTGAAGAGGCTGTGTAAACGGCTGCCGCCTTGACTTTCAGCTAGTACTCAAAGAATGATGACGTATATTTGACCTTTAGTAGTTATGCGTATCGCGTCATATTTTTGCAATCACGTGAGCGTCTTGTAATTGTAAACAGCTCTAGTCCGTATGAATGAGATTTCGGTCACTTTTTGTTTGAAAGAAAAAATTTCGTTCCCCAACACAGTGGGCACCAGTTGTTAAGGGCGTTTGTCAGTTGTTGCTGGGGTTGTTTTAGTTTGTTGCAGGATCCATTTGTTAATGGTTGCATTATCATTGTCCTTGATATGTCAACGCCCAACTTGTAATTAATAAATACTATTGCAAAGTCTGGCCATGTCTATTAATTCCTTAATTCTCATTCATTCTTTGAATCATCGTGCTTCTATTGTCTATTACGCGAATGCTGGGTACTGGTTAGAACTGGTGAACAGTGGAATAATATTGACTTGATAAGTCCAAGTATTCGAGTCCACAAGTCCGACATTTATTGACGATAACACATCACAAGTATTATTCATTACAAGCATACATCTGCAATTGAGTACATTTCTTCTTCTTTGATACTTAGCCGCCGACCGTCAAAGCAGTCAGTGGCCATCACACCTAGTGGCGTCTTGTAGGGCAACAACAAATTGATTCCACTTTGCTCGGTCGGTGGCCATTGTAGTGGTGTTTGATGATATTGTATGATGTTGATATTACTAAATGTAATTGTATGAGGCCAGCTGTGAAGGCTCCTGAGATAAAATGTAGTTGAGAATTGTCAGAAGGCCTTTCTTGCTACCACTACGACCTCACACTTAATTTTTTTTAATGAATGTGGCTACGTAAAGTGTCTAGGGTTATGATATGTAGTGTGGTGTAATAGGTTATAGATATACCCACAGATATTTAACAAGACTAATAATATTAATAAATGTTAAAATACACTGAACTAACTCACGTGTGTAAAATTTTTTGATAGAATTACATTTATTTTGTTCTGGATCAATTTTTTAGGTTGACCAGAACTTAAAAGGATTTAGAGATTATGAAAGAAATGCATGGAATATTATATCATAAATGCAATAGTGTACATATATATGTACTATACCAGTTAGTTTTATTAAAATGTTCTAGTAGTCATCTACTTGGGAGGATAGTTAATGTTTGTGCTGTTGGGGTGGCCTCATCACACCTGTCTATATTGACTACACAGTGTCCAGAAAATGGTGGGAATTTTTATGGGGATATTAGTAACTACCAAGCGTTGGTGAATGTCCAGCAGACCAGAGGCTCACTCATCTTGTAGTTGTAGCTCTGGTGCTGAAATCAGGTGGTCCCACCTCTCCGTGCTGGCGGGCAATAATGGTGGTCTCTGTCACAAGTACTGCACAGATACACTCGAGTAAAGTCACCAACTGAATAGACACTGCTTTGTTGACAACAGAAACTCACAGCTCTGCAATCAAAGTATGGGCCATGTGTCAAAATCTATTCTCTACCCACGTCTGGACACAACACTGACACAACAACCACATCATACAGACAGGTCAGATCTCTCTGACCAAACAGCACATTTACCATGGTGGTTTTACATCAGATAGATCCTCCCAGACCATAGATTCTGAAAAATATTTATTAGTTTTCTGCCCTAAAAGAGGATAGGTAATATGTTTCATTATTCTCAACACTTGATCTGTCTTGCATAATCCTTGCTGGAGTTTATGTACATTGTTGGTCCCTAGACCCTGACTAGGGCGGGGGGTCTAGAGCAAATCCCTACTTGTTTGTAAGGCTAGATTTCGATATGGCAGTATCAAATCACTCGAACATGAAACAATATTCAAAATATATAAGGAAATAATTTCAATCTTACCAGATTATGAATAAATAACACAGAATTGCTAGCAAAACTCAGCTGAGCTGCTGGCTATAGTATGGCGTCCCTAAATTTCTTTCACTTTCTTTCATATGGAAATCACCACACTTTAAAATCTGTGTCTATCACTGAACAACTATTGAAGAATGGCCCCACTTTCGCGTCTGAGCGCTAATGATATGATTGTCTGTGGCCAATCACTGCCTAGGTTTATTTTAAATTCAAATTTCCTACACTAAAGTCATTTCAGTCATGCTTCAGTCAAGTATGGATGGTTATCTGTTAGTCTGTCCGTCTCTACTTGTGTTTCAACAAAAATGTACTTGATTTTTGAACCAACCTTTCTCTCCCCTCCAAAATTTTGTCGTTAAAAGTTATATTTAGACACAGCTACCACCAATGTCCCTCTCTTCCATACTACGTAGATTTGAACACCTGCGTCTCAAGGTCGTGTTTTTTTTGTGCAATTAGCGACACTTTTAGATTCAATACAGTCTGTCGATGATGTGAACAACACTGTCTTTTGTCATTATCTTCAATATTATCTATCCGTCTGTAAAATTAAGACCATATTAGTTCACTGCTCAGAATGGGCCATCCGGCCAGCTAATTTTTATATTCCTAACATTAATATTAAGAAAAAAGTACTTTTTAAATTTTGTAATATTCCAAACATCTGCGTTTTAGCCGCTGAATTCAAATCAAGGGCTTGGTATCGCGCAAAAGCGTCCAATAAACGACTGTGGCGTAACATATCTATGGTCCCTTCTGTCGAGTTGCTTACTTTTTATGTCAACTTGGGAAACGTGACTTTTCTCCGTTTCCCCCCCCCCAATTGCGTCTCCTTAGCCTTTCTAGTCTCACGCAATCTTTCCAGTCATATTTTTTTCCTTTTTGATCCGCCGTTCCCCTCCTGCCTAGCAAGTCAATTATTATGGAGGATGATGACCCGCGGTCTAGGCGATCATGTACATCAGCAGCCTACGCATTATGTTTTTTTATCCTTATATGTTATCCTTGGAGGTATTTTACCGTTGTATCTCTGTCAATTTCACTACACATCTCCCCACTTGAAAACATGCCTATGGCAAGTTCCAACACCAGCGATACACATAGGTAAAATTACTCCTCACGTCTGCCGCTACTCTAATTTTGATCACAGGGGTGCCGACTGAGGAAATCTGCACCGACATTCAATTTGCCTGGGATATATTGGATACTGAACTGATAAGGTTGAAGCAACAAAGACCACCTCAGCAATCTTGCGTTTTCATGCTTAGCCTGAGACAAGAACACGAGAGGCTGATGGTCCGTCTCCACCACAAAAGTCCTACCATACAGATAGATTTGAAACTTCTTTATTGCCCAGATTAATGCTAAACATTCTTTTTCGCTTGTGGAGTATCCTTGTTCCGCCTTATTCAATTTGCGGCTTGCATAAGCGACTGGTTTAAGTTCTCCATCAGGTGAAGCTGATCTTTGCAACAAAGCCCCTCCGAGTCCTACATTACTTGCATCGGTTCTTAAGACAAAGTCCTGTGTCAAATCAGGCAGTTTGAGAATAGGCTTGCTAGTGAGTTTTTCCTTTAACTCTTGGAACGCTAGTTCACATTGTGCAGTCCAAATAATTTTATCTGGAAGTCCCTTGCGAGTCAAATCAGTCAGAGGAGCACATATAGCGTTAAAATTTTTGATGTATTTCTGATAAAATCCGCATAACGACACGAATGATCGCACGTCTTTTTTTGTTTGTGGCCTAGGTGCTCTCTGCAGTTTTTCCAAGTTCTTAGGATCAGGGGTCATATTACCCTGATATACAGTGTGTCCCAAGAATTCCAACTCTTTGCATCCAATACAACATTTTGTTGGCCTAGCAGTTAAGTTCGCCTCCCGAAGTCTATCAAACAACATCTCCAGAGCTTCAATGTGTTCTTCAAATGTCTCGGTGGCGACGAGAATATCATCCATGAAATTTGTGATACATGGGTTATTCAGGGGATCCAACAATTTGCGCATCATCCTTGAAAACACACTCGGAGCATTTTTCAGTCCGAATGGTAGCATATTGAATTCATAATGTCCATCCGAAGTGCTAAAAGCCAAATAAGGTCTCACTTCAGGCTTCACTGGGATCTGGTAATAGCCTTTACTAAGATCCACTTTTGAAAAGTATTTTGCCTTGTTCAGTCTGGCAAATAACTGTTTTGTGTCTGGTAATGGATCCACTTGTCCTTCTGTGACAGCGTTCAGTTTCCTGTAATCTATGCACAGTCTGTGTTCCCCAGACGGTTTTCTCAACAAAACGACACTAGAACTAAAAGATGATTCACTGTGCGAAATAATCCCCTCCTTCAACAAATACTCTATTTCTTCCTTCAATGCCTTCTCCTTCGCGAACGGAATAGAATAGGCTCTCATACAGATTGGGTTTGAGTCTACCAGTTTCATGTCATACTGTAGCAAATTTGTATGGCCTGGTTTATCTGTTAATACATCTGTATGTTCCTCCAGAACCTTTTGAACTCTCTCCCTCTGGTTTTTAGTCAGGTGCTTACTGACTTTTACCTGTGCTGCTGTTTCACAAGGATGTAATGGGTATTCATGTGAGGTGAGTGGTTCTTTTTGCATCTGGGTTGCAATAGCTAAGGTCAATAAGGGGTGCTTTCCTGGAGTGGTCTGTCCAGATACTTCTTTAACAGGTTTACATGATAAACTTTTTCCTTCCCCTTTTTGTCAATTTTATTATTTGTTCTAGACACCTTCTCTAGAACCGTATATGGACCTTGCCAACCAATTTGTAATTTATTCTGGCTTCCGGGTAGTAGAAGCAGCACCTTCTCTCCGACTGCCAGTTCCCTGTCCTTTGCCTTCCTATTAAAATATGCTGCATGTTTCTTCCTGGCTTGTTTCAAATTATCATTTGCCAGTTTCCATCCAGCTTTCAAACGAGTGGTCAGTTCGTTCACATATTGATACGATGAGGTAACAGTCTCTTCCGCTTTCTCATCTGTCCAGGTCCTTAATAAAGCTTCTAAAGGACCTTTTATTGGTCTCCCAAATAGCAGAGTAGCGGGAGCCATCCCGGTTGAACTATGTGGTACCTCCCGGTACGCAAACAATGCGGCGGGCAGGAATTGATCCCACAGATCCGGTTTTTCGTGTGCCAGCTTTCTCAGGATAGAAATGAGAGTCCCGTTGAACCTCTCTACCTGGCCGTTCCCTTGTGGATGGTACGGACTACAATGAAAGTGCCTGGCTTGAAATAGCTTAAAAACTTCTTCCGTTAGTTTCCCCTTGAACTGAGAACCATTATCCGTCAAGATTTGATGCGGGAATCCTAATCGGGTAAATATTGTAAGTAGTGCCTCTGCTACATGTTTTGAATCAATTGATGGCAGGGCTACCGCCTCTCCCCACATAGAACAAGTGTCCACCAGAGTAAGGATGTAACTGTTCCTCCTCTTGGTCCGAGTGAGAGGTCCTACAATATCCACTGCAACCCTCTCAAAAGGTGTTCCCACTATGGGCATTTCCCCTAGAGTTGCAGGAGCAGTCCAGTGCTTTGGAGCTACCCTTTGACATACTGGGCAGGATTTGACATATCTTTTTATATCCTCCGTTATCCCTGGCCAGAAGTAATGACAAGCTATACGCTGTCCTGTGGCGCTGATCCCCATGTGACCACTGAAGGGAATCGCATGCCCGAGTTCCATCACTTTATCTCTATATGAAGTGGGAAGAACCAGCTGGTTGTGACCATTTGTTCCAGTTCCGGCCTTCCTGTATAAGAGTTTGTTCTTCATGAAATATTCCCCCTTGCTCGGAGGTGTGTGGCATTTGGGCAATTTTTTAAAACAGGGCTTGAGTGTCCTATCCTCAGCCTGCGCCTTCCTCATCTCCTCTGGATGAGCATTTATAGGTTCACCTTCTTCCTCCTTCTTCTGTGACCTGGTCTGCACTGTCGCCATGATCACAGGTTTCTCGGGATTCCCCAAGAAGACGTATCTACACCCCAATATCAGAGGGTAGATTGGTTCATCTATCACTGCTGCTCTGATTTCTCCTTCCACATAGCGAGTTTTCACCGTTATCCTTGCGATGGGAAGTGTCATGAGTGGTATGTCCTTAGTCGCCCCTTGTATTTCCACTGTTTCTGTGGTATACTGACTTGGGTCCACTAGGCTAGACTTCACAACTGAATCATAATCCAAACCTGTATCATAAAGGCACCTTATGGTGACCCCATTACAAATAACATCCTCACAAACTGGGGGGTGATAAGGTTCCTGTTGCTCCTTAGGATTAACCTTTAATCTTTGCGTCCCCGACTTCATTGCAGCAATGTTTGAAGGTTTCCTTCTACTAAATTCGGTGTTATGGTTATCCTTCTTGCACCATTTACACCATCTTTTCCCTTGGTTCAACGGTTTTCTTTCATTGAACTTTTGGTCATTGAACTGTGAGTTTCTGTCGCGATAGTCATTTCTTGGCCGCTCAAAGTTTGTCCTACCTTTATTTCCCTGCTCTCTATTATCAAATTTATTAAATTGCTGTGGAGCTTTAAAATTGTCTATGTGCTTCTTTTTAGCACCACTTACCTCTGCCTGGGCTGCCTGATACCTCTCAGCAACATTTAAAATTTCCCCCAACTTCTCTGCACCTTGTTCCATGAGAAATTTTCTCATGTCTGGAGCCATGGACTCTCTCAATTGCTCAATCATGATCATTTCTTTAAGATCTTGGGTCTTCCCCAGAGCCGTCCATTTCTCCAAATAGGTTTCTAGTCTAGCAGAGAATTGGTGGTATGTCTCCCCAGACAACAGTTTGGCATTTCTAAATTTCTTACGATAAAATTCACCATTCTTCTCGTATCTTAATAACAAAGCCTGCTTTAACATGTCATAATTGTCTTGGTCTTCCCTGTTCATTTTAGCAAATACTTCATAAGAAGTACCTCTCAATCCTTGTGATAGCTTTAAGCTCCACCTCTCTCTCTCTAACCCATATGTAGTAGCTAATAACTCAAAACGTCCTAGGTACCCCTCTATGTCATCGTCTTTTTCAACAAAATGGTCTAAATGAAACCCCATAGCTGAGTTTGAGGCTCCCAGACTGGGCGTAGCATCTGAGGCAAAAGGGCTGGCACCATTTTCAGGAGCCGGGCCTTGTAATTCCAGCTCCCTTAGTCGTAATTCGTGCTCCCTCTGCAACCTTCTATCTTCTGCCTCCCTTTCGGCAGTCAACCTTTTTTCTTCTGCCTCCCTTTGCTGTTGTTTTTCTTCTGCCTCCCTTTGCTGTCGTTTTTCTTCTGCCTCCCTTTGCTGTCGTTTTTCTTCTGCCTCCCTTTGCTGTCGTTTTTCTTCTGCCTCAATCTGCAGCCTCTTTGTCTCAGCCTCAATTTTTAACCTCTTTTCTTCAGCTAACCTTTCAGCCTCTAATTTTCTTTCAGCCTCTTTTTCTAATCTCCTTTCTTCCCGTTCAATATATTTATCACATTCAACCGTTACGTATTGAATTAAAATTTGACCATCCATTCCCATCTCCTTCGCGGTGAGCACAGCAGCTGATCTAAATTTTGCCAGCTCCGCCATACTTTTTAGACAATATACTAATATACAAGCTAAATCTCTAACCAGTAAATACACTAAGTACTTCTTATGACTATAGTCTAACCAATTCTAACTAACCAGTTAACTAATTAATTATTACTGGCTGTGAAGATTCACCAACTTTTATCTGCAGGGACACTTTTAATGTTAAAGGGAATTTTACAATTTATTTCCCTACTTTTATTTCTCCCACCAGGAGATCCTAATATTACTGTTGGGCTAATTATCCCCGGACAAGACCCCAATATATGTAGTGGTGTTTGATGATATTGTATGATGTTGATATTACTAAATGTAATTGTATGAGGCCAGCTGTGAAGGCTCCTGAGATAAAATGTAGTTGAGAATTGTCAGAAGGCCTTTCTTGCTACCACTACGACCTCACACTTAATTTTTTTTAATGAATGTGGCTACGTAAAGTGTCTAGGGTTATGATATGTAGTGTGGTGTAATAGGTTATAGATATACCCACAGATATTTAACAAGACTAATAATATTAATAAATGTTAAAATACACTGAACTAACTCACGTGTGTAAAATTTTTTGATAGAATTACATTTATTTTGTTCTGGATCAATTTTTTAGGTTGACCAGAACTTAAAAGGATTTAGAGATTATGAAAGAAATGCATGGAATATTATATCATAAATGCAATAGTGTACATATATATGTACTATACCAGTTAGTTTTATTAAAATGTTCTAGTAGTCATCTACTTGGGAGGATAGTTAATGTTTGTGCTGTTGGGGTGGCCTCATCACACCTGTCTATATTGACTACACAGTGTCCAGAAAATGGTGGGAATTTTTATGGGGATATTAGTAACTACCAAGCGTTGGTGAATGTCCAGCAGACCAGAGGCTCACTCATCTTGTAGTTGTAGCTCTGGTGCTGAAATCAGGTGGTCCCACCTCTCCGTGCTGGCGGGCAATAATGGTGGTCTCTGTCACAAGTACTGCACAGATACACTCGAGTAAAGTCACCAACTGAATAGACACTGCTTTGTTGACAACAGAAACTCACAGCTCTGCAATCAAAGTATGGGCCATGTGTCAAAATCTATTCTCTACCCACGTCTGGACACAACACTGACACAACAACCACATCATACAGACAGGTCAGATCTCTCTGACCAAACAGCACATTTACCATGGTGGTTTTACATCAGATAGATCCTCCCAGACCATAGATTCTGAAAAATATTTATTAGTTTTCTGCCCTAAAAGAGGATAGGTAATATGTTTCATTATTCTCAACACTTGATCTGTCTTGCATAATCCTTGCTGGAGTTTATGTACATTGTTGGTCCCTAGACCCTGACTAGGGCGGGGGGTCTAGAGCAAATCCCTACTTGTTTGTAAGGCTAGATTTCGATATGGCAGTATCAAATCACTCGAACATGAAACAATATTCAAAATATATAAGGAAATAATTTCAATCTTACCAGATTATGAATAAATAACACAGAATTGCTAGCAAAACTCAGCTGAGCTGCTGGCTATAGTATGGCGTCCCTAAATTTCTTTCACTTTCTTTCATATGGAAATCACCACACTTTAAAATCTGTGTCTATCACTGAACAACTATTGAAGAATGGCCCCACTTTCGCGTCTGAGCGCTAATGATATGATTGTCTGTGGCCAATCACTGCCTAGGTTTATTTTAAATTCAAATTTCCTACACTAAAGTCATTTCAGTCATGCTTCAGTCAAGTATGGATGGTTATCTGTTAGTCTGTCCGTCTCTACTTGTGTTTCAACAAAATGTACTTGATTTTTGAACCAACCTTTCTCTCCCCTCCAAAATTTTGTCGTTAAAAATTATATTTAGACACAGCTACCACCAATGTCCCTCTCTTCCATACTACGTAGATTTGAACACCTGCGTCTCAAGGTCGTGTTTTTTTGTGCAATTAGCGACACTTTTAGATTCAATACAGTCTGTCGATGATGTGAACAACACTGTCTTTTGTCATTATCTTCAATATTATCTATCCGTCTGTAAAATTAAGACCATATTAGTTCACTGCTCAGAATGGGCCATCCGGCCAGCTAATTTTTATATTCCTAACATTAATATTAAGAAAAAAGTACTTTTTAAATTTTGTAATATTCCAAACATCTGCGTTTTAGCCGCTGAATTCAAATCAAGGGCTTGGTATCGCGCAAAAGCGTCCAATAAACGACTGTGGCGTAACATATCTATGGTCCCTTCTGTCGAGTTGCTTACTTTTTATGTCAACTTGGGAAACGTGACTTTTCTCCGTCCCCCCCCCCCCCCAATTGCGTCTCCTTAGCCTTTCTAGTCTCACGCAATCTTTCCAGTCATATTTTTTTCCTTTTTGATCCGCCGTTCCCCTCCTGCCTAGCAAGTCAATTATTATGGAGGATGATGACCCGCGGTCTAGGCGATCATGTACATCAGCAGCCTACGCATTATGTTTTTTTATCCTTATATGTTATCCTTGGAGGTATTTTACCGTTGTATCTCTGTCAATTTCACTACAGCCATCCTTCGTACAGTGCCCCAACCCTGGTTCATTCTTTGCACCTCAGCCTCCACAGTCCTCCGCCAGGTTGTTTTTGGTCGGCCTCTCTTTCGTTTTCCTTCAGGGGTCCAAAGCATAGCTGTTCTTGTGATGGCATCGGGGTCTCTTCTGAGGACATGGCCAACCCAGCTCCAGCGTCTGCCAGCTATGATGGTGTGCATGTCCTCTTGCTTGCTACGAGTAAGCAGATCTTGGTTAGTGATGGTATTCGGCCAAAAGATTCGGTGAATTTTTCTTAGGCATGTTGTGTGAAAAGAGGACAATTTCGTCATTTCCTTCTCTGTAACTCTCCAGCATTCCGCACCATAGAGAAGCACAGAAAGCACACAGCTCTGATATAATCTTAATTTTGTGCTTGTGCTGTACTGGGAGGACTTCCAGATGTTGTTTAGGCTAAAGAAGGAGTACATTTGAATCCATATAATATTCTCAGTCCGTGTCCAGTAAATGAATTAGTATAGACAGAACAGCATAGCTATATGCACGCGCGGTTGGGGATTCCAACAGCCGACAGTGAGCGTATGAGTCTGACGAATATAATATTATGGACTGGTTAATAATCTTTCCTTGAAGTCGGTTATATACTAACCTTATTATCTTATTTGATTCACATAACTTTGGACTGACCCTGAGTCCCTACTTCGAAGTAAATATACATATATGCGGCAATACAATGCCCAACACTGGACGGATATAGGACGCGTCTTCACAGCTTGACGGTCAACGTAAAAAGGGTATCGTATCTAAGTCACGGTGCGTGACCTATCAACGCTAACACGTCACAAATCGATCGTGTACATAGCGTTCAGTAGTCCGTGAATTCTTAACATCAAATTATATTAAATGCTGTGACCCTAGAAATAGCACACTGCCAACCATAGCAGACGACTTCAATAAAATACCGTAACAACTTTACCCAGTATGTAGCCGACAAATAGAAGCATGTGCTTCGTGCCAACAGTGTTCATCGTCTGCAGGATTTGCCCCGCACCGTCGACGTTGTCCACTGAAGCTTTGGACAGCCAGCGTGTTTCACACAGCTTCAACACTTTATGTTTCAGGGCCTGAACTACATCTTGTATTAACTGGAACTGTAGATTTCTTTTACTACTACGCGAAAAATAGAAGCAGACACTCTTTATGAAAATTTCAAGCCAAGATGGTAGGTGGTTGCCGGCAGCATTTGTACAAGGAATGACAAACACAGCCGAAATGTGAAGACATGTGAAATCTCTTTCTTCAGCTGTGCCTGTAAACCACTTGCAGTCCCCATCATAGTGGCACAGTTGTCTGCAGCAAAACCAATGACGTTACTAAGCGGGACTGCACGCGTGCTCAACAATTTCTTAACAGCTGTAAACATGCCAAGACCATCCCATCCTCCACCTCAATGAGATCTAACAGTGAATCAACTACTTTTCTTGTTTTTGTGTCACAGAATCGCACAACGACTGTCAACATCTGATTCGTAGAGACATCAGTACTCTCATCAACGATTATAGAAAATTTCTGATTTCTGCAAATGTTTATAACTTCAAGCCGCTCAAAATGAGCAATGCCGTACTGTATCACATAGGCAGCCTTGGTGCGCTTCGGTGACATTTTTTGAGCAATTGTGCTGTCTGGAAACATCTGCTTGCAACATTCAATCAAGTGATCAGCTTGCGAAAACGGAGTATTATGTTCTGTCATTAAAGCCGACAACAGTATCTCCGCTTTAGCAATTTTGTCTTGGAGACAGGGCTCTTTTGGTTTGATGAAAAACTTGCTAATGTTCAGAGTTTTGCTTTTGGCTTCAAAGTTTTTCATGTGCTTCTGTGTGCTTTTATGTGTCAATAAAGCTGTTTTTGTTGGCATTAGTTAATGTACAGGAACAGACCGTACAAATCGCAGCATAGCGATTGCCAGAGTCCGGCTTTATCCAATCCTTCAGTTCGCTATCTGATAGCCATTCCTCACAAAAAGCCTGCTGATACCATGGCTTCTCTTTTTTTACGCTGTGGCGTGTGTGTCGTCATGCTGCACCACTATCTAGCGTACCTTCATCATCGCTTAAGTCTAAAATTTAAAAAGAATACTTTAAAACACATCGCAAAAATGACTGAGTATTGTAGATGACAGCCATTAACAGAATAATATGAAATAGATAGCTGATGTAAACGAGTCAAAAAACATCGTCATTGATGTGGTTAAAACAAGAATTAAATTTAAGTGGAATAAAAATATATAGCACATAATGTTTTACATTTAATTATAATATAAATATAATGTATAATGCTCAGTGCACAGAATATACATACATTGTAAATGCCAATTGTCAAATATACCCAGATTAATGCAGATTTGGAAAAAAAATACCCAGATACCCAGACGGGAGCCAAAACGCCCAGATCTAGTAAGAAATACCCCGCTGTGGCAACACTGGACAGAATGAATAATGTCTAAAGACTAAGGACATTCCGTGGCATAATGTAAAGTAACAAAGCAGACACAATTTGCAAGCAAGAAAAGGGACGGGCAAAAAAAAAAAAATCACCTGACTTCAATTCACGTGATTTGTAAGGGGGAGTAACTTTTGATTTCTTGTCTTCGTTTACAGCCTTGACGGGGAAATTTTGGAAACCACTTTGTAACATTTTCAGATCCCTGTAGCTTCAGTCAGGTTCAGTTTGTTGCACATAACATGCAATAATGGTCGTGTTAGCTTTAGCTACATTTGTTGCTTGCATTGTGACTGCTGCTGTGGGAGAGGATCACTGGGCTCTACTGGTAGCAGGATCAAACGGTTACGACAACTACAGACATCAGGTAGGTTTTTTATATTAATGAGTTTGCTACTTTTCTTTGTAGCACGCCTCTTTCAACCATCTACCATGTACATGGAGTTGTTGGTTATATCAGTATCAGGTAGGCCTAGCCTATAGCCTATATAAATTGTTCAAGGCTCCAACAAGAACGTGTTAGGTATGTAGAGAACTAAAAATTCCTAGCAATAGTTATAACATTGCAACTAGGAATGGGCAATTTTAGAACAGAAGAACCTTACTATGCAGAGTGTCTAGAAAAAAAAAAAAATAATAAAGGCCTAGAGCATTTCCTATTAAAAATGTACGAAGTAGCCTATAAACAACAGAGAAAACCAATATTAGATTATTTACAGGCATGCAACTCATCCATTACTGTGGAGCAGGCGTTGAGAATAGATAGACCTAGAGCATTGCACAATATAGTAAAAACAGTATATAACAAGAACTATAATTAATGTATAAGCATGGTGTGAGGAAAAGGGGTAGTCTGATGGGGTGCTTGTATGGCTAATGGCAGATAGTTGGTGGATTTGGACAGATAATTGGTGGATTTGGACAGATAATTGGTGGATTTGGTGTAATCTCGGACACCCCCGGGCTTTCTCACCCCTTTTCACCTTGTTAATAGCAGGGCAGTTTTGAGAGACTTCATTTTAGTTTGTTTTTTGGTTTTTTTTTTAGTTCGTTTGTTTTTTTATTTTTATTGTTTGTTTGTTTCTTGGAAAGGGGAGGTCACACACAAAAACATTCACACAAATTTGGTTTTTATTTCCTCTATTTGGACTGAGTGAAGGGGGGAAGCAGGTACTATATTTGGGTATTGGAAATCAGACTTTATTTTCTTGAATTACTACACCATATGTCCTAATTATAACCCATCAAGGGTTGAACAGGATACGTTATTTAAAAATAAAGGTAGGTCTATTTTAAAACTCTATCCACTTTTTTACTCTCAGTCTCGATGGATGAAGTAAGCGAGGATGCTAAATAGATCCATACAGCGTAAAGCTATGCTTTTTAACAATTTATGTGTGTGTTTTTGTTTAAGACAAATTATCCTGGTCACCCTTTGATGGGTTATAATTAAGATATATAGTGTAGTCAAAAAGATTACCAGGAAAAAAGGCATTTGAGGGCTGTCACCTAAGGGGCGCAATCCCAAGGTCAGTTATGACTGAAGGAGCCATTAGGGCCTATATTTATAGTGTAGGAAATTCAAGATAATAAAATCCAATTTCCGATATCTAAATATAATATCTTCTCTTCTTCTCTTCCCCCCCCCCCCCCCCCCAACTCAGTCCAAATAGAGTAAATCAAAACTGTAAAATTATGTGAATGTAGTTTATACGTGTGTACTCTCCCCTTTCCAAAGAAACAATTATACTAAAAACAGTTATAATAAAAAAAAAAAAAAAAGTAGTCTTTCACAACTGCCCTGTTGCTAACAAGGTGAAAAAGGTGGGACAGTCGGGGGGGGGGGGGGGGGGGGGGGGGGGGGGGGGGGGGGGGGGGGGATCTAGGATGACACCCAATCCACAATTACCTGCTATCATCCACATGAGCACCCCATCAGACCACCCCTTTTCCTCACACCATCATTGATTCTTATATATTAGTTTCAGATCTTGTTATCTACAGTATTACTAAATTGTGCCATTCTCTAGGTCTATCGACTCTAAACACCTGTTCCACAGCAATGAATGATATCATCATCATCAGTTGCCATCTCAACAACAAAGGTTGGCTGTAATGGATCTCCAACGTCTTCTGTCTCTTGTCTTGGTGGTGCACTCTGATAGACTCTTTTCTGTCCATATCTTGATGTTATCTTCCCACTTATAGCGCTGTCTTCCCCTTGCACGTTTGCCTTCAGCTCTCCCTTCTGTTATGGTCTTCTGCAAGGTGTTATGCCTTTTTATGTGGCCAAAGTATTTTAGCTGCCGAACCTTGATCTCCCTCATTAGTTCTCTTTTCATACCTAGATTTTCTAGGACCTCTTTATTTGTTTTCATCTCTTTCCATGAGATACGCCCCATTCTTCTATATATCCACATTTCAAGAGCCTCAATTCTTTCTTCCAAATGCTTATTCATCGTCCATGTTTCCGCACCATACAGAAATGCAGAATATATATAACACTTTATGATTCTCAGTTTTAATTTGTGAGATAACTGTATAGATGTCAGTATATGTTTCATGTTGTTGAATGTAGCTTTGGCCATTCCTATTCTCTTCCTGATTTCTGTTTCACATCTGCCATCTTCTGTTATTATATGACCAAGATATACTTAGCTTTTGACTTGTTCCAGGATTTTCCCATTTACGCTTATCTTTAATGTGGGTTTATCGTCTGTTTTGCTAATTATCATAGTTTTTGTTTTCTCAATATTGATGTCGAGTCCATATTCATGACTTATGTTCACTTGCTTCACTAGTTCTTGTAACTCCTGTTCGCTTTCAGCTAACAACACGGTATCATCTGCATATCTAAGGTTGTTTATTGACCTTCCACTGATGTTCAGTCCTGGTATTTCCTGTATCTGTTTGAAAATTTTTTCGGTGTATAAATTAAATAGGCAGGGGGACAGCACACAACCTTGTCTGACACCTCTTTTTATGTCTATGTATGATGAGTAATTCCTTCCAGATCTTACTGTGGCAGTTTGCTCCCAATAAAGGTTACTGAGTATTCTAATATCTTTTCCATCAGTACCTATGTCTTCGAGGCATTCAATTATTTTCTTATGATGGACTCTGTCAAAAGCCTTCTTATAGTCAATGAAGCACATGTACATACTTTTTTGGACCTCTGTGCTAATATTCTTAGGCAAAATATTGCCTCTCTTGTTCCACTGTTCCGTCTAAAACCAAACTGTTCTTCTTGGATTTCGCTGTCTACCTTACTTTTTATTCTTTCCTGTATGATTTTGAGCAGTATCTTAATATGACTCATCAGGCTGATTGTTCTGAAGTCTGAACATTCTGTTGCATTTGGTTTTTTGGGCAATGTTATAAATGATATGCATGCCCATAAATAATCTAATACTGGTTAATGTATGCGTGTTTTTCTTCAAAATATGCAGTGTAATCATATGAATCAGTAAAATTGGAGCACGAATACAAAGATACAAAGAAAGAAATGTTGCAAAGATTTAAACCATCTTTATTCGTATTCTATATTATGAGATTTAAATTTAAAAAAAATAACTTATTTGGCGGTTCATTGAAGCTGCTGATTGTCACCAGTTCATGTTCTTTATAACTCCCATGTCTTTATCATTGGTGGTAATGCGTTCTAATATGTATTTTTTTTACCTGCAGTCGAGCTGCTGCATTTACCTGACATTAGCTTTTTTTTTTATCTTTTTTTCACAGTTTCATTTACATTACATTTGAATGGGCAGTTGCACATGTTTTGCTGTTGATCAATTTTTTTTGGTCACCTGTAATTTTTCTAGTTTTTTTCCCCATACCTGCTATTTTTATCCAACTACTGTAAATATATTTTTAAAAATGATCTGTGACAGTATTTTTTCACTAGTACTTAATTTAAATATTTAGTTTTTTTCTATCAACTGTAAATCTGCCTGGTTGAAATGAAGAAAAGCGGGCCCTGTGTTCAGTAAGCCTTAAGGAATTCAGAGATGCAGTAATAAGGGGAAAGGGTTAGGTTTAAGTTTATGAATCCTAAACCTAACCCTAACCTTAATCCTGGCCCTAATGACGTTAACGACTTAGTAGAATAACATTGAAGAACACATCCCACTGTTCTTCATTTCTGAACAAACCTGCCACAGCTTCATGATGACTACCTTGTTGTGCTTGAATATTTCACTAACATTGCTATCAATACTTTTTTTTTCTTAATATCTTCATCAAGCCCCCTATAGTCCCCAGGGGTCTCATAGGTGACAAAGAAAGAATTAGACTACTACTCCCGCAGGCATGTCATGAAAGGCGGCTAATATGAGATTGTGCATGAAGTTGGCAACGTTATCATATAAAACAAATATCTACATAATCCACCACTGCAAGGGTTTGTGCTTTGATGTAGGCTTCCTCAAGAGAGCCATCTGTGGTGGTGGCTTCATCTTCCATAAGGAGCGAAAATGGAGAAGATGGTGATGGTGATATCCAGACAAGCAAATATGTTGGCCTCCATGTATTCTCTTGTTTCTGTTTTCTATTTCTGTGATTGGGAATCTGGCTCTGTAGTTTTCTTTTTTTTTTAATGAATGCATACTCTCACTATTCCTTCTAGGCTTTCCAGAAACACTTGGATTTAGTTGCCAGTGAATCTTTTATTAAATAAAAATATACAAGGCAAGACAAGTTTTAATTGCATTGGGAAATATTTGGAAAATAAACAGAAATGTTCAACACAAACAGACACTGGAGTTGGGTTGGCCACATCCTCAGAAGAGACCATGATGCCATCACAAGAACAGCTATGCTATGTACCCCTGAAGGAAAGTGAAAGAGAGGTCGGCCAAAAACAACTTGGGGGAGGACTGTGGAGGCTGAGATGCAAAGAATGAACCAGAGCTGGGACACTGCACGAAGGATGGCCGCTGACCGAGCAGAGTGGAAGTATTTTGTTGCTGCCCTACAAGACGCCACAAGGCGTGATGGCCACTGACTGCTTTGACAGTCGGCGGCTAAGAATCAAAGAAGAAGAAGAAGAATCTTTTATTAAATAAGAATATAAAAGGCAAGACAAGCTTTAATTGCATTGGGAAATGTTTGAAAAATAAATAGAAATGTTCAACCAAAAATTTCAGAGTTTTCAACTCAAATGTCAAGTCAGTCCTATTATATGAATCTAAAAAAATCAGAATTACAAAAACAGCAACCGAGATGTTACAGACTTTGATAAATGAATGCTTGCCTAGAGCAGATGGATTGAATTGGTTTGACACGATTATCAGTGTGGAACTGATGACAAGGTCCAGACAAGTGCCAGTTGATGAGAAGATGACACTGGCAGTGGATAGGACACACATTGAGGAAACCTGTTGATAGCCTTACCGGGCATCATTATTCTGGAATCCCTAGGGCAACAGAGGTAGAGAGAGAGAGAGACCAAACACAAAAAAAAAAAAACATGGAGAAGAGAACTGGAGATAGAAATGAAAGGGATGTGGCAGACATAGAAATACCTTGAGCAGATGGCTTGTGATAGGAAGATCTTGCATGAGTCTGTCAAACACCTGTGTTACTAGGGGAATGTTTTGTCAAACACCTTTGCCTCCTAGGGGAACTGAAGGGTAATGAGGATGGTGATAATGGTTCTCTTATTACTGTGAGGATGGTGATAATGATTCTCTTATTACTGTGAGGATGGAGATAATGATTCTCTTATTACTGTGAGGATGGTGATAATGATTCTCTTATTACTATGAGGATGGTGATAATGATTCTCTTATTACTGTCTCTGTGTCTTCTACCACATTGATCTATGTTTCCATGGTTATGACTTTCATGGCCACTCACTGTTGCTTTTTCTGCTTACCTTATCTGACCTCTCCATTGAAACAAATGATAATGGTATTAATATATTTTGTATATGTCTTCCTCCCTGTGATTATGTTACAGGCTGACATATGTCATGCGTATCATGTCATTCGAAGCCATGGAATTCCAGACGAGAGAATTGTTGTTATGATGTATGATGACATTGCCCACAGTGCAGAGTGAGTTATACATTTATTTAAGGAATCAAATTATTAATTTTATTAAGTTGTGTATAGCTGTTTTCTTTTCCATTCTACTTTCTTCCTTCCTCTCTTCCCCAGAATTTTGCATATTAAACGTTTGTGAGTTTGTTGATACACAAATCCGTTTCAGTCATTGCAGATTCATAATTTTATTTTTCTGTTCCCTTTTTTGAACCCTATGAAACATGGAGCACCCTCTGCAGTTTGTCCCTTGTAGGAAACCTGAACCAAAACATTTATGTTCTCTTGCAGTGATGGTTTCTGTCAGAGTTTGTTTTACATGGCGAGGTTGCCAGCTCCATGTACAACCTCTTGTTAGTCAACCCTAACAACATGAGAGCAGTTGTTAGTGCACTGGCTTCCTAGCTTGGTGGTCCATGGTTCGATCCCCAGTTGAGGCGGGATTTTTTAGACCGCAAACGGCTCTGGGGTCTACCCAGCCTCATGAATTGGGTATCATAGTAGCTCTGGGAAGGTTAAGGCGGCCGGCGTGATGCTGACCACATCACCCCTAGTGTGCCGATGGTCAAGAAAATATGGGCCTAACACCTTCTTCTTGCGATCGCATCTTTGATGTTTACACCGTCAGATGAGTTCTCATGATGAACTCGACCTTTGTCTGGAGTTCCTCTTTAGCTCCATACAGCTTTGAGTTTAGTGTTGAGTCATTGGGCCAGTATATCTTTCTTAACTGGTCATACAGAGGACAATCCTGTAGAACATGCTCAGCAGTTTGTTCGTTTAATCCACATGTGCACAGTGGTGAAGCAGACAATCGTAGCTTGTACATGTGTTTATTCAGTTTGTTATGCCCTGTCCTGAGGCGAAAAATGGTGATCTGTCCTTGCCGGTCAAGAGTGTGGTAGTCGTCGTTGGGTTGATTCTGTTTTCTTCTGATAGTCTGGATAGCTCTCTTATTCTTAAAGTAAACACCATATTCCCAATATGCCTCAATGGGCGTGTAAACGAGATCCTAACAACATGCCAGAGAGAGCAGTATCCTCAGAAATCTACATTGGACATTTATATATATGGTAATCGCTAAAATTAATGTTATTGTACATTACATTATCATATATTCCACTTTGCTCGGTCGGTGACCATCCTTTAGGCAGTGCCCCAGCTCTAGTTCCTTCCTTGCCATCTTGTCCTCCACAGTTCTCCGCCAAGTTGTTTTTGGTCAGTCTCTATTTCGCTTTCATTCAGGTGGAACCCTATAGGTGTAGATGCAGAACCCACCAGCGAGTGGTACATGCTCTGGTCTGCACCAATCTACCCCCACTTCATGGGACAAATGCTTTCTTGCCTCATTCTTCACTGTTTGTCCTCTATCCTTTAAAGCCAGGGAGTAAACCCTAAAAAAAAAAAATCAGTGCAGGAGGAGCACGATAGTCTTGGTTGACAATCCACCTAAGAGAAGGATAACTTCACACAAACCCGGGTAGGAAAGACTCGTTAGTCCGGAAAGACAGCTCTCCTAGGAGAGACAACTCTGATGTAAAACAACTGCTGCCTTGCAGGAAGGTCACGGAAAACCAGAGGCTAGGGAAGCAGTCCTGAACAAATGCATGCTGAAGACGGATGCACTGGGCCGCAAGGCGCACAACATAGTGCAACGCAAACCGCCTTGAGATGAAAGACACAAATATGACTGTTACGTACATTTATTACCTAAGGGGGTAGTCTTCGGTCCTGCCAAATGTACGCACCAGTTTTATGTAGTTATATTATTTGTGCGGTCGAATGATTCGCGCACTGACGTGCACAAAGCAGTGAGTGTTGCTTTGGACGCACGTGTAACCTAGTTGAGTAGTTTGTGACGTCATGTTTTGAAGTGGAAACATGGAACTGTCTTGGGTCCATGATAGTAATTTTATATTTCGTATTCAATGGCATTTTTAAGGAAGCCATTTATTCTAGTGATCTGTATTGGTCTTCAGGTCGAAACCAATATCAGGAATGTCACGTGAGTTATCGTCCCACTTCTTATTTTAATGCTGTATGAAAAAAGGCCGCTCTAATACTAGTCTAGCGGGAATTAAGATGTTCCTAGAATGGATCTACAGAGTCGCTTGCCTTTAAGATTTGGATCGTAGACGGAGAATTCCTACGAGTAGAAGAAGTTATATTGTTTATCTTACGCACGTTTTATATGCCGTACATGCTTCAATGCCAAAGTCGTGGCTTGGATGTAAAGAGAGGTTAGCCAACTGAAAGCCTTTACTGTTAGGATTATCGTATATGGCTTTGTGTGAAAATTATATGATGTACAACGCTATGTATGAAGAACGTCTGGGAATTTTAACAAATGTAATATGGAAGATTTCACCCCAGAGTATGTATACGTTACCATGATAGACGTCCTTGAAAGAAGGTCAACGGTCGTGACTGAGAAGGATATTATACGGTAACAGTTTTGTAATCCTTAGTCTATGGACAGAGGTCTTTACTAGAAGAGAATCTTCAGGAACTTTAGCAGCAATAATTAATATGTTGTCGTGTGATCTTTGCGCCTGTGACGATGTCCGTCTTGTCCACTTCGTGTCCTGGTGAATAAAATCTATGTAAAGTTATCAACGACTCGTGTGATGCCAATACTTGACCAGTTCACACAATTCAAGATACATTGTTGGTTTTTCGTTTGAAAGACATTGTTGACATTTATTCCATTGTAACCATTCGCGTTTCTATTCATCACTATGAAAACGACACCAACAATAACTGGTAGGCCAGTGCGGTCTGGAAGTAATTTCAGGAACGTACCCATCCAATTGATCGTTTGAAAAGAAGAATTTTTACTTTCAAGGCGACATCATCTCAATTTGGATCCTGGCGGAATATGAATCATAATCAACTCAAAGGCTCAAGGTCTTCAATCAACCTCCACGTCAAGTTTCACAGTGACTGATTACTTGGAGATCATCTCTTCATCATTGTTACGTGCGAGCTAGTTTGATATACGCAGAGCGAAGTATTGCATCCTCTTACGTACATACACGGGGACAAGGCACTTTGATTTTTACCTGCACGCGAGCTAAGTATAACTTGTATCCGTTATACCCTTTATTACTATTAGCTGTGCCTTGATTGATTATGTACACTTATATATTTTCTATGTTATGTGTTATGTTTTGTGTATTCTTCGCGGGAGGTTGGGCGGTAGATCTGACGAACGAGATCCATCTCGAAGTCAATTCGGGCTCTTCGTCAGACGTTCTGTAGGACATTATTTTGCAGACTTCCCGCAGTGGAATGTTCCTACGCGTGAGCGTAGAAGGATTCTAGGTCCACTGTGTCTGGTGGTCTGTGACACCTGTCTGTGTTAGCTGTAGTGTCACGTTTACTTGTTGTTTTTGGTAGCTATTTTTACTTGTACCTTAGTTTTATGATGAATTTTGTATGTGATTATTGTCCGTCTCACCTTTCCTGTCGTTTAGTTTTTTACAAAACCTTTGTTTTTACACTGTGGTGTCTATTGTCTTGTTGGATTTAATCGCAGTTATCATCGTAATTCTTTACGACATTCCATTTTAGTTTCTCATTTTATTTTAATTGGATTTCTGCGAACGTCTTCGTTTGGCTTGAATATCTTGTCGTGTCATTATTGTGCTATTGTCTGTCACGTTATTGCTTTCACACCATTACATGTTATAAATTACATTATTAATTATTAATATTATTGCCTATAATTTAAATTGATTTTACCGTTCTAGAACAGGAACGAAGAACACTAGTTGTAGTAACACTTTTAAATAGTATTATTACATAATAATCTTGAATAATGGCTACCTTAGACTATTTCATTAAGCAAGCAAAAGCTCTTCAGATGGCTCCTGATGAAGCAAAAACATTTGCACTTGCAGAATATAGGAAAGCTCAAGAAATAGAAGCTGATCAGAGAAGGTTAGAAACCTTACGTTTGGAAAATTTGAAATTTGAGGCAGATCAAAAACGGATTGAGGCTGAGGAACATGAGAAGAAGATGAAATTTGAGGCAGATCAAAAAACGGATTGAGGCTGAGGAACAAGAGAAGAAGAGGAAATTTATGGCTGAGGAAGAGGAGAAAAAAATGAGATTAGCCGCTGAATTAGAAGAGAAACGATTTCAGCGAGAGGCAGAACAGAAGCAAAAGGAGTCTGAAGAAAGACTTAGAAAAGAAATGGAAGAAAAAAGATTAATAGCTGAAAAAGAAATGGAACAGAAACAAAAAGAAATAGAAGAAAAAAGATTAATAGCTGAACAAAACACAAAACGACTTCAGCTTGAGATGGAAGAGAATGATAGAAAACGACAGCATGAACTGAAATTAGCAGAGTCAGAATATGAGAGACTTAGGTTAACTCAGGAAGCTAATTCTCAGAGAACTTTTGAAAGCCACACTTCATCCAGACAGGATCATTTTAAGGAAATTCACCTTAAATTACCAAAATTTAATCCCCCGTCTGATGATGTAATATTCTTCCTGGATAGGTTTGAGGCCACTTGTGGGTCTTATAACGTGGATAAAGCTCTATACTGTACATATTTATCCAGATTACTTACAGGAGATGCATTAGCAGTTTATCATACCACCAGCATTGGTGAGAAAAATGACTACAATGCTCTTAGAGCAGCACTTCTGCAAAAATTCCAAATGACAGAAAACGAATATCGTTTGAAATTTCACACATTACTACCTCAATCTGGCAGAAATTTTAGTGATTTTCTGTCACAGATACGACTAACATTAGAAAGATGGATCGAATTATCCAAAATTGAAAAGTCGTATGAAGGTCTCTTTGATTTACTGATGCGCGATAAGGTACTTTCGTCGGTAAATCCTACATTTCTCGCATTTTTACACGAACGGAAACCTTTATCAATGAAAAACTTAGAAGAACATGCAAAAAATTTTTGCACTGCTCACCCAAACATGGATCTAAGTAACGCGCAGATTAAGAGTGAATTGCCTGTTGCTTTTGCAGCACAACAAAACAATTTTTCACGCAATCGTTCTTTTAGTGCTGATAGGTATGTCAATAAGGGAAATAATCATAATTTCACCAATGATAACTTTTACAAAGGGAAGCAATTTCAACAATCTGCTCCATTTAATGTTTCTTGGAACCAAACTCATAGATCGCGAGATTTTGGTAACAATTATTTTAAAAATAATCAGGGACATTATAATAAACAAAACTGGAGATCAAGATCTCAGGGTCCGCAAAACAGACAATTTTTTGGAAATAAACCATTTAACCAACATCATAACGATCATTCTACAAATTATCGGACTAATCCAAATTTTAACTCTAGCAGAAATGACAATTATGGCAATTTTAATGACAAAAATCACAATCGATCGCGCCGACGAGATAGATCGTCGAATAATACAGGTAGACATTCTAATGTTGCTTTTAGTGATACACAGGCTAACATTGAACAGGGTAAAGTAGCTGAAACTCACAATGCTATGTCTTGTTCTCTCGATTGTACCCAGGTGAAAGACTGCCCAGAATGCTCGACTCTTTTCCAGCCTAAGGCGATCACGACGCTGCGTTGCGGACATACCTTGCCTAGCCTGCCTGCAGTCTGTACAGCCACTGCTGCGTCAGTACACCAGGGACAGGGCTCTCTTAAGTTTAACAAGGGATTTGTCAATAATATTCCATGCTCTCTCCTATTTGACTCAGGTTGTACAACAATCGGTGTCCGGACTTCGCTGATCGACCCAAGTTGTGCCACGGGCCGGGTTGTCAAATGTGTAACATTTGGTGGCACTATTGAAACATTTCCCACTGCTATTATTGATCTTAACACACCTTTCTTTTCAGGAAAGATCCAAGCATGTCTTCTGCCTAACCCAATCTGTGATGTAATACTTGGTCGCATACATGGTATTAAAGAGTGTACACCACAGCAAATTGCTGAATGGGAAGAGCGACATATTCAAACTGCAAATGCAGTAGTGACTAGAGCGCAAGCTACTAATATGTCGCATGATACACCTATGGAACCTACAGTTCATACCACTTGTGATGATGATGCTCCTATTTCACGGGAGTTGTTTGCAACATTGCAAAAGAATGATAATTCATTAAAAAAAATTCTTTCAGTATGTTAACAAAAAGAATACAAGCAACAAACTTGCAAAATCTAGACATGACTTTATACTTAAAAATGGGATTTTGGTTAGAGTAATACGGGAAAAGGATTTATCCTTATGTTCTCAGATTCTTGTCCCATCCTGTATGAGATCTCGTATATTACGACATGCTCATGACTCGCAATGTGCGGGCCATATGGGTTTTTCGCGTACCAAATCCAGAGTGCTTTCGGCATTCTACTGGCCAGGCGTCCATAGAGATGTTACTCTCTATTGTCGGTCCTGTTTGATATGTCAAGAAGTTAAGGTACGGGGTCCATTTCATGCGGCTCCTATTCAAGCTGCGGACATCCCGATTAGACCATTTGATAAAATGGCCATTGACATTATTGGTCCAATGCTTCCATCTGCTAGAGGGCATACGCATATTCTTACGTGCATTGATATGTGCACTCGTTGGCCTGAGGCCATCCCTCTCAAGAACACTTCATCTGCCAGTGTAGCAGAGGCATTGATGTTAATCTTCTCACGCATTGGTTTTCCACGGAAAATTTTGTCGGATCATGGGGTTCAGTTCATTTCTGAATCCATGTCTCAAGTGATGAAGACATTAGGTATAGATAGATCTCTTAGTTCTATTTATCATCCGATGTCAAATGGGTTAATTGAGCGTCTCAATAGGACACTCAAGCAGTTATTGGGTAAGATGACTCAAGACCATCCCCAAGACTGGGATCGGGTCCTACCCGCTTGTCTTTTTGCGTATCGCGAGGTACAAAATCAAGCAACGGGGTTTTCTCCGTTCCAGCTTGTTTTTGGCATGCAACCACGCGGTCCGATGTCGTTAATCCACGACTTATTAGTGGATGAGAATATTGAAGAGGAAACTCAATCCTCTTATGAGTATGTGATCTCTCTTAGAAAGAAAATCATAGATGCTTGTAGACTAGCTACTGCATCATCCGAACATGCCAAAGAAAAAGCTCGTCTATCTGCAAACAAATATAGACGTCTTCGCCAGCTCATACCTGGTGATGAAGCTTTTGTATTACTCCCTGCGCATAACAATCGTCTTTTAATTACCTGGAGAGGTCCTTTCAGGATCATCTCAAGAATATCCGATGTCGACTACATCGTTGATGTTAATGGCAAACATAAAACCTTCCACATTAACATGTTGAAGGAGTATTACTCACGTCCTGATTATCTACAATCGGTATTCCAAGCAACTGACGATCCTACACCACCTATTCAACACTATTCTAGTTTGTCAGTCATCCAAGAAGAGGAATCTTCTTTCGATGATGTACAACTACCAATACCAGTTGTACCACTCCATTCCACTGAGAAATGGAATGATGTTACTATCTCATCTACTCTTACTGATGATCAACGTCAGCAAGTCTCTAATATTCTACACACGTATGAGGATGTCCTCACTGACATCCCAGGTCATACGTCAGTCATCCAACATGACATTATTTTGACTGACGATACACCGATTCGAGTTCGCCCATATCCTATTCCTTTACACTTTCGTGATAAGGTTGATAAGGAATTGGATGATATGCTCCAATTAAATATAATTGAACCATCTTCATCACCATATTCTTCTTCTATGGTAATCATTAGGAAGAAAGACAACACTATACGTCTTTGCGTAGATTACAGGAAGTTAAACAAAGTTACAAAATTCGATGCGGAACCATTACCTCTATTAGACGACTTATTAGAGAAATTATCTCATGCTACATTCTTTTCGAAATTTGACCTTTCAAAGGGTTATTGGCAAGTGCCACTCACTACGAAAGCAAAGTCATTCACCGCTTTCTCGACGCCACGGGGTCTTTTTCAATATAATTTTATGCCTTTCGGGTTAATGAATGCGCCAGCTACCTTTGTACGCATGATGCGCCGCATATTGTCTCATCGTCCCGATGTCATTACTTATATAGATGACATCTGTCTTTTCAGTGACTCTTGGGATGAACATATTCAGGGTTTAAAATCTTTACTTTCTACCTTACAGGATTATAACTTAACAGCGAAACCTTCAAAGGCTTTTGTCGGTTTTCATGACATCTCATTTCTTGGTCACCGTATAGGTCGCGGTTTTATGTATACAGAAGACAGTAACGTCTCTAAAATTTTAAACATCTCAGCACCTAAGACAAAAAAAACAAGTGAGGTCACTCTTAGGACTAATACAGTTCTATTCTAAATTCATCCCTCATTTGTCTACTATAACTGCACCTCTTTCGTCTTTACTGAAGAAGGGCACACCTAATGTAATAAAGTGGTCGCAGGATCACCAAACGGCGTTAGACTATATAAAACAAATTTTTTCAAATAAGCCTTTTTTAAGGTTGCCTAACAAAGATCTCACCTTTGTTCTTCGCAGTGATGCTTCTTCCTACGCTATCGCGGCAGTTTTGATGCAAGAATACGGAAGCACCTTATTTCCAATTATGTACGTATCCAGAAAGCTTACAACGAGCGAGATGAAATACTCCGTTCTAGACAAAGAGCTCCTTGCTCTTGTCTGGTCAATCACAAAACTGGATCGTTATCTCCTCGGATCACACTTTGTGGTGGAGTCTGACCAGAAAGCTCTTACCGCATTGAATACTGGAAACGTTAAGTCATCAAAGTCAGCGCGTTACGCTATAGCTCTTCAACCGTTCCATTTTGAGATACGAGCTATTCCTGGAGTACAGAATGTATTTGCAGACTGTCTTTCAAGATGCCCTAGTGAACTTTTAGATGGAGAAACGTCCTCACCGAAACATGAATAACTTTGTACAGTGTCATTAATTGTACATCTGTGAAGACTATGTATAGTTTTGCAGTATTCGTATATATATAACTTTCAGAACATACTTACATATGGATTATAACATTATTTCTTGTGAAGTAACGTTTTATTAGAACGAGAACAGTGATATTAAAGTAACATTTTTTCTTAGTATGGAAACATTGGTAAAAACGACAAACAGACATTCATTATTGTTATGAACATATTACACTACATATCGTGTTCGTAAACTTATTTCGTGCATGGAACATTAGGAACATATTCTTGTTGACTCTAAATAGTTCTGAACGAATATTCACAATGACTGAAATTAGAATTACTTAGAATAAATTACTAGTTATTTATTTATGTGTAATTAAGTACTAGAATTAGATTAATTCAATTTAATCAATTTGATTGTTTATAAATCACACATCTACTAACTTTATTAGTGTCTCGCAATACGTGTAATCACGTATCCCACTACATGATATTTTACTTTTAGATAACTAGTCAAACTTACTAGTGCTAGATATCAGTAGGTGCGTTGCTTCTTAAAGTGTTTAATTTTGCATTGCTTCATTTTTGCACATTGTATTTCAAAATTTTCTGTTTCACTGATTCTTTTATCTTTGATTATCATCAGTGTTGCTCTCTCCACATGTAAGCCTACCTTGCCGTGGTTGGAGAGCTTGAGCGCCTCAATGATCCCGGGAGCTATGCCGGCGGGAGTTTTACTCCTGGCAGGGTCACCCAAGCCGGACAGGTCCTGGGTGAGGGGCCAGACTAAATGGGCTGAGGAGTGGGTGGAACCCTATAGGTGTAGATGCAGAACCCACCGGCGAGTGGTACATGCTCTGGTCTGCACCAATCCACCCCCACTTCATGGGTTAAATGCTTTCTTGCCTCATTCTTCACTGTTTGTCGTCTATCACGCCCATGGCGACCGTTGCCTCAATTGGCTGTGTGTGGTGTACCCGGAAACGGGGCCTCCCAGTACTGAGGCAAAGTTAAGTCCCCGATGTCACTTATCGGTGCAGAATTGAGAGAGATGGCTGAGCATCACAATCCCTCCTGTGTTGCAGCATGATGAGAACCCAGCATTGCACACTGAGCTTGGGGGGATCACTTGGGCACCAGACTTAATACTGGCTCTTGACTGGATGGCCGCATGCAGGAGATTTCTACAATGGAGGGTTGGCAGGTGGTGGGTATCGGGAAGTGGCTCTGTGCAGGACGTGAGGATTCCTTGGGAGAGCCCAGAACCAGAGCACAGCATTGTGCAAGCTCTGCATAGTTGGAGAGCCCCCTGGATGACGGGGAATGCACAGTGTGCTACCCCACCTATCCCCAACTGCTAACTTAGAACCAGAAGTGGGGTTCTCTGTATGCGTGCCAGGCCAGGATAAAATGCCTGGGAAAGAGACTGGAGCTCAGAACTCCCTAACTCAAAGTTGCAGGATGGCAGAAAAGCCACGGGAAAGACAGGGCTATTTTGAAGATAACGCAACCATATTTTCACCATACGAGCTCGGACGCCGCCTCGGTAAACAAGGTCCGCGCAGAGCAGTGACACCCCCAGGCTGCTTGCGAATAGTCTACTACTGGGAACATAAACAGATTAGGGATGAGCCCACTCTCCCGTTGAACAGGTGCTAAAGTCGTAGATACTGGGCCAGAAGGCGCACCGGAAACCACAGTATCATGCAACTCGCTTTTTTTTTTCTATGGAGAGTACACCGTCAAATAAATCTCGTTCTGGTGCTCGCCCTGTGGAGCTCCACCAGGCAGGTGCAGTGCCGGGCTCTGAGCCTCGACAGAGCCCACCCTCAGCTACTGGAGGACCCTCTAGACCGTCTTGTGGAGTCAACAGACGGCGGAGGAGAACTACTGACCAAAACAAAACAGAAAAAGAGAAACCCAGAGTGCCACTTGTCATGATGCACTGGAATGCAGAGGGAGTGAACAGCAAGCAGGCTGGATACAGCAAAAAGACAGAGCTGGAAAACATCTTGTATGAGAAGCAAGTCAGTGTTTGCTGTATCCAAGAGACTCACTTGAAAGCAAATCAAACCTTTAAAATAAGGGGATATCAATGCTTCAGATCCGACAGACAAGATAGACGAAAAGGAGGAGTACTTACTCTTGTAAGGAATAACATTCCTGCACACGAAAGGAAAACCTTCATGGATGGAGCAGAATATCAGCTGCTGCAGATAAAGGTAGACAAGATGGAAATAGAACTCCTGAACTATTACTGTCCGAACAACAAACCCCTGAGTCTCAGCTCTATACAGGTACCAGCCACCAACTTTATAGCAGTTGGAGACTTTAATAGCCACTCCCAGAGCTGGGGCTATAACCATCTGGATCACAGAGGTGAAGAGGTTGAAACTTGGCAAGATGATCACTCCCTAATCCTAGTCAATAATCCCACAGATACTCCTACCTTCTACTCCAGAGGATGGCACACAACCTCAACACCAGATCTTGCCTTCTCCACACCAGATATAGCTGGATCTATTAGTAGAGAAGTAGGAGACCAACTAGGGGGAAGCGACCATCGCCCAATCTTTCTTACTGTCCAGAGTGCAACTCTCAGTACAGGCCCAGCCATTACAAGATGGAACTACAAAAAAGCCAACTGGGGTTTATTCAGGCATCAGGTGAACACGCTGCTGTCTACCCTCAAGGTACAGAACAGAGACATTAATGAAGTGGTAAAAGACTTCAACAGATGCATACTACAAGCTGCAAAAGAAACCATTCCCAAAGGATGCCGGCGTAACTACATACCATACTGGTCCAGCACACTCCAAGAACGTCAGGAAGCTATGGACAAGGCTAGAAAGGACGCAGAGTCTCAGCCTTCACTTGAAACTCACAACAAATGGAAAAAGGCTGTAGCAGAGTTTCAGAGAACAAAGCTAGAAGAAAAGCGGAAAAGCTGGAGAACTAAAACGGCATCGCTGAACCTTGAGAAAGACGGCAGGAAACTTTGGAGATTAGTCAAGTCTCTAAATGAAGAGCATTCCTCACCAAGGCAGACTATCACATTGGATGAAGGTGGCAAACTTTTCAGAGGAAAACAAGCTGCAGACTTGTTTGCTAGAAGATACAGTTCAGAAAGCAACTTACCCATTAACATAGACCATCAGAGAGAGATAAGAAAAGAAATACTGGCAACCATGGGACAGACAGATACTCCTGCCCCAATGAGGGAACCCATCACACTAGGAGAACTACAGAAGGCTATTTCCAAGCTTAAGTTTCAAAAGTCACCCGGCCCAGACAAAATCAGCAACGAAATGCTAGTAAATCTGAGCTCAGCAGCAAAGACAAAACTGCTTGAGATATTCAACCACAGCTGGTTGAAAGGAACGGTACCCCAAGTATGGAGAGAAGCCATCACAATACCCATACTAAAGAAAGGGAAATGTAAGACCGAGGCTGCAAGTTACCGGCCAATCAGTCTCACAAGCTGTGTTGGGAAGACTATGGAGCGAATAGTCAACCACAGATTGAAATGGTATTTAGAGTCTGAGCAGATCCTGGTGCCGGAACAAGCTGGATTTAGAGAATGCTACAGTATAGAAGACCAAGTTACTTACTTGTCTCAAGCAATAGAAGATGCCTTCCAGGAGAAGAAAAAGGTCCTAACGATCTGGGTCGACTTCAAGCAGGCCTTTGACAAGGTGTGGAAAGATGGCCTCATTGCAAAACTTAGGAGAAGTGGAATCCAAGGCAACATGATGAAATGGATCCAGTCATACTTGCATAACAGGAGAACTAGAGTCACTCTTGACGGTCTGCAGAGCAGAAAAGTGTTGCTCCATCAGGGGGGTACCTCAAGGAGGAGTAATTTCCCCAACACTCTTCCTTGTTTACATCAATGACCTGGTGAAAGATCTCCCTGCAGGAGTTAAAGCTGCCTTATATGCAGATGACCTAGTACTCTGGTGCGCTGATGAAAATGTCACCACAGCAAATTATAGAATGCAGCGGGCAGCAGACATGCTAGTGTCATGGGCAGAGAAATGGCTTATCACAATAAACACAGACAAAACCTCCACAACACTGTTCTCCCTCGCCCCCAAGGACAAATCAGCTAACATACACCTAGGGACAACCGTGATCAAGGAAGAAAGCTACCCCACCTATCTTGGGGTGACATTTGACCAAAGGCTTACATGGAATAAGCATATTGAAAATGCAGAAGGAAAGGCCCGAAGACGACTAGGCATACTCAGAAAATTAGCAGGTACCAACTGGGGAGCAAATGAACGAAATCTAAAGAAGATTTATAATGGAGTAATAAGACCACACTTAGAGTTTAGCTCAGCAGCATGGTCATCAGCTGCTAACTCACATCTGCAGTCTTTGGACAAGGTGCAAAATCAAGCTCTCAGGCTCATTACAGGAGCCATGAAAACTACACCAATAACAGAGATGCAGAAGGTTGCTGGATTACAGACATTGTCCCATAGAAGAGACACAAAAACCATGATCCAGATGGAAAAGTACAACAGTATGCCAATGCACCCAATGAAGGCAAGACTAGATGATCTGGCATTGGGACGTCTAAAGCGTAGCAGCTTTGTGCATCGGGGGAAAAGACTTATAAGACAGCATCAAGAAGACCTATCCATGAAGACAACACCACTGAAGCCCACCCTATACCCTGTACCATGGGAGCAGGCCAGCAGTGCCCTCCAAATTAATACAACAGTCAGTGGTCTCACAAGTGGATGTGAGTATAATGATCTGCAAAAAACGAACTGCTACATTGAGTATGATCCAAGAAAGCTATCCCGATCAATCATGGATACATGCCTATACAGATGGATCAGCAACTAATGCTGTTAGGAATGGAGGTGCCGGTATCTTTGTCTCATATCCTGACAACCACTATGAGACTAGGCACATTCCCACTGGTAAATTCTGTTCCAACTATACAGCTGAGGTTCAAGCTCTAGAGCAAGCTGCAAATATGATTTATAACACCAACTCTGACTGCCACCAGGTGGTCATCCTCACAGATGCACTGTCTGTCCTGCAAGCTCTCAAGGGTGGTAAACTCCCGCATCTGAGAAATGAACTAAACAAGGTAGCTGCCAAAAAGAGAACCATACTTCAGTGGGTACCATCTCATTGTGGTGTACCCGGAAATGAAAAGGCAGATAAACTTGCAAAAAAGGGAGGAGAATGTGAACAAGAAGATAATGAAGTCACATACTTTGAGAAAAAGAGAGCTATCCAGACTATCAGAAGAGAACAGAACCAACCCAAAGACGACTATCACACTCTCGACCGGCAGGGACAGACAACTATTTTTCGACTCAGGACAGGGCATAACAAACTGAATAAACACATGCACAAGCTACGATTGTCTGCTTCACCACTGTGCACATGTGGATTAAACGAACAAACTGCTGAGCATGTTCTACAGGACTGTCCTCTGTATGACCAGTTAAGAAAGATATACTGGCCCAATGACTCAACACTAAACTCAAAGCTATATGGAGTTAAAGAGGAACTTCAAACAACAGTCGAATTCATCATGAGAACTCGTCTGACGGTGTAATCATCAAAGATGCGATCGCAAGAAGAAGAAGAAGAATCAGTGTTGCTGTTCATTTTCATTTTTGAAATCATATGTTTCAAATTTTGTTGAAAACTTAGTTGAATTTTATTATCATCTTTTTTGTTGATTTTTCATTTTCATTTTCATTTTTTCAACTTCTTTTACTTCGAATATTACATCGTTCCAAAGTAGGTCGATGGTGGATGTGTGCTTTAATGCATACTGTAATTTAGTTATATTAATTTCAAGTCAATATTCTTTTCTTAATATGATAATTTTATGCATGTCATAAATCTTGTTGTAGTTTTGACTCGCCTCTCTCGAGTAATTAGTTCGAAAAAAATTAATGGGATTAATTTTTTTAAGGGGAGGTAATAAGGGAGCTGTTACGTACATTTATTACCTAAGGGGGTAGTCTTCGGTCCTGCCAAATGTACGCACCAGTTTTATGTAGTTATATTATTTGTGCGGTCGAATGATTCGCGCACTGACGTGCACAAAGCAGTGAGTGTTGCTTTGGACGCACGTGTAACCTAGTTGAGTAGTTTGTGACGTCATGTTTTGAAGTGGAAACATGGAACTGTCTTGGGTCCATGATAGTAATTTTATATTTCGTATTCAATGGCATTTTTAAGGAAGCCATTTATTCTAGTGATCTGTATTGGTCTTCAGGTCGAAACCAATATCAGGAATGTCACGTGAGTTATCGTCCCACTTCTTATTTTAATGCTGTATGAAAAAAGGCCGCTCTAATACTAGTCTAGCGGGAATTAAGATGTTCCTAGAATGGATCTACAGAGTCGCTCGCCTTTAAGATTTGGATCGTAGACGGAGAATTCCTACGAGTAGAAGAAGTTATATTGTTTATCTTACGCACATGTTTTATATGCCGTACATGCTTCAATGCCAAAGTCGTGGCTTGGATGTAAAGAGAGGTTAGCCAACTGAAAGCCTTTACTGTTAGGATTATCGTATATGACTTTGTGTGAAAATTATATGATGTACAACGCTATGTATGAAGAACGTCTGGGAATTTTAACAAATGTAATATGGAAGATTTCACCCCAGAGTATGTATACGTTACCATGATAGACGTCCTTGAAAGAAGGTCAACGGTCGTGACTGAGAAGGATATTATACGGTAACAGTTTTGTAATCCTTAGTCTATGGACAGAGGTCTTTACTAGAAGAGAATCTTCAGGAACTTTAGCAGCAATAATTAATATGTTGTCGTGTGATCTTTGCGCCTGTGACGATGTCCGTCTTGTCCACTTCGTGTCCTGGTGAATAAAATCTATGTAAAGTTATCAACGACTCGTGTGATGCCAATACTTGACCAGTTCACACAATTCAAGATACATTGTTGGTTTTTCGTTTGAAAGACATTGTTGACATTTATTCCATTGTAACCATTCGCGTTTTCTATTCATCACTATGAAAACGACACCAACAATGACTCAACGAGATGGTGCTCGACCCAAGGAGTCCCGCCAGGTGGGAAGAGTGCCGGACCCCCTGCCTCGAAGGGGTCCAACCAAAGCTACTGGTGGTCACCTATCTCCGCATCGTGCAGCCAGAGCGCGGAATATTAGGGCAAATGCGACTGGCCAAAACACCCAGGAAAGAACACTAAATATACTCCAATGGAATGCAGAAGGTGTCCTAAAGAAGAAACTACCGCTCACTAAAAAACTACATGATGAGCAAATTGACATAGCCTGCATTCAGGAAACACACCTAAACACAAACCACAGATTTTCTGTAAGAGGATACAAAACCCTCCGGCTTGATAGAGAGGGACACAAGGGAGGAGTACTCATGTTAATCAGAAACTCCTTGCCTAGCAGAGAGCTTTCTGTTGCTACAAACGGTCAGGCGGAAATTATAGGAGCTGATATCACTATAGATGACCAGACCGTTAGAGTGTACAACCTATATGCTCCCCCAGATAGAGATCTTTCACTAGCCACAATGGAGATTAGGCACACCAACTGCCTGGTTGTTGGTGATTTCAACAGCCATTCAGAAAGGTGGGGTTACACAGAGGCTGATACCCGTGGCATTGAGGTTGAGGACTGGGAGATTGACTCAAATCTACAACTCATCAATAGAGCAGATGATACACCCAGCTTCTACTCAAGAAGATGGCAATCGACCTCGACACCCGACCTTGCCTTCTCAACAGGAGACATCAACCATAAGATTGAACGCATTGTGCTCAACCAATTGGCAGGCAGTGACCACAAACCGATCAAACTAATGATCAATATGGAACATATACTCCACTTCCATAAACCATTAACCCGCTGGAACTACAAAAATGCCAACTGGAACAAGTTCTCAGCACTGACAGATGAATACTGTGGTTCCATAAACACCCAAAACAAAAGAATTGGAGAAATAGCTGACAGATCTAATAAAGCAGTTCTGAAAGCTGCCCTAGAATCAATACCATGAGGGGCGAGAAAAGATTATAAGCCGTACTGGACAGAAGAACTCAAAGAACTGGAAGAACAGGTAACAGAGGCCAGACATGTAGCAGAAAAGGACAAAACAGTTGAGGCAAACATCGCTTACAAAGCTATCTCTGCAAAATACAGGAAAACGTTAAACTGTTCAGCCAAAAATAGTTGGATCAAAACAACAGAAAGTCTTAACCTCGACAAAGATGGAAGAAAATTATGGAGGCTTGCCAAAGCCTTAAATGATGAGGAATGTAAAAATAAGGAAATAGCCATACAACAAAATGAGAAAATACTCACAAAGAAAGAAGCAGCTAATGTTTTTGCTCAAAAATTCTCACTTGAGAGCCAGATAAATGTTCCACCGGACAGAAAACAGGAAATTACCAAAGAGCAAGAAATTTTCCAAAATATACCAACTGTTCCAGAAGAGCACATGACAGCAAACCTCACCATGAGAGAGCTAGAGGCATCCATTGTATCCCTTAAACAAAGAAAGTCACCTGGAAAAGACAGGGTAACAAATGACATGCTTAAAGAGCTAGGGCCTAATGCCAAGAAAGTCCTCAAGATTATGAACTATAGCTGGAAGCGTGGAATTGTACCACAAGCCTGGAAAGAAGCAGTACTAGTTCCAATCCTCAAAAAGGACAAAGACCGAATGGACCCCAACAGCTACAGACCCATTGTAGCGGGAGGTTATTTAAATTTATTTATTATGTAAGAGTATGCCAGTAAAGAGTTCTGACCTTACAAGTAATACCACAGTCTTAGAAATAAGCACTGGTGTATTGTTATCATAACAATAGTCAGACTGTGAAAACCCTGGCCCAGTTGGTAAGAAGTAGTACCAGGATTTAAGGTGTCTCCTCCCTGTGACTATCTTATGATTACTTATATGCTAGAGGATAAGTAAAATGTACATTCACTGAACCCACAAAATGGAAGAAGTGAATAAATCCTCAGGTACAGTTAAAATAGTTTAATAATTGCACTATTATTCTATTTCTACTAGTTGGAAAAAGAGTATACACATATATATATAAAAATATTCACACAATTACTATTATTGTCTGTTTAGACTTCAAGATCTTAAATAAGAAAGTTACTGAAATCACTGTTATTAGTCCTTTGAATTTAAGGATAACTGTCATCAGTTGACTGAGTTTATGTATGGTTACTTATTGTTTTCAACTATTGGCTGTTTCACATGTATAGGTGGTCAGTGTCAAACAGGACACTTATCTTTCCAACTTGATACTGCTGGAACTGTCCTTTGCTGATATCAGACTTGGTAGGCCCAACAGTAGGGATGCCAATGACCAGTTGAAGTTCACTCTTTGGGGTCCTGCACTTTTGTGGGATTGCCTCGGATGAACTGCACCGGCTTCTGATACTGGACAGTCTGGTTTGAGTTATTTCATGGAACCTGCAACATATCAGCCTTGGCTAGTATCTGGCTAGACTTGTAGCTGACTAGCACAGATGTCAGACCAGTCAGTCATCAGATGTCACCGTTATACAATCATAGTAAGCAAGGACATCATTTCAGTGATATAGCATTAATATTAACATGTCAATTAAGTGTAACTGACTAGCACATAAGTCAGACAAGTCAGTCATCAGGTGTCAAAGTTATACAGTCATAGCAAGTAACATCATTTCAATGATACAGAATTAATATTAACATATCAGTAATAAACATCATCTGGTTTCCCCTGCTCCTATACATCCTTTTCTGATCTATAACTTGATCCTTCTAAATCATATCAAGTACAAATTCAAATACTGATGCTATTTTAGCAACTACCCAAAATTAATACATAAAATAAATAAAGTGAGTGACCACATGATCAAGTTGCTTTCTTCGGTAGTACAATTACATAGTTTTGGAATTGAAACCTGGCTGTGGACCACTCCATTTTACCAGCTGTAAATGGGTACAAAGTTGTGCGCTCGAACTAGGGAAGGCAAAGGCAGCGAGGAAGGGGCCTAGTCACCTTAACCTCGTAAACTGGGATCTTCCACGAAGAAGTTTCTAACACTTCATTTCCCTATGACAATCTCTGCCATGGGACTGCCTTTATCTTCGTAAGCGATAAAGCAATATGATAAATAATCTTCATTAGGCTGTGGGGCTATTTGTGATTAATTTTTGTACAAGCAACAATCATCTCATCCACAATGCACATGTTTAGATCATATTAAAAATACAATACATTATATCAATGATTATTATACAGGCATATTTTGTGAATTCTAGATGAACCTGAAATAACAATTATAATACACGGTAGTTATCATAATTTCGCTTACCCTCAGACTTCAGATACTGGACTTAAAAATGTTTCTGGCGATCCGCTCACAATTCATGGGTAGTGGCGAAACTCTGCCTCCAGTCTGTCTGAACCCTCTTCGTTGTATATCCCTCCAGTTTTACCGATACGCTTTAAATACGTATAGCGCGGACGTATCAGAGAGTACCGACGTCACAGCTTAAACCTAAGCCTGAAAAATCCTTCCCGAACAGTGATTTCGGCCGAACTGTGCGTCGACTGAAATTTTGCCTTTATCATTCTCGGCATATATAATATCCATATAGTTCCATCTTATCTAGTTTTATACAGCTGATAAAACTCTATCTTCCTATCCATGTAATTTCCCAAACTGTTATTTGTTGATTTTAATATTTAGAACAGAAGTGGGTTTACATGCTTTTAGCGTAACTGTGGGCAGCCGAAATACGCATATATCTCCGTAAATGAGAACTTCCTACCGTTCCATCTTATATGCAGTTATACACCATCCTTCCCTGTACTGAAATGTAAAATCCTTTTCATACGGATTCCCTTCTGTTTTTATTTATCGTTGGCGATTTCCTCTGTCCGATACACATTTCGCTGATACGCCGCCATTTTGAAAGCGGTCACTCGATCGTAGATGGGTTTATAAATCTAACTGAAAACGTTTGCAATGACTTGAAACCAATTTTGCGACATAGCTCCCCCATATTTTAAGCTGGATGATATCTAGCTTAACTATTGGGTACAAGACAATTGCAAAATGACCATTCCGAGGTTAGTTTTCCTTCCTTCTATCCTCCTCAAGCTCTGTGGGATGACGACTAAGAAAATCTGCGCCCACATTCTGTTTTCCAAGAATATATTCATCCTTTACTATCTCTCTCCTTCCTGTTCGGCTTTTCATCCAGGCTCTTACTGCTGGTGAAACCGGGTCGGTAGGTTTCCCATGAAGTTTACCGCCCTCTTTTCATTGATAGTTGGATGTGGTTTTCCCTCGCAAATCCGTAGGTGTTTGATTTTCGCTACGTGATTTGTTCCTTTTTTCCCGCGCATGGGGTTCAGACTGCAATTGAACCTGTGTGGGATGTTTCCTTTCCCCTCCCGCGCAAATCTCGGGAGTACCCCTGATTGCTGGTTTGCTTGTAGATTTTTGATGAAGACTCTTCCGTCGACTTTCTGAATCTACATAGGTGCACTCTGGACAGGAATTTACATACTGATTTATGTCTTCCGTAATGCCCGGCCAGTAGTACTGGGTGGCTACTCTTTGTTTTGTGGCACCATTACCCAGGTGTTCACTCAAAGTTGTTATGTGCCCCCAACCCATAACCTTATTTCTATAGGTGGATGGTACCACAATTTGACCATGACTTTTCGTCCCTCTGCCAGCTTTCCTGTACAAAAGTCCATGTTCCATATAGAAATGTCCTTTCCTTGGAGCGTTATGAGTTTTAGACAATTTTCCAAAACAAGGCTTCAATGTGCTGTCTGCTTCTTGAGCCCGTTTCATTTCAGTCGAATGAAATTTTAAGTTGGTGTCCCTCTCTATGTTTCTGGAGTCAGACCTGGTCTGGGTTTCTGCCATAACCATAGGTTTTACAGGGTCTCCCAAGAAAACATATTTACGCCCCAACATTAGGGGGTAAAAGGGATCATCTATCACAGCTGCATTTATCTCCCCTTCCACATAGCGACAACTGACATGAATCTTTGCTATGGGTAAAGTAAGGGGTGATGTTCCTTTTAGTGGCCCTTGAATGTCTACTGTTTCTGTGGTGATTTGTTCAGGGCTCACCAGAGATGCACACACGACTGCGTCATAGGACAAACCTGTGTCATACATTCCTGTGACTGGTTTGCCATTCACAGTCACTATCTCCTGTGTAGGTGGGTGATGGAGGCTATTCTGACTCACAGTCAGTTCCTTCCTATCAGAAGTCCTCACCTGTAGACATGCAGCATGATGAAGGGGTTTTTTTCCTCCCACATTCATCCGTGTTGTGGTTGCTCATCTTACAAAATTTGCACCACTTAGCTCCCTGTTTATAGGGTTTATTTTCCTGAGTCTGAGGGTTCTTGTCCTTATTATCAAATCTTTGCTTGTATCTGTATGGTTGATCCATCTGGTCAAAATGGGTATTCTGCGGTGGTGGCTTATATCCTTCTACCTGCTTCCTTTTTGTTCCTACCAATTCAGCTTGAGCTGCTTGGTATCTCTCTGCACATTTCAAAATGTCTTCCAGCCTCTCTGCTCCTTGTTCCATAAGGAATTTCCTCATTTCTTGAGACATGGAATCTTTCACTTGTTCTAACATAACCATTTCTTTCAGATCCTCGTAGGTTTTCTGATACTTACCTAAACTACTCCATTTCAACAAATACGTTTCTAGCCTAGCTGAGAACTGGTTATATGTTTCTCCAGGTAGAGGTTTAGAAGTTCTAAATTTCTTCCTATATGCCTCAGAGTTCTTTTCATACCGGATCAGTAAGGCTTGCTTTAGTATTTCATAATTTTCCTGATCTTCTTTGGGGAGTTTCAGAAACACATCATATGCAATACCTCTCAATCCCTGAGATAACTTTAAACTCCATTTCTCCTTTTCCAGTCCATATGTATAGGCTAGCCTTTCATACCTATCCAGGTACGACTCAATTGCGTCCTCCTTTTCAACAAATGGATCTAGGTGGAAGTTCATGGCCCCATTTGCTGTGTTCTGAAAAGAGCTATTCGCAGAATGAGGTGAGCTATTACCATGGGTGATAGTCCCAGCCTGAAGTTCAAGATCAAGCTGTCTCATTTTCAGCTCATGGTCTCTCTCTGCTTGTAACCTCCTTTCTTCTCTCTCAGCTTCTAATTTCTTGGCTTCTCTCTCTGCTTCTAATTCTAATTTCTTGGCTTCTCTCTCTGCTTCTAATTCTAATTTCTTGGCTTCTCTCTCTGCTTCTAATTTCTTGGCTTCTCTCTCCGCTTCTTATTTCTTTCTCTCTCTCTCTGCTTCTAATTGCTTTGCTTCTCTCTCGGTGTACTTTTCACATTCCGTCGTGACATACCGGATCAGAGCGTCACCATCCATGCCAAGCTCTTTTCCCACCTGCAGTGTAGCCGACCTAAATTTGACCAAGTTAGCCATGATGTATCTGTAGTCTAGTAGGGCAAGCGATCTTACTCAAACTAATTTACTACAATATAATTAACTTATTTAAAATTAAAGTTAATTAAACTGACTTCACCATATATGAAACAGCTTTCTTTATCTGTACTCAATGGTACTCCTAAAAATATAATTATTTCCTACTATGATAACTCTTTCCAAAAATTTTACAAAAGACAATTTCCTACACAGCAGAAATAGAAAGTTGGCTCAGGAATATCAAAGATATATCCCGCAGACGAGCCCCCACTGTAGCGGGAGGTTATTTAAATTTATTTATTATGTAAGAGTATGCCAGTAAAGAGTTCTGACCTTACAAGTAATACCACAGTCTTAGAAATAAGCACTGGTGTATTGTTATCATAACAATAGTCAGACTGTGAAAACCCTGGCCCAGTTGGTAAGAAGTAGTACCAGGATTTAAGGTGTCTCCTCCCTGTGACTATCTTATGATTACTTATATGCTAGGGGATAAGTAAAATGTACATTCACTGAACCCACAAAATGGTAGAAGTGAATAAATCCTCAGGTACAGTTAAAATAGTTTAATAATTGCACTATTATTCTATTTCTACTAGTTGGAAAAAGAGTATACACATATATATAAAAATATTCACACAATTACTATTATTGTCTGTTTAGACTTCAAGATCTTAAATAAGAAAGTTACTGAAATCACTGTTATTAGTCCTTTGAATTTAAGGATAACTGTCATCAGTTGACTGAGTTTATGTATGGTTACTTATTGTTTTCAACTATTGGCTGTTTCACATGTATAGGTGGTCAGTGTCAAACAGGACACTTATCTTTCCAACTTGATACTGCTGGAACTGTCCTTTGCTGATATCAGACTTGGTAGGCCCAACAGTAGGGATGCCAATGACCAGTTGAAGTTCACTCTTTGGGGTCCTGCACTTTTGTGGGATTGCCTCGGATGAACTGCACCGGCTTCTGATACTGGACAGTCTGGTTTGAGTTATTTCATGGAACCTGCAACATATCAGCCTTGGCTAGTATCTGGCTAGACTTGTAGCTGACTAGCACAGATGTCAGACCAGTCAGTCATCAGATGTCACCGTTATACAATCATAGTAAGCAAGGACATCATTTCAGTGATATAGCATTAATATTAACATGTCAATTAAGTGTAACTGACTAGCACATAAGTCAGACAAGTCAGTCATCAGGTGTCAAAGTTATACAGTCATAGCAAGTAACATCATTTCAATGATACAGAATTAATATTAACATATCAGTAATAAACATCATCTGGTTTCCCCTGCTCCTATACATCCTTTTCTGATCTATAACTTGATCCTTCTAAATCATATCAAGTACAAATTCAAATACTGATGCTATTTTAGCAACTACCCAAAATTAATACATAAAATAAATAAAGTGAGTGACCACGTGATCAAGTTGCTTTCTTCGGTAGTACAATTATATAGTTTTGGAATTGAAACCTGGCTGTGGACCACTCCATTTTACCAGCTGTAAATGGGTACAAAGTTGTGCGCTCGAACTAGGGAAGGCAAAGGCAGCGAGGAAGGGGACTAGTCACCTTAACCTCGTAAACTGGGATCTTCCACGAAGAAGTTTCTAACACTTCATTTCCCTATGACAATCTCTGCCATGGGACTGCCTTTATCTTCGTAAGCGATAAAGCAATATGATAAATAATCTTCATTAGGCTGTGGGGCTATTTGTGATTAATTTTTGTACAAGCAACAATCATCTCATCCACAATGCACATGTTTAGATCATATTAAAAATACAATACATTATATCAATGATTATTATACAGGCATATTTTGTGAATTCTAGATGAACCTGAAATAACAATTATAATACACGGTAGTTATCATAATTTCGCTTACCCTCAGACTTCAGATACTGGACTTAAAAATGTTTCTGGCGATCCGCTCACAATTCATGGGTAGTGGCGAAACTCTGCCTCCAGTCTGTCTGAACCCTCTTCGTTGTATATCCCTCCATTTTTTTTTTTTTATTAATGTGTTTGCTACTTCATTTTGTAGCACGCCCCTTTCAACCATCTACCATGTACATGGATTTGTTGGTTATATCAGGACGTGTTTCTTTTATTGTAATATGTTTTTGTTTGTATTTGTTTTATATTATATTATCTCTAGTCGGTATTTTTCCTTTTGTAGTTATAGTTCAACATGGTTTTTTAAAAAAATTCCAATATATGCTATTTTCTAAGTTAGTATGTTTTTGATTTTTACTGGATGGTTTATTTGGTTAATCTGTATGTTTCTGGGGCGAGTCTTTCACCAGTTTGGACTACTGGTTCAATTCCTTATTTGATTTTTATATGTTAGCTTTAGTTTTTGTAATATAGTGTTTTATTAACTTTTGCATTTCTGAAGGGCTCTTTGTGCCTATGAGATTTTCTACACTCATTTCTACCTTGTGGTTACTACAGTATGTCTTAATGTTTTGCCTCTGTTGGTTATATTTTTTGCAGTCCACTAGAAAGTGCCTAATTGTGTTTGGTTCTTGACACTCTTCACATGTGGGTTCCTCTATCATGAAATATCCAGTTCCCAGCTTGAGTCTCAGCAATTTTTTATTAATTGGTATTTTTAGTTCATCTTTTATTTGACATTTTTTGCTTGGTTTTTTAAGGATTTTATATGAGTGTCTTGCTTTTTTACTTAGGTCCCATGCTGTTATCCATTCTTTAGTTATTTTTTGAGCAATTAAGCTCTTAATTTCAAACTTCCCTAAGCCTACTTCAATTTGGTTATGGCTAGTTCTCCCCCCTTTGGCTTCTTTGTCCCTCCAGTTTTACCGATACGCTTTAAATACGTATAGCGCGGACGTATCAGAGAGTACTGACGTCACAGCTTAAACCTAAGCCTGAAAAATCCTTCCAGAACAGTGATTTCGGCCGAACTGTGCGTCGACTGAAATTTTGCCTTTATCATTCTCGGCATATATAATATCCATATAGTTCCATCTTATCTAGTTTTATACAGCTGATAAAACTCTATCTTCCTATCCATGTAATTTCCCAAACTGTTATTTGTTGATTTTAATATTTAGAACAGAAGTGGGTTTACATGCTTTTAGCGTAACTGTGGGCAGCCGAAATACGCATATATCTCCGTAAATGAGAACTTCCTACCGTTCCATCTTATATGCAGTTATACACCATCCTTCCCTGTACTGAAATGTAAAATCCTTTTCATACGGATTCCCTTCTGTTTTTATTTATCGTTGGCGATTTCCTCTGTCCGATACACATTTCGCTGATACGCCGCCATTTTGAAAGCGGTCACTCGATCGTAGATGGGTTTATAAATCTAACTGAAAACGTTTGCAATGACTTGAAACCAATTTTGCGACACCCATCAGCCTTCTAAGCTGCACGGGAAAGCTTATGGAGAGAATGATCAATACCAGATTAAAGTTGGCACCTCGAAGAAAAACAAATTTTACTGCACCAACAGGCAGGCTTCAGGCAGCATAGCTCTACAGAGGACCAAGTCACCTACATTGCACAGGAAATCGAAGATGCTTTCCAAGAAGGAAAGCACACTGTAGCAGTCTGGGTAGACATGGAGAAAGCATTTGATAAAGTTTGGAAAGATGGGCTAAGAGTTAAAATGCTTAAATATGGAGTCTGTGGAAGAATGTATAACTGGATCAGCCACTACCTAACAAACAGAACAGCTAGAGTGCAGGTGCACGGACAGTTAAGCAAAAAGACTACAATGGAACATGGAGTTCCACAGGGTGGAGTCCTTTCCCCAACACTCTTCCTCATATATATAAATGATATAACAGAAAACATCCACAAGAATGTCCACAACTCTCTCTATGCTGATGACCTGGTCATGTGGACTTCAGAAGAATACATCACCACAGCAAGAGTGTGCATGCAGAATTCACTGCTAGCCCTTGAAAGTTGGTCCAGAAAGTAGTTGCTCAAAATAAATGAACAAAAAACTACACACACTATTTTTACCTTGTCAAATAAACCACAGCACGCAAAGCTACAACTAAATGGGCAGGCAGTACTAGAAGATGAAACACCAACATACTTAGGAATCACACTGGACCGCCGAATGACGTGGAAAGCACAGATAAACAAAATACAGCTAAGGGCAAAACTTCGCATGGCCATCATGAAAAAGTTAGCTGGTACCACATGGGGTGCTGATGAGAATATCCTCAAAAAGCTGTACACAGGCAGAGTCAGACCTGCTATGGAATACGGCATCACAGCTTGGTCGACGGCAGCAAAGTCAAATTTTGACAGAGTAAACAGACTCCAAAACCAAGCAGCACGTATTATAACAGGGGCCCTAAAGTCCACACAAATCAACCGTATGGAAAGCATTATAGGGCTACAGTCAATGGAGGATAGACGTGACAGCAGAGTCCTAAAATAAGCTGAAAAATTTAAGAGACTTGAAGGACACCCCATGTTCCAAAGAATGAATAGGCTAGGAAGAGGCAGGCTCAAGCGAACTAACTTTGTAGCCCAAGCAAAAGAAAAAATTAGCAAAAATACCATGCTAGCAAGCTCAGTTGCAAAGAAAATCCCAACAAGCTCAACTATCCCACTGTGGAAAATAAGATGCTTTCCTGAGTTAAAATCTGATATTCCAGGCATTGAAAGTAAGGGAACACAGACAGAAACACAAAGAAAGTGTATAGCAACCAAGTATATTGACCAAAAATTCCCAGCAAAGCTTTGGACATGCATATACTCATGGTTCAGCAAAAAATGCAGTTGAAAATGGGGGTGCCGGCATCCTCATAAAATTAAAGATTAGAATCCACTCTATGGCAATTGCCACTGGCAAATACTGCAATAACTTCAGTGCTGAAGCAGAAGCCCTGAAACAGGCAGCTGAAACTCTTATTGAATGCAAAGCACAGGCAGAAAAACAGATAGTAATCTTTACAGATGCCCTCTCAGTAATATCAGTGCTGAAGAGCCATCAAACTAAAGGATTGAAAGATCTGATAATCTCCCTTGAAAGACAGGCCAAATGCTTCAACAAGTGCACTATCCAGTGGATACCAGCCCATTGCAACATACCAGGAAATGAGGAGGCAGACAAACTTGCTAAGGAAGGAGGTGCCTTACCTCAAAATGATATAGAGACAACTTACGCAACGGCAAAGACTACTATAAAGGCTACATTCAAGTCCAAATGGGAAAGAGAGCACCCGGGCCATTTGAAAAATGATGCATATCATCAACTATCCAGGAAAGAACAGGTCATCATTTTTCGGCTATGCACTGGACACAACAGATTGAGATACCATCTATACCACAAATACAAGATTGGTGCAACAGACCTCTGCACCTGCGGTACCAGCCCAATGACGGTCGAACACCTCCTGCATTATTGCCCAACCTACAGTAATGAACGGAGTAGCATATGGCAACAACCCACTTCTGTCAACGAAAAACTGTTTGGAGATGTCAGGAACCTTGAGTTGACTACTGCCTTTATTAGAGTCATAAATGTAGAGGTCTGAAGGCAAACGGGGAAGAAGAAGAAGAATTCAGGGGTCCATAGCATAGCTGTTCTTGTGATGGCATCAGAGTCTCTTCTGAGGATGTGGGCCAACCCAACTCCAGTGTCTGCCAGCTTTGATGGTGTGTGTGTCCTCTTGATTGCTCCAAGTAAGCAGTTCTTCGTTGGTGATGGTATTCGGCCAAAAGATTTGGAGAATTTTCCGTAGGCGGATTGTATGGAAAGAGGACAATTCCGCATCATTGAGAAGCACAGAAAGTACACAGCTTTCACAACATTAATTTGGTGTTTATGCTGTACTAAGAGGACTTCCAGATGTTGTTTAGATTAACAAAGGCTGTTCTCGCTTTATTCATTCTATTGTTGATGTCTTTGCTTGTTCCTCCATCTGGTGTTACTATGCATCTTAGGCATGTAAATGTGTCTTGTCATACTCGAGCATATACGGTATTTTTTAAAATTTGTAACATTTCCTTTTTCTCACATCAGTTGTCTTTCTTATATTATTCCCCCATCCTTTTATTCTATGAAATGATCTCATTTGTTTATTTGGACATAGTTCTTATTTTTATTTCTTTTTCTTCAACCTAGGAATCCCTTCCCTGGCACAGTCATAAATAAACCGAATGGACCAAATGTTTATCCAGGTGTTCTTAAGGACTACACAGGAGAGGTAAAAGTCCTGAGTAGTTTAATTTATCATCAGCAAGAGCCCTACGTTTCTGACTCTGATAGAAAGAGACATCATCATTATCATCATTATTTTCCTTTGCGGTCTGTACCGAACATGGCGCCATCACTGTAGCTAGTCCTTTTGCAGGAAGCCTGCACCAATCATTCACATGCTCTTGCAGTGGTGGTCTCTGTGGCTGTGTGGGTTACATGATGAGGTTGTTAGCCACATACACAGCCTTTTATTAGCCACTTTTAGGACATGTCTGAGGGTGCAGTAAGCCAATTCTTTTTTTTTTTTGTTGTTCTTTCAGAGACCCCTCAGCACTACACAGGGCAGTATAAAAGATATTAATAGAGTAATTAAATTGTGAATAGGGTATGTTGAGAAATAGTGATTTCAATGATGTGACCTGCTGATTTGAATGCACCAATCAGTAGCATGAGTGATTAAAATTAGGGCATCAGAAAAAAAAAGCATGTGATCAGATGCACAGTGAAGAGAAATGGCATCTTCTTCTTCTTCGTTCGCCCTCAGACTTCTACATTAATGACACTAATAAAGGCAGTAGTCAGCTCAAGGTTCCTGACATCTCCAAACAGTTTTTCGTTGAGAGATGTGGGCTGTTGTCATATGCCACTGTGTTCACTGCTGTAAGTTTGGCTGTCATGGGGCTGGGTGCCACAGGAGCAGAGATATGTTGGATGACAAGAACTAGACAAGTATCAGTGGAAGAAGGGACGAGTGGAACTAGCTGGTAATGGATTGGACACGCACTGAGGAAACCTGTTGCGTAGCATTACCTGGCTGTCCTTGTGGAACTCCCAGGGCAAGAGAAGCAGAGGCAGACTGAAGAACTCACGGAGAAGAGAGCTGGAGACAGAAAGGAAAGTAACGAGGAAGAAGTGGAAAGACCTTGAGCTGATGGTACCGGAACAGGAAGGACTTGGCATACGTTTGTTAAAGGATGCTTCTTGGGGAGCTAAAGAGTATTGATTGATTAATTGTCAGTCAAGAGATGGCTTGGTGGACTAATTTATCTCTTTCTAGCTCAAGAGCTGTATGGCGCCACAGTTTGGTACAATATTGTCCCAAAGGTTGTCTGGCATGCCCATTTAGGTATAGTCAGATTTCCTCATCTGTGCACTTTATATGAAACAGAATTAGTTGTTGCATATAGGACTACAGCAAATGAATATGTTCTTGGTGTATACACTTTTGGGATACACTGTAAGTTATTGCCTGGGTTTTCCAAAAAGACCTGCAGTTTTATACTGCTTTGAGATTGTGTCTCAGAGGAGAACATATGCCACCTCTCTCTTCAGTTTTGACCTTTTTTTTCTCTCTTCTATGTTGTCTGTAACCTCCATAGAAAATGTGCATAATTTATTGTGCCAAAGGGCAAGATTGCAAATGTCGGTGGGTCAATAACAAGGTGGATCAATAACAACATGGTTATAAATCTCCATTTTCTTAACATAATATGTTAAGTCATATTTGTTTAGTAGGAGTTAAGTGTTAGGGATTATTATGTACGGGGCTGATTTTTGGTTAGTAAGCACGTTTAAAGTAATGAGTAGATTTTTTATTTGGGTACTTTGTGTACGATAATTTTGGAACATAGCTCAACTGAGTCTGTGTTAGTTTTTTTAAAAATAAAGAAACTATTTGAATGTTCTTAATAGTAGTTTGGGGGGAGATAAGGGTGAGCTGAGCTCAGATGTTATGCAGGGAGTTCGCGCACGAGCGACTTCACTGAGCTGGACTTAGAGACTATAATCTCGGGCAGTGTGTATCTGGCAGGGCTTCGAGACTGTTGTTTTGTCTCGCTTGTGTGACCAGAATATTTTATTGAAGAGAATATATATAGATTATTGAAGGGAATGTTTTTTCCAGGAGATATGATTCATATGCCATGGATTACGTTGGCTCATATTATATAATAAGAATTGCGATGTATGCAATCTTTTTTCCTTTTGATGGATGTTTGTTCCTATGGAAATGAACTGTATTGTGAGTTGCGGTGTGTGCAACCAATCTCCGGACATTTGAGATATTTTTCTAATGAACTGTATTGTGAGTTGCGGTGTACGCAACCAATCTCTGGATTTTTTAAGATGCTGTGATTTACTGTGTTCTGCAACCTATTTATAATGGATTTTATACCTGTAGTAACCTGTGACAATGTGCTGTTCCTTCGTGTACTTTGCGATGTTACTGTGTCGTAAATAAACTGTGTAAAGTTGAACTAGTTGGTCTATTTCATGACCTTACGTTACTGTTGTGTGGGTGAGAGGAAAGCAGAATACAACACACCTGAAGAACGCATGACATCCACGTATTGTTAGATTGTACAACTGTCGGCCACCTGTAAGCCCGACCATAATGACTTTGTCCTTGTCAGTGATCCGACACACACACACCCACCACAAAACATTCACACAGTAGCAGAAGTGATGGCCTGTGTGGCCTGCTGATGTTGTTAAAGAAAACAAGCTTTAACAGCTGTATGGCACCACAGTTTGGTACAATATTGTCCCAAGGGTTGCCTGGCATGCCCATTTAGGTATAGTCAGATTTCCTCATCTGTGCACTTTATATGAAACAGAATTAGTTGTTGCATATAGGACTACAGCAAATGAATATGTTCTTGGTGTATACACTTTTGGGATACCCTGTAAGTTATTGCCTGGGTTTTCCACAAAGACCTGCAGTTTTATACTGCTTTGAGATTGTGTCTCAGAGGAGAACATATGCCACCCCTCTCTTCAGTTTGGACCTTTTTTTTCTCTCTTATATGTTGTCTGTAACCTCCATAGAAAATGTGCATAATTTATTGTGCCAAAGGGCAAGATTGCAAATGTCGGTGGATCAATAACAAGGTAGATCAATAACCACATGGTTATAAATCTCCATTTTGAATATTTTTTTTTTTCGTACGCCCACTATTACTCGAGGCGAAATCTCCGGTTAATATGTCGAACCTGAGACCTGATTTTACGTGAGTATCCCTTTTTTCCCTGTACAATGACGGGTGTCCTCTCGCCATTCAGGCAGATTCTTGCTGATTTCGGAGGTACCCATTAGAGCTTGCTCTGCTCAGGAGCCGTTCAGGTTATTCCAGTCCCTGGTCGAAGACACTCCTTCAAATGTCTTCGCCAGGGCTCGAATTATTCCAGTCCACGTCCCAGTCGACGAGAATCTTTCAGATGTTCTCACCAGGGCTCGAACCTGGATCACCCGATCACCAGCACAGTGTGGTAACCATTACACCAGCGAGGTTCCCTATTTTGAATATGATATTTGTTTGATAATCCCACTCCATTTGTTTATTAGATCTATTTAAGCTACAGTCATCAGGGCCAGGTGTATATCTGTGCAACAGAATCTATAAATTCACCGAATATAAATATGGTTTTATCACAGTGCTTAATAAACCTCCATATCTTAAAGTAGAGGCATTATACGTTTCGTATAACGTAACACTTAACAAGAGGAGTGAAAGTAATATGCGTGTCCTCACGTTTCATTTAACATAACACTTCAACAAGAGGAATGAAAATAATATGTGTGTCCTCACATTTTGTATAACATAACAGGTCAACAAGAGGAATGAACATAACATGTGTGTCCTCACGTTTTGTATAACATAACACGCCAAGAAGAGGAATAAAAGTAATATGTGTGTCCTCACATTTTGTATAACATAACACTTTAACAAGAGGAATGAACATAACATGTGTATCCTCACATTTTGTATAACATAACACTTAGCAAGAGGAATGAATATAATATGTGGTTCCTCATGTTTTTGTATGTTTCGTATAACATAATACATCAACAAGAGGAATGAAAATAACATGTGTCCTCACTTTTTGTATAGCATAACACTTTAACAAGAGGAATGAAAATAATATGTGTGTCCTCATGTTTCTTATAATATAGCACTTTAGCAAGAGGAATGAAAATAACATGCATGACCTCACGTTTTGTATAACATAACACTTTAACAAAAGGAATGAAAATAATATGTGTGTCCTCACGTTTCATGTAACATAACACCTCAACAAGAGGAATGAAAATAATATGTGTGTCCTCACGTTTTGTATAACATAACACTTTAACAAGAGGAATGAAAATAATATGTGTGTCCTCACATTTTGTATAACACAACCCTTTAAACAAGAGGAATGAAAATAATATGTGTGTCCTCACATTTTGTATAACATAACACTTTAACAAGAGGAATGAAAATAATATGTGTGTCCTCACATTTTGTATAACACAACCCTTTAAACAAGAGGAATGAAAATAATATGTGTGTCCTCACGTTTTGTATAACATAACACTTTAACAAGAGGAATGAAAATAATATGCGTGTCCTCATTATTCTGTCCTCATTAACTCTTAAAGGATGAAAGGCCAGTCTTTAAGGCCAATTTTCCCAGTTGCACGTGATGATGGGCCATTATTCTGAGCCATTATATTTGAACTAAGTTTTTTGTTTTGTTTTACCCCAATTTTATATTTTATTAATCTTCATTCAGTTCCCTTTAAAACTATATATAAGATTACCATTCATTTAATAAACTTGGAAAAGCTTGATCCTTGAACTTTAACACTGTATGAAAACTCACAGCTGCAGAAAATTCCTTGCATCAGTTGTTACTGTTGATCAGAATTGACATCACTACAGTCCAAGCAAACCCATTGGTGCTCTATTCTCCCTGAGCACGTGTCGAAGGGTCTAAATGCTAACCGTTCCTATAGCACACTAGTTGTATACACCAGTGGTTCTCAACGTGGGCCAAATGCCCATGGAGCCATGCCATCTTTCTAAGGTGCCACAGTAAGATGGTAAAGTATTTTTTTTTCCAACTAATAGCGACTAAAGGGAGGGGGGGGGGGGGGGGGACCAGAGGAAAAAAAGGCTAAGAAGGGGGGGGGGGGGGGGGGGGGACCAGGGGAAAATAAGGCTAAGAAAGGGGGGGGGGGGACATGAGGAAAAAAAAAAAAAGGTTGCGAATCCCTGGTATACACGACAAATGCATCCTCTCATTCATCCATCCCTGTTAGCTTTACATTTGATGCCAATTTCCAGCAATCTTAGCGTTATAGATTCATCTATTGCAATGCCGTTCTCTAACAGGTGATCATTAATTGTCTTTAGTATCTCTCCTGTATCCATATCAATACACCTTCTTTGGGTGCTCTTGAAGCTAGTTTGTTAGCTCTTTCATTGACCCCTGTATGACCAGGATAGTAGATCCACACCAGTTCCTGAAGATTTGTTTCTTCTAAGAAGGTTTTTCATTCATGCCGAAGCCATCCACTTTGGACTTTCCAAAGCATGGTTTGTGAGTCTGATACAATAACCATCCTTGTTAATGAAGTTTCAAACAGCCACCATAAGGCTGCAGTAACTGCCTCTACCTCCGTTTTCATGCTGGGGGTTGTTATTGTGTAAGCTATGCTATGATTCTGCCCTACTCTAGCAGAGAAGCCTCACCCTGATTTTCACCATGTATTACAGACCCATCAGTGTACACAATGGCATCATTATCCCCTGCATGATCATTTATCAGAGCAGGAAATTTATCAGCTAATAAATTATCAGTTTCCTTTACAACTGTATACAACATTACCATTCTTTTAATAAACTTGGAAAGGCTTGACCTTTCAACTTTAACACTATATGAAAACTCAGAGAAAAAGAAAATTCCTTGCATCAAACATGGGAAAACTAACTGTGTACTTTAAGAGTTAATTCTATAAACTTGCAATCAGTCATGAAAACTCATTCTTCTGGACATTTGTGATGTTGTCAGAGTAGCAGAATGGTTAGACCACTTGCTTCACGAGGCAAAGGGACCTGGTTTGAAACCAGGTAGCGTCACTCTCCAGTCTATCTAGTTGTAAAAAAAAAAATGGTATCTAACTCTGCTTTTTGGGTACGGTAAGGAGGAGGAAAGCTGGTCACCCCCACCTCATAAAGGGATCCTGTTACAGAGACATATTGGGAATATGATGTCAGGCCCATATTTTCTCCACCATCAGCACACAAGGGGTGATGTGGTCAGCATCACGTCGGCCACCTTAACCTTCCCAGAGTTGCTCTGGTACCAAATTCATGAGGCTGGGTCGGCCCCGGAGCCATTTGTGGTCTAAAAAAATCCCACCTCAAATTAGAGGTCGCTAATATCCCATGAAGCAGTAAATGAGTAAAAATAGATTATTCATTGTACAGGAAGTGAGTAAAAATAGATTATTCATTTTAAGTAAATGAGTGAAAATAGATTATTCATTTTACAAGAAATGAATAAAAATAGATTATTCATTTTACAAAAAAAGAGTAAAATTAGATTATTCATTTTTGCAGGAAGTGGGTAAAAATAGATTATTCATTTTAAAGTAAATGAGTAAAAATAGATTATTCATTGTACGGGAAGTGAGTAAAAATAGATTATTCATTTTAAAGTAAATGAGTAAAAATAGATTATTCATTTTAAGTAAATGAGTAAAAATAGATTATTCATTTTACAAGAAATGAGTAAAAATAGATTATTCATTTTACAAGAGATGAGTAAAAATAGATTATTCATTTTAAAGTAAATGAGTAAAAATAGATTATTCATTTTAAGTAAATGAGTAAAAATAGATTATTCATTTTACAAGAAATGAGTAAAAATAGATTATTCATTTTACAAGAGATGAGTAAAAATAGATTATTCATTTTTACAGGAAGTGACCCCTGAAATTTTCCTGAAAGTTTTGACTGGAGATTCTGAAGGAATAAGGCAGACTCTTGGCAGAGACGGGAAGGTGATTAAAAGGTGAGGATAAAATTGTTCTAAGAAATCTTCAAGTACCAGGTGGCATAGGTGTTAATGTCAGTCCGCAACTTCCTGCTTCCAGTACTATTATTTATCACTTCCCTTGTTGATTTCTTTCCATGCCATAATGTCAAACTATCCAGTATCTTCTCTCTGTGTCATCCTATATTTTCCTCTGTCCTCTAGTCTTTCCTTTTGCCACAATATTTTCCAACTGTATTCTCATAACATGCCCAAAAAAAGAGGATTGGCTTCCTTCTAATGCGAGTAATAAGTTTCCTGGTCTCTTTCAAAACATCCTCATTACTCTTTTTAGCTTTTTATGGTATTCAACTATTCATCTCTGTAGCTTCTAGGGCTTTTCCTACATGTTTACTAATTGTCCACAACTCACTTTCATATGTCAGGAAATAACAGATGTTTTTACTACATTATTACAGAAATAATGATATATTTGAATTTTAACCATATTTGAATGATTGAAAGTCAGTCCAAGAAACCAAAATGTTCAGGTACGAGCACTTCTCTATTAGCACAGCTGTCATATAATATAAAGTCTATTTTTAGACCTTTATTTTTCAGGCAATAAAATTAGTAGTCGGTAAAATTTTCATACAATTATTAGTCATTTTGGCAACCTGTTAATGTTGTAGACATTTATTCAGACAGTCACTTGTGTGGTAATTTGGTGTTTTTTCTTTCACAGTGGGCCAGATGATCGCGTTTTTGTAAACTTTGCAGACCATGGCGCCCCAGGCATTCTAGCATTTCCAGATGAAATGGTAAGAAACTTTGGAGTCAGTGGGGAACAGTTAATTTTTAGATTTGTCACACAGAATGATAATGTGGATGCTTCATTAAGAAGGAACCAAGGAAGGCAACAAAGATTATGAAAAAAATGAGCACGAAATTTTAGGCGGTTATGATGGTCATTCATTCTTCAAATTTTCTGACACCATACCATCACAAACCAAGAACTCTTAACTCTGGGTCATGAAGAAGATATGCATACCAGCATAGTGGGGAGACACTGGAATAGGGTTTGCCACATCCTCAGATGAGACCCTAACACAGTCACCAAGAAATTCCTTGCTATTGACCCCAAAGGGAAAGTGAAGAGATGCCAACCAAAATCAACTGAAAGCAGAGATACAAATCATGAATCATTGTTGAGGCACCACATGAAGGATGCCAGTTGACTGAGCAAAGTGGAGACAGTTTGTTGTTGCCCTACAAGACACCAACATGCATAGTGGTTGTGGTGGGTTTTGATGTTAAATAGAAGTAGTCAATATGTGTCTTCAGAGTGAGGTCAGCTATGCAAGTCCCTGAGTCTAATAGTTGAAGGTGATGTTCTCAGGGTACCTGACTGCTACCACCCTACAATCTCACTCTGCAATTTATTTTGGGTATCTAGTGTTTGTGATGTTATTTATATGGCTTGATGTCTAGGGTAATGAAAATGTAGTGATAAATGCGTTAAACAAATACAATTTTAACTCACTAACATTGAATAAACAAAACTGGGTTTAAAGTTATGATATATATGTATATACAATTTAATTTCCTGTCCCTCAAATTTTTTAGGACAGGAATGTTTAACTTAAAATGAAATTATGGTTTTATATCAAATTAACTACACAAGAAGGACATTTGTCCTATATATCTCCACTACCAATTTAACATCATTAAACAAGTATTGTGATCAGATAAAATAGCTAACTAAATTAGCTACAGTCTTTAATTTTATTGTGACTTCTCCATAACAGTGGGTATCTTCTTTTCCACATAGTCTCAACGCCCATGTCAATATACATCATCATCTTCTTCAGCTGAAATACAATCTTTTCTTTTCTTCAAAGTTAATATACCAATAGGCCTGTGATGACGCCCAATTTATATTATGATTGAGTAATTGGCCGCCAAATGACGCGTGCACCATGGGTTGAGTGATGGTGCCCGTGGTCTGGTTTTGTGAAGTGTGCAGATGTGTTCAGTCAAACAATGATCATACAAAATAACAGGGCAATCCACATTAGGACGTCAGTAAACTCACGACGTATAAAGTCAATGATTCTTGTAACAGCCGATGACGTTTTTCTTCATTATTTATTGTGGACGCCACAGTGACAAAATGGTTACGCGAATATGTAGGCACATCAAACAGTCATTATCACAGCAACATATTCAATACAGCAATGGACGGTAGACAGCATTACAATGATGAGTCAGATGCATGTTATATTTCATAGTGCTGTAAATGTAGTCAGGTGAAAAACTCCATCCTTTTCTATAACAGCCAGGAGATAACCAGATGTATGAGATCAGTTCACTCTCCTTAATCTGACTTCAGCAAGACAAGCACGTCTGCTGAAGTATAAATAATGTCCTCAAAAATATCCTCTAGATAACAAAGGTTTCCAAACCTAGTTCATGTAACAAAGTAGCAAGTAATGGTCCTTGGGACATGCATCAACCGAAGCGGTACAATACAGCAACATGTGAGCTGGGAAAACATCTCGTGACGACGACTTTCGAAGACAGGCTATGAATCAAACGTCGCTCACGACCAAAAAATCGATAGAGTTAATGAAAAGTTAATTTACCTTGCCTTCAGGAAATACACAGAAATATTACGCCTCCCGGCATGTGGAAATACACTAGAGGTATTATCTCGAATAAACGAAATATCCATTAAGAGGACTTCACATTCCTGACAGAACAAAAAATAGCGGAGATCCCCTCTCAGCGAGGCATCTTCCTAGCTATTCAAAATCGCTCACTGACTGGTGGGCGGAAATCGATCGACAAAGAAGCAAGACCAGTCATGCGCAGTCCAGCGCAAATTGACCACAGCTCAGAACTTAAGACGCAAGGACCTTTACTACGAACCAGCGTAAGAATGATTACCTTAAAAGGATAACCCAACAGGTTGCCAACCGTTTTTCTGAGAAAACGGCCTAGCATGTCCATACATGGACATGATTCAAGAACGCATAGCAAACTTAACTGCATTCAATACCAACGCGAGGAGACAACTGCTTACCGAGAAAAGTGACTATAAATTTCAAGCAGTTGTTGCCCTTGCGTTACAAAATATATATTGTAATAAAACGATGTTGCGAGAATTTCTCACGCAACATATCACCACCTCCTCCCGATTAAAAAAAAATGTGGAACATATTTTTTTTTAAAATATCCAAGAGCATGCGATAAGCGGCTCAAAACGCACGAATTATGCGCGGATAATTAATTAAATTGCCTAACATGAGGCTAAATATAGAGTGTCTGGTGAGGATATACCTCAACAGAAAAATAAATGTCTCAAAAAATATTCACATCGGGGAGGTGTCACCAACACACATCACGTTAGCATGTAAACACAATATACGTATGCAAGTTACCATAATCATCATTAAATAGCATACTCTAATATTGTCTTTAAAAAATATGGATGTACAAATCTGATAGAAAAATTTAATTAGTACATTATTTGACATGTAATGACATAAGTACATAGTAAAGTTAAACTACATGACGATTCAGGACATATCCTCTGGCATTCCGAGGGTAAGTACACAATCTAGAACTGGTCATGCTTGATAATAGTAAGGTAAGTCCTCAGCTCATCAATGACATTCTGAGAAAGTACAAGCAATATAATGCTAATTAATAACTAATATGCTTCATAAGGTACAATACATTATTAATAATTGTGGCTGTTTAGTAAACTAACGGCCCTTATATTAACCACTCAGTCTTCCTCTATCATCTTAAAAAACGAACAGAAGAAGATGATAACAAAGCTCGATAGTGTGTACATATAAAGTGAGTACAGATGTGCTAATCTATTGTAGTAATATAGGTGTGTTATGACTCTGTAATATATGGAAATATAGGACAGAAGTATTAGTTGGAGTCATGTGGGCATCTAGACAAAATGTCAGCCATCACATTATCCGCACCACGGATAGCTCGTACCGTGAAGTGAAAAGGTTGAAGAGCTATAGCATATCGAGTGGATCTCGAACTCTTCAAATTCTTAGTCTGAATAGCTGTAAGAGCTTTCTGATCAGTCTCTAGAATGAAATGTGCGCCCAGGAGGAATCTTTGTAGTTTTAGAATTGACCAAACCATCGCTAACAACTCACGGTCTAAAACCGAGTAGTTCCTTTCTGCCGCATTTAGTTTTCTAGAAATGTACATAACAGGATGCAGAGTATTTGCATATTCTTGCATCAGTGCTGCTCCAATCCCAGTGGATGAAGCATCACTCCGAAGAACAAAAGTCCTATCAAGAGTAGGTAATCTTAAGATGGGAGGAGAAGAAAATATATTCTTGATTTGGTCTAGTGAAGATTGGCATTCTTCAGACCAACGGACCAGATTAGGCGAACCTTTCTTCAACAATGTTGAGAGAGGTGCCATGATCGAAGATAAATTTGGAATAAATCTCCCATAAAATTGAATTAAACCTAAGAGACTCCTAACTTGTTTCTTCGTTTTAGGAACAGAGATGTTCAGTATTTTGGAAGTATTGTGGTCTTCTGTCTTCAAGAGACCATGACCAACACGATGACCCAGGAAAGAGATTTCACCAAAACCAACAAAAGCTTTAGAAGGTTTTGCTGTCAAATTATTCTCACGTAGAGTGGACAGTAAGTCATATAACCCTAAATAGTGATCTTCCCAGGTATCACTGAAGAGACAGATGTCATCTAAGTATGCGATGACATCCGAACGATGTGACAGAATTCGACGCATCATGCGAACGAAAGTGGCAGGGGCGTTCATGAGACCAAAAGGCATAACATTCCATTGAAATAGACCCCTAGGTGTAGAAAAAGCAGTAAGAGGTTTGGCATGCTCTGCTAAAGGCACTTGCCAATAACCTTTAGACAAGTCAAGTTTAGTGAAGAATCTAGAATTAGAAAGTCTAATCAGTAGATCTTCTAACAAAGGCATCGGTTCAGCATCGAACTTTGTGACCTGATTCAATTTGCGATAATCAACGCAAATTCGTATGTTCTTATCCTTCTTCCGGACAATAACCATGGAAGAAGAATATGGTGAAGTCGATGGTTCAATTATATTTAATTGAATCATTTCATCCAATTCCTTTTCCACTTGCGACTGAAAGTGTATAGGGATAGGATAAGGCCTAACCCTAATTGGATTATTGTCGGTAAGAATTATGTCATGTTCTATGACATCTGTGTGTCCAGGAATGTCAGTGAGAACATCCTGAAATGTTTGTAACATCGACGAGACTTGTCGATGTTCGTCACCAGAAAGATTAGGAGAAACAGAAACGTTTTTCCAAGATTCCGTGGAATGTAATGGAACCACTGGAAGGGGAAGATTGACTTCAGAGAAGGTAGATTCCTCATCCTGTATGACAGACAGGGATGAATAATGACCGTGAGGTGCAGGAGCATCATCCGTTGCCTGGAAAATAGGCAGCAAATAGTCCGGACGTTCGTGAAATTCCGAAAGCATGTTTATGTGGAAAGTTTTATGCTTTCCATCAATATCGACCACATAGTCGACATCGGAAATCCGAGAGACTATTGCATACGGACCTTTCCATGCAATAAGAAGTCTATTTTCCCTACTGGGGAGTAGGACGAATGCTTTGTCACCTGGACAAAGTTGTCGTAGACATCTATTTTTGTTAGCAAACTGCCTTGCCTTTTCTTTAGCAATTTCTGATGAAGCAGTTGCTAGTTTACATGCCTCAATGATCTTTTGCCTCAGAGCAATAACATACTCATATGAGGATTGAGTTTCATCGCTAATATCATCGGCAGTGATGAGATCGTGTAATAAAGACATAGGGCCGCGCGGACGCGCGCCAAAGACAAGTTCGAAGGGAGAAAATCCTGTGTGTTCATTAGGGACTTCTCTATAGGCAAAGAGAGCCGCGGGTAAAACCCTGTCCCAATCTTGAGGATGATCTTCAGTTATCTTACCAAGCAAAGTCTTGAGCGTTCTATTCAGACGCTCAACTAACCCATTAGACATAGGATGGTAGATACTACTGAGAGATCGTTCAATATGTAAGGTAGACATTACCTGTGACATAGTGTCAGATATGAGTTGAGTGCCATGGTCTGACAATATTTCTCTGGGGAACCCCAAGCGAGAAAATATCAACCAAAGAGCATCTGCGATATCTGTAGTAGATATGCTCTTAAGAGGAATAGCCTCTGGCCAACGTGTGCACATATCGACACATGTAAGGATGAACTGATGTCCTCTGGCCGACTTGACCTTAAAAGGGCCAATAATATCTATGGCCATTTTCTGAAACGGCCGAATAGGAATGTCAGCAGCCTGGATAGGCGCAGCATGTCGTGGTCCTCTAGATTTGACCTCCTGACATACCTTGCATGATCGGCAGTAAATACGAATGTCCTTGTTGACAAAAGGCCAAAAGAAAGCCGCAAGGACTCTCGACTTCGTACGGGAAAAACCCATATGTCCAGCACATTGCGAGTCATGAGCATGTTGTAATATTTGCACTCTCATGCTCTTGGGAACAAGAATTTGCGAATGTGCCGACGTAGTCGAATCTTGTACCATACGTACAAGTACGCCGTTTCTCATTGCAATCCAAGATTTTCTATTTGTATCCTGATTCGGATCACCTTTCTTCGCAAGAATGAAGAATTTTTTTAAAGAAGGATCTTCTTCTTGCAATTTTATGAAAGAGTCACGAGTAATCACTAAGTGACTATCTTGGCTATCAACTTCATTATCACCATTCAGTGAAGTTTCGGGTGTTTGTAGAGCTTGTGCTCTTGTAACTACTGCATTTGTAGCTTGCATGTTATTATCTTCCCAAGCAGCAATCTGCTGTTGGGTACACTCCCTAACTCCGTGAATACGACCAATAATAAGGTCCGCAATAGGATTAGGTAAAAGACAAGCATGCACATCTCCTGTAAAGAAAGGAGTGGCAATGCGAATTACAGCAGTAGGATATTTTTCTAGAGTGCCGCCAAATGTGACACATTTAATAACCTTTCCTGTAGCACAAGATGGATCTACAAGCGATTGTCTAACACCAATAGTGGTGCATCCGGAATCGAAAAGTAGTGAGACCGGAGTATCATTAACAAGACCCTTATGTAGGATTAAAGAACCCCTCCCGTCATGCGCAACAGCAGCAGGAAGAGCGGGAAGAGGGTGACCACAACTCAAAGTAGTTATGGTACCCGGTTCGAATAAAGTACTGCATTGGGGGCATTTGTTTGCTCTCTCAAAGTCAAAAGCAGAACCAGTGACCGCGTCAAAGTTTTTATTATCAACGACCTGATTACAGGCTCCCTGAGTTTCCTGTTGTACAGAATTAGCCTGCTGATATCTCTTTTTTTTTGTGTTGAGATCTACCCCGACTATTATTACCTCTGAAGTTATCAGAGTTATTATTATCTCTGCAGTTATTATTGTCTCTATTGTAATTGTTATCATGATTCGAATTCCAGTTTCCACGATTACTCTCATGTCCACATTGATGCGAACATCTATTTGTTTGGTTTTGAGGTCTTCGGCAGGAATAACCTCTATTACCATATCCTCTTTTGAAATGCCTATAATTATTAGGGTGATAGTAACGAGTACTATCAGGTTGTCTCCAATTCTTCGAAGAAGAATCACCATGAAATTGATTTCCATGATTTTGACAGAAATTACCGCTGCTCTTTCTATCAAAATTTTGTTGGGATCTACGAGCAAAGTTTTGACCATACGGTGCTGCCGAAGCAACTGGTAAACCTTCTTTCACCTTAGAGTTACCCATGGTTATGTGTGGGTGCGCAGTTACATATTGGCAACAGAAATCTTCCATTTCTTTTATTGTTTTAGGTTTACTTTCATGAAGGAAAGCAAGGAAAGACTCATTGACAGACGACATGACTTTGTCTCTAAGTATTAAGTCCATAAGTCCTTCATAAGTTTTTTCCGTCTTAGATAGTTCAACCCATCGTGAGAAAGTAATGCGTATTCTTGCTATAAACTCGGAGAATTCAACTCCAGTTTCAGGCAACATGTTTTTAAATTGTAGACGATAGCCGTCTTCGTTAAGCTGATATTTCTTTAACAAAGCGGCCCTGACAACCTCATAATTGTTCTTGTCAGGTTCATCCACCATATTTAATATACTTAGAGCTTTACCTGTCAGTATCCCTGATAACTGATAAACATATTTTGCTTTGTCTATGTTATGAGCTTTACATGCTTGTTCAAATCTGTCCAGATAGAACATTATGTCATCACTGGAAGGACAAAATGTTGGTAACTTAATCTTAAAAGTATCATTATTAGCCTTACCAGAAGATGAACCCTTGTTTGAATCATTACCATTACTCATGTTCATCAATTTCAATTTTTCCAACTCTAAAGCTAAGAGCTTTTCTTCATGTTCCATTTTTGCTTTCTCTTTCCTCTCATCAGACTCTCTCTGTAATCTTCTTTCCTCAGCCTGAGCCTCTATTTGAAGTCTTTCAGCTTCTTTCTCAAGTCTTTTATTCTCAGCCTCTTTTTCAAGTCTTTTATTCTCAGCTTCTTTTTCAAGTCTTTTATTTTCAGCCTCTTTTTCAAGTCTTTTATTTTCAGCTTCTTTTTCAAGTCTTTTATTTTCAGCCTCTTTCTCAAGTCTTTTATTCTCAGCTTCTTTTTCAAGTCTTTTATTTTCAGCCTCTTTTTGAAGTCTGTCAGCTTCTAGTTGTAGCTGGAGTTTTCTCTCCTCAGCTTCTGATTCCCTTTTTAGTTTTTCCATTTCCATTTGGAATTTTCTTTCATCTGCCTGCATCTGCAGTCTCAGATTCTCAGAATCTATCTTTTTCTGCTCAGCTTCTGCTTTCTGTCTTTTTTCCTCAGACTTCAGCGCTTTGTTATATAGAGCAGTAGCATACTCTTCCAACTTATCATCAGTCTTACCCAGGGATTTACCCTGTGCAATAAAGTACTCAAGTGTAGACATGTTGTCTAACCTATGAGTCCAAAACCTGAAATAATTAACTAATTTATTTCACACCTAAGTGTAACAAGTCTTAATTAAGCACTTGTATATTCACATCACATTATTTTATCCCAATCTCTGTGGGAAAACAAGTCTCCAACCAAAGAACTTGTATATGAAATGTCAACAATCAATTCTTTATCATAAGTGCACTTCTCATTCAATAGTGCACGACACTATTCATCATTCATTTATCATCAGTATAGTAGTAGCAGTGCATTAGCATAGCCCATTAATTAATTACTATAACTGTAAACAATGACTATGTAAACACAAGCAGAGTGTAAACACTGAAAATGTAAACAATGTAAACAATGTAAACAATAACAATGTAAACAATAACAAAGATCAGCAACAATACAAAAACGTTCGCAGAAATCAACTAAAAATAAAGCAGAAATTAAAGAAATATCACAAAAAATGTGACGATATCTGCGATAGAATTAAACAAAATACATGACACCACAGTGTATAAACAAAAATGTTGTATGAAACTAAACTATAGTAAAGATGAGGCTAACAAATACAAACAAATCAAAACAAAACTAAAGAATGCGAAATAATAACGAAAACAATATTAAAACATGTCATCACAACTAACATAAATAGCAACAGAAGTCGCTTAGCAAATTCCAGTATCGGAAATTTGCACACCCTACAGAAAACGCTCACAATAGACGACCTCTATGACGTGGCATGATCTAAGGGAGACACCACCCAACCGAGAACCCGCTGAAATATAAACATATAAATATACAAATAACATATAAACATATAACATATAACAATAGAATGAGATGATACACAGAAGACTCAGCAGAAGTATAAGGGCACAGTTTACATACAAACAGGCCACTTAACTTATAGGCTTCCAATCGTAGAACAGCAGAAAAAACAGATGTCAATCAACGTCCTAGAGAGCGAAGCTCCAACGATGATGGCACATCTGAACTGCTTCCACTGCTAATACGATGGTACTAGAGCTTCTGGAATACTGTGTGTTGAGTTGTTCCGGCACTTGACCTTCTAATCCAAAATGTAAATTGATGGGATTCGGTTCTTGGCCTTCTTCAGAAAACAACCCGTTTCAACCGGCACTTGACCTTCTCAAAAAACGACAGCACTGGAACCTTGATAACAGCAACTTGCTTGACTTGTGTTAACGACAACAGTAGTCCGTGTTATCCGGCAATATTCAACAACGCCGTGTACTGTCAAATTCCTGTTTCCGTCAAAAAAAAACAATTTTGACTTTTTCCGGGCAACGCCGAGTACTTTGAAAATTTGAAGTGTTGACTTTCTTGAAGAATGTTGAAGTTGAAAATGAAGTATGCTGTAGTGTTGACTTGAAGTGGGTAAGGGACCCCGTGTTTGCTGGTACCAGATCAAACCAGCTTATGGCCACCAAATGATGACGCCCAATTTATATTATGATTGAGTAATTGGCCACCAAATGACGCGTGCACCATGGGTTGAGTGATGGTGCCCGTGGTCTGGTTTTGTGAAGTGTGCAGATGTGTTCAGTCAAACAATGATCATACAAAATAACAGGGCAATCCACATTAGGACGTCAGTAAACTCACGACGTATAAAGTCAATGATTCTTGTAACAGCCGATGACGTTTTTCTTCATTATTTATTGTGGACGCCACAGTGACAAAATGGTTACGCGAATATGTAGGCACATCAAACAGTCATTATCACAGCAACATATTCAATACAGCAATGGACGGTAGACAGCATTACAATGATGAGTCAGATGCATGTTATATTTCATAGTGCTGTAAATGTAGTCAGGTGAAAAACTCCATCCTTTTCTATAACAGCCAGGAGATAACCAGATGTATGAGATCAGTTCACTCTCCTTAATCTGACTTCAGCAAGACAAGCACGTCTGCTGAAGTATAAATAATGTCCTCAAAAATATCCTCTAGATAACAAAGGTTTCCAAACCTAGTTCATGTAACAAAGTAGCAAGTAATGGTCCTTGGGACATGCATCAACCGAAGCGGTACAATACAGCAACATGTGAGCTGGGAAAACATCTCGTGACGACGACTTTCGAAGACAGGCTATGAATCAAACGTCACTCACGACCAAAAATCGATAGAGTTAATGAAAAGTTAATTTACCTTGCCTTCAGGAAATACACAGAAATATTACGCCTCCCGGCATGTGGAAATACACTAGAGGTATTATCTCGAATAAACGAAATATCCATTAAGAGGACTTCACATTCCTGACAGAACAAAAAATAGCTGAGATCCCCTCTCAGCGAGGCATCTTCCTAGCTATTCAAAATCGCTCACTGACTGGTGGGCGGAAATCGATCGACAAAGAAGCAAGACCAGTCATGCGCAGTCCAGCGCAAATTGACCACAGCTCAGAACTTAAGACGCAAGGACCTTTACTACGAACCAGCGTAAGAATGATTACCTTAAAAGGATAACCCAACAGGTTGCCAACCGTTTTTCTGAGAAAACGGCCTAGCATGTCCATACATGGACATGATTCAAGAACGCATAGCAAACTTAACTGCATTCAATACCAACGCGAGGAGACAACTGCTTACCGAGAAAAGTGACTATAAATTTCAAGCAGTTGTTGCCCTTGCGTTACAAAATATATATTGTAATAAAACGATGTTGCGAGAATTTCTCACGCAACAGCCTGCCAGTGACTTCCTGGTCTTACAGTCAAAATATGTATGACAATATTCAACTCAAATTTAGTTTCTTCTTCCTCGTTCGCCCTGAAAAGGACGGTGGTTGCGCTGTGTCTGTTTACGCCTAAGCTGTGATATCTGCACCTTTCGGTCGACACATCCGACTTCTGCACGGCATTTTTTAGGACCGGGTTTGCCTTCCCATTTCGATCCACACTCGCTCAGCCAGACTGCACTGCTGCAGACTGTTTCCAGGACCACCACGTGGAGGTGGAGTGCGGTCTTGACCAGCTCTGATTCGCTGGTCCTTACGAAGGCAGTCGAGCTATGAGTCGCTGACTGCGTTCTCTATTGCTGCGTCTTTGGGTCCCAAATTTAGTTTGATTTGCTTCCTAAGTCTGCTTAGACATGCCTCTGCTCCTACTATGTCGCAATCTTCCACAAAGGCAAAATGTCGTACACACACAATGTTATGGCGCCCTATCTGGGTTGGCCTCTACATCAAATAATGTATTTAAAAAGGTTATTCATCTTACCGCAATCAATGAAATAATCACACAATTGGTTAAGGTTTAACAGGCTGTCAATGGTCACTTTTAGACAGCTGCTTCTTCAGACGCAACGGCAATTTGGTTATTAATTGCTCTGCTTGAAACCTTGTTTGTATGAAAAATCTCTATCAAGTGGCACCCTGCATAGCAGATGCGGTAGTTTTATTCTCCCTATGTCTATCTTAACATTAACCAATTAGTTTAAACTACACCGATTTGACTCTTTTTTGAAAATCCCAAACATTTATTTTTGAAAATCCCAAACATTTTTGTACGTTTATCAATAAGTTCGTCCATCTGATTCTAACATTACTGTTTAGACTATGTGTCGCTTACGTTGGCAAAACTTCAAAGTTATACCTCTCCCCTCCTCCTAGTAGTGTCTTTAAAATGAGGCAAGCCAATGTGACTTGTTTCCAAGCAACGACTAGAAAAATGTTACTTTTAAATTGAGCTGGGATATCAGTGTGTTCGTATATCTGTGTTGTCAATTTTTATTTTATGCGATAACTCATAATCAGATGAGTGTCCTTTATCTATCCAGTAGATTTTCATCTACGTCTTTATCTAAGTTTTCATCTTTGTACTTTTTCTCTTTATTATTCATACTTCTATAAAATGCATAACCTTATCTACGTTTTCTGTCTTTCTTTAGTCCCATTCGCTCTCCTGCACTCATGTGTTCGTTAGTTTCAATTTGAAAATACCCAAGTGGGTTTAGACTTTTTCCATACTAACCCCGCTTCTCTCTCTCTATCTCCCGTCTTTTTTTTTTGAACGAAACACGTGTTGGCCATCTGCCAAAACGGTTTCATGTTATATTTAAAAATTAGTACGGAGTAACGAAAAAGCCTTTTGTAATCGGGGATGGGTACCCTCGAGTGGCGTTAATAGTTTCAAATCGCATGCCTCTCATTGGCGTTTTTTGAAAATGTGACGTTCTTGAAAAGAAAAAAATATAACTACTGTCGCATGTTGTAACTAATAATAGATTCTTAGAATACGTTAGTTAAAAAAAATTCAAGGAGTGTCCAATATTTTGCATTAGATTTTATCGTCCTTGACAATTTTCAAATTTGTATAGTAGCGGGTTATAAACTGTAACTTCACGTCACTAGAATTGGACTTTTGAAAAATATGATTAGGGTAGGGCAATGGTAGCTATCTTGGCGTATTGGAACAAAATTCAAATACAGTATTATCATTTTAATTTGAGCTGGAGGGTTAAAAACGGTGCATTTTATCACAGTGGTCACTAACTGCTTCATCAGTCGGTGGCCAAGGACAAAAGAAGAAGAGATGATAGTCATTCGATTGGGCTATGAAAATATCAACTTAGCCAACTAAATTCAGTGAACTAAACAGCTTGATGATCTAGCTTTTGCTGATGACTTGGCTCTTCTTTCCCATAACCATAATCAGATGCAAGACAAAATAAAATGCTCTATCTAAGGTCACAGTAAATGGGTCTGAAAATACAATTGGAAAAAAAACAAAGATAGTCAGAATTAATGCAAGAAATGATAACAAAAATGAACTTGAAGAAACACCCCTTCAAGTTTTAGAGTCATACATATACCTTGGCAGCAATATAGACACAGTTGGAGGGACAGACAAAGATATCATAACAAGAACACATAAGGCTAGCCCTTTCCGACCGATGAAAGGATATTAGTATACATGATGAGAGAGAGAGGAAGGGCAGAATGTCAGACGGGCCTGCGTGCCCAATTCTTAACCCTTTGAAAATAAAGTTCGTTCGTTCGTTCGTTCGTTCGTTCGACCGAATAAAATTTGCATGCCACTATTACCAGGTTGGAATATTTTTTGTCAAAAAATACCCCAAAACGACACCTGCTAATATTCTACACACCAGAAAGAACTTACATAAGTAATAAGTGTTGTATCATTTTTTATTTATTTGGAATAGTGATACGGGTACGATTCCTTAATAGCTTGACTTGCTATGGATTGGATCAAGAGTGCAACAGACTCCATGCTTTGACACTCTGTCTCTATTTAGGCCTTGAGTCGCCTTCCAGGGTTATGCTAATAGCTTTGCACGTAATCCAAATGGGTACCAGAGCTACTCTGGGAAGGTTAAGGCGGCCGGCGTGATGCCGACCACATCACCCCTCGTGTGCCGACGGTCAAGATAATATGGGCCTAACACCATATTCCCAATATGCCTCAATGGGCGTGTAACGGGTTCCTTTACCTTTTACCTTTGCACGTAATAATACTGTGGGTTCAATTTTGGCCAGACATATCCCAACTCCCTGGTCCGCACACAGGCACTCAGGCACAAACATGTCAATAACCATTGACAGTGTACAAATGTTTATTACACCACAATATTGTTCATCTCTTCAAAGTGCACAATATAAGGATTCTCTTCTAGTCGTGTCTAGACTACCGTCTCGTCCTCGGAGACATCATACATTTTAATAAAGTCTGGTACTCACGCATTTAGAAAACTTCACACTCTGCATTTGCCTAAACTGATAATACACTTGCAGTAGAAGCTGTAATACAATTGATGGTAAAATAGCATGCAGGTGGATTAATAACACAAGCTGAAGATATCGTCCATACGGACATATGCCATCTACTCAGGCCGAAGACACAAGCCCAAGTGATTTAAAGGACGCTCAACTTGTCCCAATTCAAAGTTGCCGTCTGCTATCAATTTGAGCAGCCGACAAGACGTCACTTCCTGTAACCACAGACTACTGTGTATAAACAATACAACCAGGAAGTGATCGTATACAAAACATGATATGATATTTACTCATATCATTTACTCCCCCCTGGACTAAAATAATGAAAAGGAACTTTTCATTATTTCCATAGTACAATCTACAAGGTCACTGGAGAAACCATATGATAATCCCCAAATTCTCAACTGTCATCCTTATGATAGCACCTAGAAGCGTGCTCCATAATCGACAATTTGACACACAAGGTGTGGTATTTAGTAATAACATTACCAAACCCATTATCGTTTAGAAGACACTCTTTTGACACAAATGTGAGGTAACTACATTAATTAGAAGGCAGTGTAGAAAAAGTCAATATGTCAGTCATGGCACTCATACAGCACACCATGTCAACAAACGCCTTAAGTCATGTCGGTCATGTAAGTCTACCTATCTATCAAATGAAATGCGTAATAAGCAATCAAAGACAGAATAGATCACATGAGGCAGACAAGTGAAAATATAAATGGTGACTGTGACAATATGTCAAAATAGTTATTAATATTTGTATGTATGCAATGTCATGTGGTGAATGACAATGTTAACGAGATGTCATGTGAAGATATATTACTTAATATCTAAACATACGAAGGTTATAGGTTATACTAAGTATAAGCACCAATGTAATTCAATTCACATAGTGACACATTAATGAACCAATGTAATATCACTAGGGTTATTAAACCTGGTCATGTTAGACCATACAAAGTTCTTCCTGTAGAAGTATTTAAAAGAATTAAAGTTTCAATAAGTCACTAGTTCGCACTTATTCACACATCATTGTTATTGATTTCCAGTTAAGTACATATGCCGGAACGAAATAGTTCATTGAAAAGATCCATTTTTCCTCTATGTCGGATGTCGATGTTTGTCTTCCCCATATTTCAATATCTTCCTGTGTACATTCATGCAATTTAGGTATGTTTCCCATAATAATTCCAGCAATTGGATTGTCCAAGAGGCATACAAGTGTTCTTCCTGTAAAATATGGTGTATCCAAAAACACCTCAGCTGTGGGGTAATATTCCACAGTTCCTCCAAAAGTTATGCATTTCACTTGTTTTCCGGTATATTCCACCTTATCAACCAAGGCCTTGCGCACACCAATGATGGTTGCACCAGTATCTCTCAATAAAGATACTAACTGATTATTGACAAAACCTCTATTCAAGATCAATGAACCAGTACTTTCAAAAGATGACATGACTGGGAGGGGGTGTCCGCATAATAATCTTGGCACTCCTTGAGGCTGAAATAAAGAATTGCAATTAGTGCAGTTATCACTATTTGCTAAGTCTACACTGCATGAATTTGCATGTGCTACAATATCATTATGGTTCTGATTATTATCATGAACAATGGCATTGGTACGTTCAGTGTTTCTTGATTGTCTGGAAGTATTGTTATGATAAGATCTTTTATTTGCATTCTGATCATTTCCTCTATAAAATGATTTCTGCCCTCTATTTGATTTTGAGTTATATTCTCCTCTATTTTGCCAGTTATTGGACCTAAATGAGGTTTGTGGATAATAGTTATCCTCCTGATATGAATTCCAATTTCTTTGAGGTTGGTATTTATTAAAATTGTATCTACCTCTATTTTGACTGTAATTATGTGATGGTTTAAATCTTTGATTCCTATCCATACTGTTTGATCTATACCTAGGTGCATTGTCTTGGAATGACCTAGCAGATGCAGCTGGTAATGAATCCTTAACATTGTTTTTGCTCAATACTCTATTAGGATGTGCAACTTGATATTGACGTCCTAGGGTTTGTAATTTAGTCAGGTTTTCTGGTTTTCTTTCCTGCAGGAACGCAAGAAAATCAGCACTAATAGATGACAAAACCTTGTCTCTTAGAATTAAATCTGACAATCCCTCAAAAGTTTTTTCAGTTTTGGATAATTCAATCCATCTAGAAAAATTTAATTTAACAGCTGAAATAAATTCAGTGAAATCTTTTCCAGAATCAGGGTACAAAGACCGAAATTTCTGACGATAACCCTCATCATCTAATTGATACCTCTGCAATAAAATCACCTTAACAGCTTCATAATCCTTTCTGGTTTGGTCATCCAAAGTGGAGACTACAGTTAATTGTTCACCAACCAATAAATTCATAAGTCTACATGTCCATGTAGATTTGTCAATCTTATATTCTTCACAATAAGTTTGGAATCTATTTAGGAAGCATGAAATGTCGTCTATGGATGCATTAAATTTTGGCAAATTAATCCTTATGGCAGTAGTATGATCTTTATTTTTATCTTCACCTAGTGGGAGCCGCGCTAGCGTAGTGGTTACAACACCGCTCTGGCGACCGGGTGATCCAGGATCAAACCCGGATGACGGCATTTGAGGATTTTTCGTCGACCGGGATTTGGACTGGATTAACTCGAGACCTGGCGAGGACATTTGAAGGAGTGTCGTCGACCAGGGATTGGCGGCTCCTGAGCCGACCCAGCTGCAATGGGTACCTCCGAAATCGGAGAGTATTTGCCTGAATGGCGAGGGACACTTGTCTCTGTACAAGAAATAAAGGGATACTCACGTAAAATCAATGTCAGGTTAGACATAAATAATAACCTGAGATTTCGCCTCGAGTATTAGCGGGCGTACGGGGAAAAAAAAAAAAAAAAAAAAAAAAATCTTCACCTACCCCAGGATGCAACAGTGGTTGTTGTAATTTTAATTTTTCAAGTTCAATCTCAGCTAATCTTATAGCATGTTGAGATAATATCTCTTCTTGAGCTTTAATTTGTTGCAATTTCATCTCCTCTTGAGCTTTAATTTGTTGCAATTTCATCTCCTCTTGAGCTTTAATTTGTTGCAATTTCATCTCCTCTTGAGCTTTCTCCTCTTGAGATCTGGCATAGGCTAATTTTTCCCTTTCAAGAGCCAATTCTTCTGATCTCCTTTTTTCTTCTTTATGGAGTTCTTCTTGTCTCCTTTTTTCAGCTAATTCTTCTTTATGGAGCTCATCTTGTCTCCTTTTTTCAGCTAATTCAATTTCTCTTTCTTGTTTGTGAAGTTCCTCTTGTCTTCTTTTTTCAGCCAATTCTTCTTTGCGAAGTACTTCTTGTCTGTTTAATTCTTTATCCACATAAGCCTGCAAGGCCGGACCTTCCATATTAAGTTCTTTTCCAATTTTCATTAAATCCTTTAATGAAGTCATGGTTGCTTATTATTGTGTTTCGCAGTAATACACAATATTTTAACATTTATGTATATGAATATGTCAGCTAAATATTCAATACTTCATCCACCAATCTCAGATCAATTTATAATTGCAATAATATAGGTGCAGTGAAATACGAGATATGAACAACAAAGAAAATAGCACGTACAACGAGTAATGACAAGATAGACAGGGTTAGAGCAACTGAAGGAAATACAAATGGAAAACAAAGGAATAACTATAACATATATATGAATTAATTTAAACTAATGCTCTAGTACAACTAGACAAGACAAGACGCATATCACAACAATTATGACATCTATGAAATAAATGACAGTCAGGGGAGAATGTACAATATTACAAACAATAATGTAACAAACTGAGTAAAATATTACAATAACAAGACTTATGATAACATACAATAATGAAACATGACTATACAGCTAACAAAGATGGATCTGTTAAATTCAAGAGAGGCAAACTTTTATACAACCAGCAGAATATGCTGGGTCCTCTATCTGAATCACACAGATACTGCCCTAAAGAACGCTTGATTTGTTCATTCGACCTAGCTTTTGCGGTATTAAATAAACAAATCAAGTCCCACCAACCTTGCCCACTAGTTACAAACAAGTACACGTAACGAAAACCCACATATGGTGAAGTCAGAAATCATGCAAACAGATTGTATTTACAGCCAAGCTGTATGTAACAATACATAGACTTATCTGTTGCAAAAAAAAACAATCCTCCTTGAGACTTCGACAAGCAAGGATCAATGTGATGGATCGTTCTCCAGGCTGAGGTTAGGCCTAGAATCGTAAGGCTGACACTTGAAAACAACAGCTCTGGTCTATCGCTGACATCTAATGTTAATAGGATGTAAGATCTCCATATAATCTATTTGAGTTGATATTGAAAATGTCACTTCTTCTTGTTACTGACACTTTGAGGCACTTTGAGATGCAGTTAAATGTTGGAAAGTCTCTTCCACACTTTAAAATCTTTGGCAGACGATCAATGCCGCCATTTTGAAAAATGTTATATTTGCTTCTTCCAGATTGTCTGTTAAGCTTGGCCCCCAATAGGCTGATACGGGTACGATTCCTTAATAGCTTGACTTGCTATGGATTGGATCAAGAGTGCAACAGACTCCATGCTTTGACACTCTGTCTCTATTTAGGCCTTGAGTCACCTTCCAGGGTTATGCTAATAGCTTTGCACGTAATAATACTGTGGGTTCAATTTTGGCCAGACATATCCCAACTTCCTGGCCCGCACACAGGCACTCAGGCACAAACACGTCAATAACCATTGACAGTGTACAAATGTTTATTACACCACAATATTGTTCATCTCTTCAAAGTGCACAATATAAGGATTCTCTTCTAGTCGTGTCTAGACTACCGTCTCGTCCTCGGAGACATCATACATTTTAATAAAGTCTGGTACTCACGCATTTAGAAAACTTCACACTCTGCATTTGCCTAAACTGATAATACACTTGCAGTAGAAGCTGTAATACAATTGATGGTAAAATAGCATGCAGGTGGATTAATAACACAAGCTGAAGATATCGTCCATACGGACATATGCCATCTACACAGGCCGAAGACACAAGCCCAAGTGATTTAAAGGACGCTCAACTTGTCCCAATTCAAAGTTGCCGTCTGCTATCAATTTGAGCAGCCGACAAGACGTCACTTCCTGTAACCACGAACTACCGTGTATAAACAATACAACCAGGAAGTGATCGTATACAAAACATGATATGATATTTACTCATATCAAATAGTGTCGGGACCTGAAATAAGAAAAAAAGTCTTTGTTACATGACATCCTTCGGGGGTGGTAGAGGCTCGGTTATAGCTGCGCCATTAACAAACAAGCAAATAAACATGCCTTGTCCTATCGAGACTGTGCATGGTCCCGGCTACCGGGTCTTCCCAGTTCAGAAGGGGCATTGCTATGTGTCTGTCTAGATGAGGTCCTTCGGCAGTGGTAGTGGCTCGGTTGTAACTGCGCCATTACCAAACAGGAAAATAAACATGCCCTGTCCCATCGAGTCTGTGCGTGGTCCCGGTTGCCGGGTCTTCCCAGTTCAGGTGGGGCAGAGCTATGTGTCCATTTGATGTCGTACTTCGTCAGTTGTGGTGGCTCGGCTGTGGCTACGCCTACGCCTTGAAACATCCGCTATGGTGACTGGCTGCTCTGCCGGATACTACATACTTGTCTCGGAGATATAACCCCTTTGCAGGGTAGAGAGCCATCAAACCTCGGAACATTGCACACACTCCAAAGTGGGACTGGTGCGTTATGCTTCTGAGTCTAGGATGCTCCATGGTTGCAAGAAAGCCCACCTTTGGCAGACATATGGAGGCGGTGGCTTCGCCACCACACCACTATGCTGTCTGGCTGCTCGTGCCAAGGCTGGTGACTGATTGCTCATGTCAGTCTTGTCTCGGAGATATAACCCCCCTGCACGGGTAGAGAGCCATCAAACCTCTTGGTAACGCACACATGCCAAAGTGGGCCTGGTGCAACATGCCGCTGAGTCTAGGATGCTCCCTTGGGGTTGAAACAAAGCCCACAAATCACCTCCCATAACTGGCTCAAGGGTATGAGTGAATAACTCATCCCCTAAAGGACAAAAGAGTACAATAACTCACGCCCAGGGATTCACATTAATCAATCAATCAATCAATCACATCAACGATATTTTGTCACAGTGTGGTACATTTTGAAACATTTCCCAGGATGCAAACCAGGTTTATGTGAACGTGTTTCATAGTAGTACATTGTCTGACGCCTCTCACCTGGAGTTTTTCTGTCACTGCACACAGCACAGTCCTTTGTTTTTTCTGCCAGGAAAAGCATCAATAAAGTGTTGACGTTATCAAGGCGTTCTTCCACATCTAGTGTTGACGGATGACCCCGGCGACAAGAAGGCTGAGAAGCCCGCTGCTCTTGTACAAGTTGTAAAACAAGATTTTTGCGATACTTTATGTGATCCGTTGTTGTCTCTGGATGTGTTTCTTTGAACAAAATATAGCTGTTCACGATAAAAAGGAATATAATCAATCCATTCTACAGAAAAATATTCGTTTACCACGCCACCCTCTTGCATTCCCATTCTCAAAATGACTCCAAAATAAGCCTTTATTTCGGAAATCGTTACATCTTTCCATGTATGCCATATGGAGAGTGGAGACAGTGTTTTATTTTTCAATTAGTCAGCTGCATACCGGTTGGTCTCATTGACTATCTCCTCTAGCAATGATGATGTGAAAAACAACTGAAAGAAACCACAAATATTGTCAGGAATATCACAATCAAGAAGCTGTACACCTGTAAATGATTTATACAACAAGAGTCTGATTGAGATAACTTCACCCATTGTGCTGGTACTTCCTCACTTTCACCATCTTCATCGCTACTGCCAGATTCATCACTGGTACTGGAATCGTCTGTTACAGAATCGCCTAATATAAAATCACTGTCATCTATATTTATCTCATCACTTTCACTACAACTATTATCAGTCTCCTTTAGAAAAGTCACTACTTCGGAGGCAGTCATTTGCCAGGCACATTTGCTTGTTGGTGCCATTGTTTCCCCCCTACGTTCTACTATTCAGTTTACCACAAATAGTTTGTTTCCCTGTTTCACCGCATGAATTTGTGCCATAAAATAATGGTACAATGCCTCGGTTAACTGGGAAAGACAGACGACCGTAAAACCAGTTGTTTCGTCCTGTGTCTAACTGGGTAAGACATTCGACCGGAACGGGAAAAATCGATTGTCTTACCCAGTCAGACACACGACCGGAAAGGGCTAGAGGATCTTTCATTGCATTGGGAAATATGTGGAGATAAAAATCAGAATCTTCAACTCAGTCTTCAAGTCAGTCCTACTATACGGCTCTGAAACATGGAGATCTGGGTGCTTGCTTAGAATAGAAGAATTGAAATGGTATGACAAGATCACTAATGAGGAACTGATGACAAGAACCAGACAAGTGTCAGTGGAACAACAGCTGAGAAGAAGATGCTGGTGATGGATAGGACACACATGGAGGAAACCTGGTCCTAGTTTTGAAATCCTCAGAGTAAGAGAGGTAGAGTGAGACCAAAGAGCATACAAAGAAGAGAACTGGAGACAGACATGAAAGGGGTGAAGAAGGCATGGAAAGACCTGAAGCTGATGGCACAGGACATAAAGGCATGGCATAAGTTTGTTGAAGGTCTATGCTCCTTGAGAGCTGATAGGTGAAGATGATGATAGTTGCTCAGTTTCAATGAAACACACGTCTGCTAAAAGATGGAAAAAAAAAATTTTGCATTTTCATAAGTCTATAGCTACCAGTCGGGAGCCGCGGTAGCATAGTGGTTAGTGCACCAGTTTCCTAGCTCAGTGGTCTATGGTTCGATCCCCAGATGAGGTGGGATTTTGTTAGGCCGCAAATGGCTCCTGGGCCGACCCAGCCCCAATTGGGTACCAGAGCAACTCTGGGAAGGTTTAAGGTGGCCAGCGTGATGCTGACCACATCACCCCTAGTGTGCCGATGGTCAAGAAAATATGGGCCTAACACCGTATTCCCAATATGCCTCAATGGGCGTGTAACGGGATCCTTTTACCTACCTTTATAGCTACCAGTCAGGACTTGATTTAAGGACATCATACTGCATTAACTCTTTCTATTCCAGACAGGTTTTAGGTTTTACCTACTCTCCAAAATGGATGTCATTATTTAGCCCCTCATTGGTGACATTTTGAAACAAACATATACATCTATGAGAAATGCATACATACATGCATACACACACCCACATGCATACACACACCCACATGCATGGAGGCATATCTGGAGTCATCCTTATATGACTACCAGCTATGCACAATGCGAAAATATACAGATGTGGAAGTGAACCTCTGTCTGTGAGGCTAATTACACCTTCATTGACTCTTAAAATCATCCACACACTTCCAGGGATTCCCCTGGGGTGATATGTGTTGAGAACCCATCATTGCACACTAAGTTTAGAGGAGTCTCTTGAGCCCCAGACATAACTCTGAAATTGACCTGGTTGGCTGCCTGCAGGAGGAGCTCATTGTGGACCCATGATAGGCAGGGGGAGATGAAAAGTGACTGTGTAGGATGCGAAAATTCCTTGGGAGAGCCCAGAACCAGAGCACAGTATTTTATAACACATAAGGAAGGGAAACCACGAGGCCTGTAAACAGTAAATTAATATGAAACAAATATAAAGGTATGTTATAAGGCACTCGTAGGAAATAAAGAAGTAGAACACTAGACAACAGAAAAACAACAGACATGAGTGGCTTACCCAGGATTTGAACCCTGGACCTTCCGTGCGACAACACTGCCTAGCTATGCAAGCGAATCACACTGTCCTCCCTGCCATCTACGCATCGCCAAAAAAGGATGTTTCAATGACAGGTCATTAGTGCGAACCTCTATACATAACACCGGAAGTTTACCATGGGCAGTTCAGCCTATTAATGACGCAATCACTTCTGTTGTTCCCCTATATATCAGTATTGGTCAGTCCAACAAGACTAAGACCTAAATACTGTGTCCAGTATGATAGTAGACTTAGAACAGTAAGAACAGGACAGAGGGTAGGTTTGGTATTGTATAAACATTTATAACACATAAGGAAGGGAAACCACGAGGCCTGTAAACAGTAAATTAATATGAAACAAATATAAAGGTATGTTATAAGGCACTCGTAGGAAATAAAGAAGTAGAACACTAGACAACAGAAAAACAACAGACATGAGTGGCTTACCCAGGATTTGAACCCTGGACCTTCCGTGCGACAACACTGCCTAGCTATGCAAGCGAATCACACTGTCCTCCCTGCCATCTACGCATCGCCAAAAAAGGATGTTTCAATGACAGGTCATTAGTGCGAACCTCTATACATAACACCGGAAGTTTACCATGGGCAGTTCAGCCTATTAATGACGCAATCACTTCTGTTGTTCCCCTATATATCAGTATTGGTCAGTCCAACAAGACTAAGACCTAAATACTGTGTCCAGTATGATAGTAGACTTAGAACAGTAAGAACAGGACAGAGGGTAGGTTTGGTATTGTATAAACATTTATAACACATAAGGAAGGGAAACCACGAGGCCTGTAAACAGTAAATTAATATGAAACAAATATAAAGGTATGTTATAAGGCACTCGTAGGAAATAAAGAAGTAGAACACTAGACAACAGAAAAACAACAGACATGAGTGGCTTACCCAGGATTTGAACCCTGGACCTTCCGTGCGACAACACCGCCTATTAATTTACTGTTTACAGGCCTCGTGGTTTCCCTTCCTTATGTGTTATAAATGTTTATACAATACCAAACCTACCCTCTGTCCTGTTCTTACTGTTCTAAGTCTACTATCATACTGGACACAGTATTTAGGTCTTAGTCTTGTTGGACTGACCAATACTGATATATAGGGGAACAACAGAAGTGATTGCGTCATTAATAGGCTGAACTGCCCATGGTAAACTTCCGGTGTTATGTATAGAGGTTCGCACTAATGACCTGTCATTGAAACATCCTTTTTTGGGGATGCGTAGATGGCAGGGAGGACAGTGTGATTTGCTTGCATAGCTAGGCGGTGTTGTCGCACGGAAGGTCCAGGGTTCAAATCCTGGGTAAGCCACTCATGTCTGTTGTTTTTCTGTTGTCTAGTGTTCTACTTCTTTATTTCCTACGAGTGCCTTATAACATACCTTTATATTTGTTTCATATTAATTTACTGTTTACAGGCCTCGTGGTTTCCCTTCCTTATGTGTTATAAATGTTTATACAATACCAAACCTACCCTCTGTCCTGTTCTTACTGTTCTAAGTCTACTATCATACTGGACACAGTATTTAGGTCTTAGTCTTGTTGGACTGACCAATACTGATATATAGGGGAACAACAGAAGTGATTGCGTCATTAATAGGCTGAACTGCCCATGGTAAACTTCCGGTGTTATGTATAGAGGTTCGCACTAATGACCTGTCATTGAAACATCCTTTTTTGGGGATGCGTAGATGGCAGGGAGGACAGTGTGATTTGCTTGCATAGCTAGGCGGTGTTGTCGCACGGAAGGTCCAGGGTTCAAATCCTGGGTAAGCCACTCATGTCTGTTGTTTTTCTGTTGTCTAGTGTTCTACTTCTTTATTTCCTACGAGTGCCTTATAACATACCTTTATATTTGTTTCATATTAATGCACAGTATTTTAGCTCTGCCTATTTGGAGAGCCCCCTTGGATGGTGGGGAATGCAGAGTATGCCACATACTTCTTCCTCTTAGCTTGGGACCAGATTTGATTATCCTTTACAAGCAAGCCAAGCTGGAGAAACTGGAGCTCATGACTTCAACTCAACACATTTCGGGATGGCAGAAAAGCCACAGGAAAAGCCTGGATCTGCAGTGTAGATTTTTTTTCCCCCGTACGCCCGCTAATACTCGAGGCAAAATCTCAGGTTATTATTAATGTCTAACCTGAGACTGATTTTACGTGAGTATCCCTTTTTTCTTGCACAGAGACAGGTGTCCCTCACCATTCAGGCAGATACTCACCGATTTTGGAGGTACCCATTAGAGCTGGGTCGGCTCAGGAGCCGCCAGTCTCTGGTCGACGACACTCCTTCAAATGTCCTCACCAGGTCTCGAGTTAATCCAGTCCAAATCCTGATCGACAAAAAATCTTCAAATGCCCTCGTCCGGGTTTGATCCTGGATCACCCGGTCGCCAACGCGGTGTGGTAACCACTACGCTAGCGCGGCTGCAGTGTAGATAATACCAAGGAGTCTTCAACTTGATATTGGCTGAAAAAGAGTGAGAAGCTCAGCAGCCCTAGTTAAATAACAACAGCAAACACCCTCAACTACTCACCCAGTAATAAGATCCTGAATATTTTGCAAATGTGCACAGGCTTGGTGAAGTGTGTTGCCATTCAGAAAATAACTGGGAACAAAGCCCTAATGTATCATAACATCACTCAGACAGAAAGCTCTTGGCATTTTAACGGTTAATAAATTTCTTTAATTTTCAAATTTTTCCTTCACAGCTTCAAGCCGAGGATCTCCACAATGCAATCAAGAAGATGCATAAGAACAAACAATACAAACAAGTGAGTATTGGAAATTGACAGTTTGTATTATTGCATAAGGTCATTAGATAGGTAAGTCAAGAATTCTGCCCATTAAGGCTGAGGTGTACGTAGTTCATCCTGGGCACATATGCCTATTGATTATATAAATAAACAAGCAGCTGGAAAATAAATTAGAGGAGCGGAGTTATGGTTCCAAAGAAGTACAGTGTATTTAAAGAACAGCTAAAAAAATAAAGTAAGAAAATTATCAGAAAAGCAGAATTCTCTTGAAATACCATGACGTTAAAAAAAAAAAAAAAACCTTAACTCCACCTAAGCCAGTCTCAAGCCCAGTTGAAAAAGGAGGAGGGCAGCCTGCATGGAGGCTGTAAGAAGGCAGCCCCTCCATTATGCAAAGGCACAACAGGCCAATCACCTGTTTGCCTTAAAACATGATTACACGAAATGCAAGTACCTCTACACCTCACGGTAGAAGAGGAACGATTAAGTAAGTTTTAAAAAAAAAGAAAAGAAAAAGGAAGACAGTTTAGAAAAACCTGCCAACTTCTTTTAAATTCAACTCAGAAATGAAGATGAAGGCACTGGGAGAAATAATTCCATAAACTATCCACAAATGGTTTATCAGGAAAATGAAAATGGAACCCATTCAATGTTCTTCTTCTTCTTCAGGTATCATGCCTGATGGTGCAGGTGATCAGGTTTTTCCACAACTTCTTGTCATCAGTACTGTTTATCAATTGTTGTCTTCTTTCTATGCCATGATGTCAGACTGACCAGAATCTTCTCTCTTTGTTGTCCTCGTATCTCTTTTTTCCTTCTATCTTTCCTGTTGTCACGATTTATTGCAGCTTTCTTCTTCTCATAAGCACTGGCTTCCTAGCTCGGTGGTCCATGGTTTGATCCCCAGTTGAGGTGGGATTTTTTAGACCGTAAATGGCTCTGGGGTAGACCCAGCCTCATGAATTGGGTACCAGAGCAACTCTGGGAAGGTGAAGGGGGCCGGAGTGATGCTGACCACATCACCAATTGTGTGCCGATAGTCGAGAAAATACGGGCCTAACACCATATTCCCAATATGTCTCAGTGGGCATGTAACGGGATCCTTTACCCTTTCTTCTCATAACATGTCTGAAGAAAGTGGATTGCTTCCTTCTAACATGAGGAATAAGCTTCCATTGTGCATTGGCCTCTCTCAGGACATCCTCATTACTATTTTTAGCTGTCCAGGGTATTTTTAATATTCTTCTGTAAAACTACAGCTCTGTAGCCTTTTCCTCTTGTTTACTAATAGTCCATGACTCAGTTCTGTATGTCAGGTTTGGATCTGTATAACACTGAAGAACTCTCTTTCTTACTTCAATTGACAAAGAATTCAACACATTACAGACCATAAAAAATGGTTTAGTTTGGTTTTTAAAGACTATCTTCATTGCACATGGACAATTCCATCAATGCTCCAATCTCCTCCCTTAGATCACACAAGGAGGATCTCAGCACAGTGCATGAACTCCGTAGCACAGGGGAGAATCCCAATGTGTGTATATAGAAATCACACATTCTATAAATATTTTTGTGGTAGGTAGGTTTCAAATGTTTAAACTTTGCCAGGGCAGCAGCCTTATGGCCTACTCTTTACAATTTTCAACTGCTGTGGGATTTTTAATGTGCACAACTTGCACATGGGACCTCCTATTTTTTTGCGCTCTTATCCGAGAAGGCTAGGCATTCGATCTCACTACCCAGGAGACCAGGGGGGAGTATGACATCTTTAGGACTACTGGTTCTGAAAAAAAATTTCCATAAATTTCCCTCTACTTGGAATCAAACCCGCTAACTCTAGAATTCGAGGCAGATGCCATACCTCTTAGCCACTCCCACCCCGCCATTCAAATAAAAAAATGGAGAATGATCATCAGTGCCACTTGGCATGAGAATCACTGATGGAGATTGTCTTAGGATGTTATTAAGCAGGGTTTCTTAACCTGTTTTCTGCCATGGACCCCTTTGATTGTCCGACGAAGGCTATGGATGCCTTTGATTGTTTGATTGTCCAATGAAGCTATGGACCCCTTTGATTGTCCAATGAAGACTATGGACCCCTTTGATTGTTCAGTGAAGGCTATGGACCTCTTTGATTGTCCAATGAAAACTATGGACCCTAATGATGGTCCTATGAAGGCCATGGTCCCTTCTTGAATAAAAAAAATATACAAAAAGGTATTAAAAATCTTAGGAGCTGCGGTAGCGCAGTGGTTGGCTCAGTGGTCCATGGTTTGATCCCCAGTTGAGGTGAGATTTTTAGACTGCAAACGGCTCCGGGACTGGCCCAGCCTCATGAATTGGGTACCAGAGCAACTCTGGGAAGGTTAAGGTGGCCGGCGTGATCCTGGCCACATCACCCCTAGTGTGCCGATGGTCAAGAAAATATGGGCCTAACACCATATTCCCAATATGCCTCAATGGGCATGTAACAGGATCCTTTACCCATCCCCCCCCCCCCCCCAAAAAAAAAATCTTGCATATTAAATTTTAGGATATGTACACGGATCCCCTAGAATCCATTCATGGACCCGCCAGTGGGTGGACCACAGGTTAAGAAACCACATTCTAAAGATATCTGGATCCTTCGATCAACTTTAATTTTCTGATATATTTAATTATGTTGCTCTGTTTTGTCATGACATGATGTGGGATCACCAAGCTGTACATTCTACAAATTATATTCAGACAGGTTTCCAATATTTGAGTGACCTTTTATTTTAAACTACAAGATGTTCTTAATTTTATAAAAATCCGATTATCCATCCTTTTTGTTTCCTGTTGGGCCATTTTCTATTTTAGACTCTTTTATTTCTTTCAGCCCCAACCATGACACTGGTTTCAGTGACGTAGTTGTCTTTCATCCTTCTCCAACCTCTTGTTGACCTCATAACTCTGTGTTTATAACCAGGCAAATTTTGTTTGTAATTATCACTTCTCCCACTGAAGGAACCTGTTGATAGCATTCCTAGACAGGCCTTGTTCTGGAATTCCCAGTGTAAGAGGAGGCAGACCAAAAAACACATGGAGACAAGAACTGGAGACAGAAATGAAAAATGATGTGGAAGACATGGGAAGAATTTGAGCTGATGGCCCTCAATAGCAGCTCTTGGGTTATGTGTGGTGATCTGTGGTTCTTGGGTTATGTGCAGTGATCTGTGGTTCTTGGGTTATGTGTGGTGATCTGTGGTTCTTGGGTTATGTGTGGTGATCTGTGGTTCTTGGGTTATGTGTGGTGAAGATTTGTGGTTCTTGGGGCGCTAAAGCACAATGAATGAAATATCACTTCATTGCTATTGTGTTTGGTTAACGGTATTGCTGTTGTGTTTGGTTAATGGTATTGCTGTTGTATTTGGTTAACGGTATTGCTGTTGTATTTGGTTAATGGTATTGGTGTTGTGTTTGGTTAATGGTATTGCTGTTGTGTTTGGTTAATGGTATTGCTGTTGTGTTTGGTTAATGGTATTGCTGTTGTGTTTGGTTAATGGTATTGCTGTTGTGTTTGGTTAATGGTATTGCTGTTGTGTTTGGTTAACGGTATTGCTGTTGTGTTTGGTTAACGGTATTGCTGTTGTGTTTGGTTAATGGTATTGCTGTTGTGTTTGGTTAATGATATTGCTGTTGTATTTGGTTAATGGTATTGCTGTTGTATTTGGTTAATGGTATTGCTGTTGTGTTTGGTTAATGGTATTGCTGTTGTGTTTGGTTAATGGTATTGCTGTTGTATTTGGTTAATGGTATTGCTGTTGTGTTTGGTTAATGGTATTGCTGTTGTATTTGGTTAATGGTATTGCTGTTGTGTTTGGTTAACGGTATTGCTGTTGTGTTTGGTTAACGGTATTGCTGTTGTGTTTGGTTAATGGTATTGCTGTTGTGTTTGGTTAATGGTATTGCTGTTGTATTTGGTTAATGGTATTGTTGTTGTGTTTGGTTAATGGTATTGCTGTTGTGTTTGGTTAATGGTATTGCTGTTGTGTTTGGTTAATGGTATTGCTGTTCCAAATTTACATTATTACACTCTTGGCTAATTCATAGTTGCTCAGTCTTCCTTAGAAAATGGTGAAAAGTATGTTTGCTGACTGTTCCTAAAGCATGCAGGTTGTATATTGCCTAATTTATCCTCTTAGATGTTCATCCCTGCTAGTCTTTCTTTTGATGCCAAACTCCAGCAATCTTAGCCTTGTTGGCTTATTGATTGCAGCGTTGTTCTCTAACAGGTGATACTTAATTATCCTTAGTATCTCTCCCTTTTCTGTATCCATTGTCTCTAATATAGGTGCCGCCAGTGCTAGTCTGTCAGCTCTCTCATTGCTGTGAACCCCTGCATGATTAGGCCAGTAGATCCACACCTTTTCCTGAAGGTTTGATGCTTCTGTTTATGTGATCCATTCATGCCGTAGTCATCTGTTTTGGACCTTCTGAAGCATGTCTGACACAATAACTGCCTTGATTAATGGAGACTCAGACAGCCACCTTTGATGTGTTTGATATGAATAATGTTAAATGTTTGTTTAATGTTAATTTGGTGTGAATAATGAGTTAATATGGTCAAAATAAAATTATGTATTATACAGATGGTGTTCTATGTTGAGGCTTGTGAGTCAGGATCCATGTTTGCTGATATCCTGGAGTCTAATATTAATGGTATGTTTAGAGTTTTTTTTTTTTATGGAAGTGGTCATAGTTACTTAAATGCATTAGATGTTGTTGTTTAACTAGGGCTGCTGAGCCTATCACTCTTTAGCAGCCAATACCAAGTTGAAGACTCCTTGGCACTATTTACACCATAGATCTGGGCTTTTCCTGTGGCTTTTCTGCCATTCTGAAATGTGTTGAGTTGAAGTCATAAGCTCCAGTTTCTCCAGCTTGGCTTGCATTTAAAGGATCGTCACATCTGGCTCCAAGCTAGGAGTAAGAAGTGTGGCATACTGTGCATTCCCCGCCATCCAAGGGGGCTCTCCAACTATGCAGAGCTAAAATATTGTACTCTGGTTCTGGGCTCTCCCAAGGAATTGTCACGTCCTGCACAGAGCCACCTTTTAGCTTCCCCTGCCCATCACTGGGTCCACATTGAGATCCTCCTGCATGCGGTAATGCTTTGAATTAGACTATATGATTGATGTATGCCGTTTAACACGAGGGGAACATATTGAGCATGTGTAAGATTATAAAAATAAATTTACAAATTGGTTTAGACTACATGTTCATATGAAACCTAGAAAGGGAGCAATAGTTTTTTTAAAGTGTTCAGTTCTTTTTTCTGAATCACCATGTATGCATACATTATACTTGTTTCATATGTACAGTATTTGCAACTACTGCTGCGAACCCTGATGAGTCATCATATGCTTGTTACTATGATGCGGCTAGACAGACATATCTGGGTGATGTGTACAGTGTTATGTGGATGGAGGATTCTGATAAGGTATGGGGAAAAACAAATAGAAGAAATTTAAAGGATAGTGTGGTATTTTAGTAGTGATGTACAGAATGGGAGATGGAGAGGTGTTACAGTAGGTGCATTGGATATGGACAAGGGAGAGATACTGAGGACAATTATTGATCACCTGTTAAAGAATGACATTGCAATTGATGAATCATCAAGGCTAAGGTTGCTGGAGTTTGGCATTAGGCGCAAGACTGGCAGGGATGAACATATGAGATGATGCATCCGGTGTATATACAAACAGCGCACAGCAGAAACAGTTAGCATTCATACCTTTCAACGTTTGCTGAGGGAGTCTGAGCACCTATGGGTTTGCCCGGAGTGCAGTGATGTCAATTCTGAACAACAAGAACAGCAATAAATTTATTTATTCATATTTGAGTAGTAATATCAGAAACATACATTCATAAATGGGATGCTACACTGAGTAGAAGAATTGAAATGGTATTGCAGGATCACAAATGTGGAGCTGATGGAAAGAACCAGGCAAACACCAGAGGAGCAGGGGGTGAGGAACAGATGCTGGCGTTGGATAGGACAACACATTAAGAAAACTGATTGTTAGCATTACAAGGCAGACCCTGTTCTGGAATCCCCAGACTAAGAGAAAAAGAGGGAGGGAGATAAAAAAAAAAAACATGGAATAGAACTGGATAGAGAAATGAAAGGGCTAAGGAAGTCGTGGAAGGACTTTGAACAGATGACATGGTGTGTGTGTGTGGGGGAGGGGAGGGGGGGGGGGGGGCTTGTTGTGGTTTTGTTGAGAACCTGTGCACCACAGGGAGCTACGGCTGTTTAGCATAAATGTAACATCTGTTTTGCTCATTGGCTTGGATACACTGGCATATGACAAAGAATACCATGTCAAAACATTAGACCAGGGGTTGGCAGCGGGTCGATCTTGATCAGCCGGTACGTCACATGGGTTGATTTGGTAGGTCTGTAGGTGGCAGAGGGAAAAATACATTTTCACTCAGGTGAATTGCTGACTTAAGCCCTTTCCTTCTGGTGCTTATAAATGCGGTGTCCTCATGTTTAAAGGTACTTTCACAATATTTCCAGTGAAAAACTCACAAGCTAGCATACTAAAATTCACTTTATTCATGAACTGCATAAGATAGGAATTGATCTTTTGTTTGAAGTGAAGTTAGCTTTCGGTAAAATATCATTTAGTTTGAATATTCCATAGCTCTGTTGATGGAATTGCAGGATGCACACTGTACTGCAGTATATGAGTATACAGAAAAAAAAAGTAAAAAGGTAAAGGATCCCGTTACACGCCCATTGAGGTTTATTGGAAATATGGTGTTAGGCCCATATTTTCTTGACCATCCGCACACTAGGGGTAATATGGTCAGCATCGCGCCAGCTGCCTTAACCTTCCCAGAGTTACTCTGGTATCCAATTCATGAGGCTGGGTTGACCCCAGAGCCGTTTGCGGTCTAACAAATCCCACCTCAACTGGGGATCGAACCATGGACCACCGAGCTAGGAAGCCAGTGCACTAACCACTGCGTTACCGCGGCACTTACAGAAAAAGGCTGCATGTATTTCCAATTCTAAATACTGTGAAACTTGAAAACACACGATTTTATCTAGGTAGATCTTTTGAGAGCTCAGTGGTTCTAAAGTAGATCCCCACAGCTCCTGAGTTGCCACCCAGTGTTTTAGACCTTTGGCAGCAGATGTTTCAGTCATGCCTTTTATGTCAGATGACACTTCACAAACAACAAGCGAAAACAAAAATGTAGGCGATAGGTGGACAATAAACATCTGGAGATAAAAGAAAGTGGGAATCAACCAGCCAGAACAGCCAGACGCATCTTTGACTAGAATCTACAAGGGAAGAGAAGAGTGAGGAGGCTAAAGAGAACTTGTAAGAGGAAGGCAAAGCAACCAGAACTCATGGGTGGAGCTTAAGATTGGGACTTAAAATGGAAGTCAGAGTTGAAGAAAATGATTAAGAGATTTATTGATATTTGAGTTTTGGTAGTAGTATTATTTATCTGTTTTATTTTTTTCTGTTGACTCTCCAGCAGAAAAGCAAATGTCCAAATTGTCCTTTCCACACAGTCCGCATAAGGAAAATTCTCCAAATTTGTTAGCCAAATACCATCACCAACCAAGAACTGCTTAGTCAGAGCAAGACAGAAGATATAAACATCTTCATAGGGAGTAGATGCTGGAGTTTGGTTGGTCATGTCCTCAGAAGAGTTTCCTAAACACCATCACCAGAACCGCTGTGCTGTGGACCCCTGAAGGAATCTGAAAGAGAGGCCATCCAAAAACAACTGTGGAGGTTGAGATGCAAAGCATGAACCAGAGTTGGGGCACTGCATGAAGGATGGCCTCCGACTGAGCAAAGTTTGTTGCTGCCCTGCAAGACGTTTGTAGGCATAATTGTCATTTATTGATTTGTCAATCGGTGGCTAAGGATCCAAGAAAAAGAAATAGTAGTCCTCAACATCACACAGTCATGATCTTTAAATATTGTGTTGTGTAGAGTGTCTGCAATATGTGTACTGAAATTGTTGAGTGATGACCAGAAAGTTCACCAACAGACATATGTGAGGATCTGAAAAGAAGGATAAAAATCAACCCTAGTTAATCACTTGTAATACTACAGGTCCTTAACCCAGAATCTGAAATGTTCAGGGATGGCCGTGTTTCAGTAATTGGATTGTTTCAGTTTTCCAAAATCGCACACAGTAGCCCAAGTCGCCAAAAAGTCAGTTTGAAAATCACCCAAAAGTCTGCAGAAAAAGCTTTTGATTTCCGGAATAATTCGTTTTTTAGGTGTTCGGATTCTGGGTTATGGACCTGTACTGCTAATGAGAGATTGGTGTACAGTTACGAACCTAAAAGAAAACTCTAGTCATCCTATTGATAGACCACAACAAACTGCACTACATTATCAGTTAATTAATGATAATATCTAACCATTTTTCTTTAGTTTTCTTCTAATTTCTTTCCCATTTCCCAGGAACAGTTCTCTGTGAAATGGTCTTAATTTAATCTCCTTGGTCTTATGACGTTTTATCATGTTTTTACAAATTTCTATCATTAGATCGAATGCAGTCTTTTATATTGTGGCAGTGTACTATAATAAATTTTGAATATTAGTCATTGTCTTCTATCAATAGTAATTAACCCAGGTTCTTAAAGGATTGAAGGTTCTCTTCTCGTTGGTTATGGCCGTCTTCTGATAACACCAAATTATATTTCTTCTCAGTTCAGTCTTTCAAGTTTATCAACACTTAATTCAGGAACAGAAAACTCTGTTAACTAATGAATTGTCAAATCAAATCAACTATATTAATATTCAATAAACAGTTTTATTTTATTTACTAACTTTCCACTTGAGAATGAGAAAGTAAATTTCCATTTCTTTCACACAATGTCTCCTCTTCTATAGGAGAGTTACCCATGTAACAGTATTCACAATATCCTTCATAAATTTCTTCTTCACAAAAATCTAGTACAGTATCAGTTTCATTCTCATTCTCTTCTATTCTTCTTCTTTTGGCAAGTACTTCATCAACTTCCTCATCTTCATCAGTAAATACTTCTTGTTTGATGTTGGCAAATGTCTCCTCTGAAAATAAGTCATTGCTTTCTTCTTGTTCAATATAGATAATCTCTTGTCCCAAGGGAAGTAATCTTGAATATAACTCAGTTCAAATTGTTCAGTTATAAAGTCATTGTCTTCAAATTCTTCCACTAGCATAACTCGACTTTGTTCATAGGAAATTATCTCTTTAGGAGACATATCTAACAATCTAGTTCTTATCGTTAAAATATTTCAGTTCACATTATTTTAAAAATCTAGTTCAATGTTCTTAACTGGAAAACCTCGAGCGATGAAAATAAATATTCATTTTTCTTTCACTAGTTTCTTCATAAGAATTTTTAAAACTCACATTTTATTCGGAACCAAGGCTGATATTCTTGGCCTTTTGGCTAAGATCAAAGTATCTAAGCCAGGGCCGAAATCAAACATATTTTGCACAATAAAGTCAATAGACCTCACTTTACGCCCCAAAAGTTTTCTTTTTAAAAAAAACAAACCAAGGCTGATATTCTCATCATTCCCTGGACGTAGACAGCTTGTGCTAATAGTGTAACTATCTCATTCGACCAATCAGTGAGACATAGTCTTCGACACAATATTGGACTCTTCAGGAATGTTGTCGCACGTCACATACAGTAATTGTTCCCCATCTGACATCTCATCGTAGGATGGAGCATGACCGGACAACTTGAGTAATTAAACTGTTAGTATTTCTACGACCAACGACTGTGATGTCAAAGTGAAACTCGTTTAACCATTCTCCTCATCTGATCCTCTGGTTGTGTGAAAGGATTCAACTCTGACCATGTACTGGCTTGGCAATTATTGCAAACCGCATATGCTTAAGCTTGACAGCTTCTCGACTGGCTGATTAAAGTCCACTTGACTTCATCAAAAACTGACAGACCAACTTGTTCTCACTCAGAGAAGACTCTCTGTTAACGTTAGGAAGATCCTTGGACAACTGACTTCAAAGTATTCGTCCTGGTCTTATATACTACTTTATTTGATGTTATACGAGCTGTAATTTGTTGGGATTCCAGGCTATATCTGTTATACTTTATTTCATTGGTCAATCTGTTCTATCCGGTATCGATGGAGTCAATACTAAATTTATAATTTTGTATCTGAATAATTTCATTTTTCGAATATAATTTTACGAGTATTTTATTTCCTTAAAATAACTTTTTGTTACTAAAAATAGACACGTCAAATTTGTGCAAAAGTATCTTATAAAGTGCAGATGTTACATTTATGCTTTTGTGATGTCTGCTATAAACCTTGACCTTGACTTTATGATGTCATGATAGTTAAACTTGGATACTTGGAGAGGAGATGGGCACCGCCAAGCAAACCTCTTGCCCACTGAAATGCTATGATGGAAAGTCAACTCAGTAATAATTTGCCGGATCGGCCGATGCCCGGATTAACAACGACCGCACTCTCATTGCCCCTTGAGAGTGATAAGTCAGCGAATGGGGTAAAAACACCTGTTTTGAAACTTCCAAGAGAAAGTTTTGTTGTTGGAACTTGGAATGTACGCACGCTATATGCGTGTGGAAAAGTCAAAGAACTAACACATGAACTTGTTAGATACTCGTGGGACATCCTTAGCCTAGCAGAAGTCAGATGGACAGGATTAGGTGAATCAATAACGGATGATGGTCACAAAATTTGGTTTAGTGGAGATGAGTCTAAACATCAGCATGGAGTAGGTTTTATCGTACATAAAGATAGATTGAACTCTGTCATCAGTTGCACCCCAATAAATAGCAGGCTTATCACCATTCGTATTGCAGCACATCCAAAGAACATCTCCATCATACAAGTATATGCCCCCACTACTGACTATGAGGATGAGGCAATTGATACATTTTATGACAATCTAGATGAAGCAATTAAGAAAATTCCAAAGAAAGATCTTCTCATCGTGTTAGGTGATTGGAATGCTAAAATAGGGCCAGATGCATACGGTCACTGGGCTGGTACAGTGGGGAGATTTGGGACAGGTGAAACTAACGATCGAGGACTAAGGCTACTAGAATTTGCCAGCAACTATAAACTAACCATTGCAAATACACTATTTCCTCATAAGTTATCAAGAAGAACAACGTGGCATGCCCCAAAAACTGAGATACATGGCCAAATTGATTTTATTCTTGTATCCAAAAGATTCAAGTCCAGTATTAATAAAGCCAAGACTAGGACTTTTCCTGGCGCCGACATTGGTAGTGATCACGACATGGTATTGATGACGCTCAAGCTTAAACTTAAAAAGAACTATAATCAAAACAGATGTTCTCAGTTAAGATTCAATTTAGACAAACTGAAAGATCCAGAAATCGCGGGAATCTTTGAGGCAACTGTTGGAGGAAAATTCGCAGCTCTCAACTTTTTGGAGGATGATATCAACTCAATCACAGAGAACATGAAAGACGTGCTCATTGAATCAGCAACAGAAATACTTGGTAAAAGAAAGAAAATAAACAAACCATGGGTTACAGATGACATTCTGAAGTTATGTGATACACGGCGGGAAATGAAAAAGGTTAAGAAAGAGGTTCCTGAAGCAGCATGGCAATACAGTATGGTGAATAAAAATATTAGGAAGAAAAAATGAAACAGGCCAAAGAAAAATGGGTAGCTGATCAATGTGAGTCCATTAATACGGGGCTAATAAAAGGTAACAGCAAGGCAGCTTTTGACACATTAAGAAAACTATCAAAACCCCAACAGCCCAGGGTAACTGTCATAGAAGATAGCAATGGGGCTCTGCTCAATGAAAAAACAGCTGTAATGAGAAGATGGACATAATATTGTAAAGAATTATATAACTGTAAACTTGACACTGACTTAGGCATATTAAACAACATTAAGTGCGAAAACAGGGAACTCGGAAATGCAGCAATATTACGGGAAGAAGTGGAAGAGGCTATATGTTCGATGAAAGGAGGGAAGTCACCGGGTGTGGATAATATCCCAGCAGAGCTCTTGAAATATGGAGGACCAGATATAGTAAAAATCATGACAACAATTTGCCAGAAGATATGGAGTACAAAAAAATGGCCAAAAGAATGGACGCAGTCATTAGTAATACCGCTTCCAAAGAAAGGAAATCTAAAAATGTGCAAGAACTACAGAACCATTAGCCTTATTAGTCATCCAAGTAAGGTGATGTTAAGGATACTTTTGAACAGAATAAAACAGAAATCAGAAGAAATCTTGTCAGAGGAACAGGCTGGCTTTAGACCAAAAAGAAGTACCTCAGAACAAATCTTCAATATTAGATTACTTATTATCGAAAAACATCTCCAACATCAACACGATTTATACCATAACTTCATCGATTTCACAAAAGCCTTCGATCGAGTCTGGCATGAAGGCTTATGGCAAGTAATGAGAAAATTCAATTTTGATACCAACATCATAGATATCATTGAAGCACTATACAAGGACGCAAGCAGTGCTGTTTTTGCAAGCAACGACATTGGAGAATTTTTCAAAACAACTGTAGGAGTTCGGCAGGGATGTATCCTGTCCCCAGTGCTCTTTAATATTTATCTAGAACATATTATGCAGGAGGCTCTCTACGATTATAAATCAACCATATCGATTGGAGGCCGACCTCTGTGCAACCTACGTTTTGCTGATGATATTGATCTGATAGCTGGATCAGAATCAGAACTTCAAGACCTTACCTCTAGACTGGAGAAAGTAACAAGAACGTATGGGGTGGAAATTAATATAGAAAAAAGCAAGATATTGGTGAATAGCCATAAGAAACATATTCCGACCAACATTACGTTAAATGGGCAAACGTTAGAAGAAGTTAACACCTTTAAATATCTCGGGTCCACTATATGCAGTGATGGAAGATCAATTAAAGAAATCAAGACAAGACTTGAGATGGCCTCAGCTGCCATGACAAGGTTGAATGTGATCTGGAAAAGTAACATCAGTTTTCCTGTGAAGATCAAATTATACAAATCACTTGTATTATCTATTCTCTTGTATGGGTGTGAGAGCTGGACACTCACTGCAGATTCAGAGCGAAGGATTCAGGCTTTCGAGCATAAATGTTATAGAAGAATTTTGCGCATTTGCTATAAAGAGCACAAAACAAATGTCTATGTTAGAGAGAAGATAAACACCTATGCAGGCCACCAAGAACCACTTTTGTCAACAGTGAAACGTCGAAAGCTTGCCTGGTTTGGGCATGTAACTCGTCATGACTCCCTTTCGAAAACGATCCTTCAGGGAACAGTCGAAGGTAAACGGAGAAGAATAAGGCAGAGAAAATCCTGGGCTGATAACATCAAAGAATGGGCAGGACACGGTTTTTCCACACTTGTACGCATTGCTGAGGATAGAGAGCAGTGGAGGACCCTGTCTGCTCATGCTTCCACCATGGCACCCCTACGACCCATGACGGGTTACGGGCTGAGATGATGATGATGATAGTTAAACTATTTGATTTAGAGATTAAGCTATTTGGTTTAGAGATTTTCTACAAAAATTGTGCTATCAAAAATTGTGCACTCTTCATGATGTCATCCAAACTTGTGCGCTGTAAGCTCTCGGGGTTTTCCCTATTTTATGATGGGGGAGGGGCTCTGGCAAAATATGGCCCTGTTATACTATCCATTCTTTTCATTAGTTATGTGAACTCTTAAAATAATCCTAGGAATACTTTTGGAATATCTAATTTCTCATGTCTATATTGTTTTTTATTATGTTTTAAAAAAAAAATGAAAGTGATCAGTAAATACCTGTTTTCCCCCTAACTGTATTGAACAGGAAAACTTAGGACGTGAGACCCTACAGAGTCAGTTTAAGATTGTGAAGAAGGAAACCAATACAAGTCATGTCATGGAGTATGGGGACTTGGTAAGTTGAACAACATTGATCAGATCTGTTATGTACTTGTGCCCAAGATATAAAATAATGTTAATCAAGTACATATCCTTAACTCAGATGTCAAGTCAGTTCTATTGTTTGGTTTTTGGTTTTAAGGACTATCTCCATTGCACATGGACAACTCCATCAGTGCTCCGATCTCCTCCCTTAGATCACACAATGAGGATCTCAGCACAGTGCACGAACTCTGTAGCACCGGCGAGAATCCCAATGTGTGTATATAGGAATCACACATTCTATAAATATTTTTGTGGTGTGTAGGTTTCTAATTTTCAAATTTTGCCATGGCAGCGGCCATATGGCCTACTCCTTACGATTTCCAACTGCTGTGGGATTTTTTAACGTGTGCAACATGCACACGGTACCTTTTATATTTTCACCCTTATCCAAGATGACTAGGCATCCGACACAGGGGGGGGGGGGGGGGGGGGGTTGGGGGGGGGGGGGGGGGGGGGGCGGGGGGGGGGGGGGGGGGGGGGGGGGGGGGGGGGGGGGGGGGGATTGTGAGGAGTATGACATCATTAGGACCACTGGTTCCATAAATTATATTCCCTCTACTGGGATTCGAACCCAGTACCTTAGAATATCAAGGTGGACACCATACCTCTTAGCAAAAGCAACAACTAAGAAGTTAAAAGACTGTCATGAATGGGTGATTGTGTAGAATAGAAAGATTGAAATGGTATGACAAGATCACCAAATTTTAACTGGTGACAAGAACCAGACGAGTACCAGTGGAACAGGAGATGAAAAGAAGATGCTGGCAATAGGATAGAACACACATTCAGGAAACCTGTTAATAACATTACAAGCCAGTCTTTGTTCTGGAATGCCCAGGGTAAGAGAGGTAGAGGCAGGGTAAGAGAGGTAGAGGGAGTCCCAAAAAGATGCATGGGGAAAGAGAACTGGTAATAGAACTGAAAGGTATGAGGAAGAAATGGAAAGACCTGGAACTGGTGGTATGGGACTGGAGGACTTGGTGTGAGTTTGTTGAAGGCCTATGCTCCATTGGGAGCTGAAGGGTAATGATATTGATGATGAAACAAGTACATGGGGCCAGTAAAAAACATGTTCACGGAGTGGACTTTATTTCGTTATAGAGCTCCAAGTGGCCTAGATCGCAGAAAGCTGCATCTTAGCTATCTAAGAAATAACCAAGAGATTCTTTCCTAGCTCTTCAAATGAACCCGAGACCTGGAATAGAAGGACAAGCAATACTAAACTGTGCCAAACAAGGCATGTTTTAAAAGGTGGTAAAGGAATTTGGGCATGAGATGATCCCAAATGATTTATCTAATAATGATTGATCCAGCATACACTTTGTCCAGTGCTGAACTTTACATCAGTTCAATTTATCTAATACCAGTGTCTTCTCTGATATTGATGCCTATTTGTCCAGTGCTGATTTGTTCAGTGGAATGATTGGCTTAATTTTGGTTTATGCAGTGTGAAAATTAGACCAGTGATGATTCATCCATAATATAATAACCCTTCAGTCATAACTGACACTGGGAATGTGCCCTTGAGGTGATAGCCCTCAGCTGCTTTTTTTCCTGGTGTTCGTTTCGACGTTTTCTCCTCTCTTCTGCTAGCCATGGAGAGCTTCTTTTTGCCCAATCTGAGGTGGTGCCATAGAGAGCATTGCCACTTGGTGCAATCAGCAGCTTCATCCTCCCAGGTTGTTGGATTTATGTCCAGTGCCCTCATGTCTCTCTTGGACACATCTTTGAGCCTCAGCTGCGGTCGCCCAACTGTTCTTTTGCCATCTGCCAGTTGTCCATAGAAGATATCTTTTGAGATGCGACCATCTTCCATGTGACGGACGTGGCCAAGCCAGTGTAGTCTGCATTGTCTAATCAGTGTATACATGCTTTGAAGGCCAGCACGTGACAACACCTCGACATTTGTCACTTTGTCCTTCCCTGAAATACTGAGGTTGTGGCGCAGACATCGTAGATGGAAGGTGTTGAGCCTTCTTTCTTGCTTAGCATAGGTTGTCCATATCTCCTGCCATATAAAAGTGTGCTGGTAATGCAGGCGTTATGTACTGCAGCTTTGGTCTCCGTTGTGAGTTTGGAGTTTCCCCAAACACGTGTTGTGTAGCGGGCAAAGGTGGCCGTAGATTCATCCAGGTATGGGAAGGAAAACTTGACGTACGTTTGTTGAAGGCCTGCGCTGCTAGGGGAGCTGAGGGATGATGATGATAGTTCAGATTATTTGGTTTGGCTTGGTTTGGTTTTGGCTTTAAGGACCATCTTCATTGCACACAGACAACTCCAACAGTGCTCAAATCTCCTCCCTTAGATCACACAAGGAGGATCTCAGCACAGTGCAAGAACAATGACAATTCTTCCACTGGTATGACTAGTCAACACTGACTCTGTAGTGATGTAGCTTTGAATGTAGTAATTTTTGTGTGATGTGCTTTGAATGATGTATTTTTACCTGTACATTGAAGGATAACTGCATGTATTTACTTTGAAAACTATTTGGCTCCATTGCTGTAAGTTACTGACAGTGTTGTTAACTTTACTGTGAATGATCATGTTCCATCAAAGTCTCAGAAATGACCAGATATCAAGCCATCATTTTTTCTTACTTACTTACATAGTTATTCCTCTTCTACCTTGGGGTATAGAGGTTAGTCAGTGAGAGTGCCATGCTATCCTGTCGGCTGTCCCCTCATCTCACCAGATTATAATGATTGAACTGTCAGTGCCATATGAATCCAGCATAGTTTCTGAATAGCCAGATATGACCTGAATGTGAAACTAATACGTGAAAGGTTCACAGTTAAAGTCATAGATGTAGATTTTAGGCTCAAGAGGTCTTCTGGCTGGTATAGGATATGCTGGAATTAGCCTGGACGGATAGTTAAGGACAAGGGCACTAAAAAGACTTCATGAAACTGCCAAAAAGATCTTGAGCTGGATGTGAGACACCTGCGATGGGCAATGGAATTCAGACCAGTAAATTTATGTACAGTCATAACTGTCTCAGGTTAGAGGAATGGATAAAACCATGAGTGAAGAGCCAGTTTAGTAACTGCAAACATGGTGGGGTGAATTCAGTTCCAATTGCAGACAGTAAAGTAACATGAGGATGATTCTTTGGAGTCATAACCCAGGTGGGACAGATGCCTCCCCCACCACGCCCCTCAAGATGATTGGATTGCCTTCTGTTGTAATGTTCTGTGTAGAGTTTCCTATGTTTACAACTTAAGTTTCTAATGAAAGATTAGTTTGTAATGTGAAATTTTGTTCACTATAAAAAATAAAAACACATATTTTCTGTGTACTTTTAAATTAATATATTTTAAAACATTTTTCATCATGGTATATCTAATTATATAACCACGAGGCCTTGAATATGAGATAGATTTTGAGTGAGAAAAAATATATTAATAATTTGAGATTCTGTGCACTTTTCAAATTAATTGTACTTGCATACCTACAGAAGTGATTGAGTTATTAATTAGGCTGTATTGCCCTAGGTACTTCTTTCCCATAACCATAATCAGATGCAAGACAAAATGAAATCTATCTGGTGTTATGTGTTGCAAATCTCATTAATGACCCCTGTCATCAAAGCACTATTTTTGTGTGTGCCTAGCTGGCAGGGAGGATAGTGTGATTCACTTCCGTAGCTAGGCAGTGGTGCTGTTCGGAAGGTCCTGGATTCGATTCTCCTGTAGGCCACTCACGTCTGTTGTTTTTCTGTTGTCTGGTTTTCTACTTCTTTATTTCTCACGAGTGCCTGAAACATACCTTTATGTGTGTAAAGTTGATTTATACCTGGAGTGGGATCATTGTGTTACTTTACCTTTTACAGAAAATGGGAAGCTTAAAAGTGGGTGACTTCCAAGGCAACTTGACATCAAAGTCTCTCAATTTCTTCCCCATGCTTAAGTATCACCCTACAGTAAGTTTTGCTTTATTATGTACTGTGAGTGTGACTTTCAGCCTGTTTGTCTATCATTCCATAAGTCATTCAGTCTGTCTTTTGATCTGTCAGTCTACTGTCCTTCAGTCTGTTGTTTGTCTGCTTATCCATACATCTCCCCTTTTCACCTATCTCATCTGTGTGTAATTAAAACAGGTAGTTCCATAACAGATGCTGCTGTAGGAGAGTGAAGTGTTAGAGACTTCACAATACTAGGTCCGGCATCGAGTGTAGAGTGACTAGTTCCCTTTCTTGCTGCCTTTTCCTTCCCTAACTCAAAGAGCAGAGTCAGGTACCCATTTACAGCTGGGTAGACTGGAGTATGTTGGTACCGTGATTCAAACCTGGCACCTTTGATGTCAGAGACCAGAGCTCTAACCACTCTGTCAATCGTACACTCGTTTGTGTAATAGCCAACTTTAATGATGTTCTGTATTTTCTTTAATCTGTCAGCTCCTTGCACTTCCTCCACATGTTTTAAATTTGTCTCCCTCTTATGTTCTCATGCCCCCCTTCTCTGCCTTTTTAAAAAATCAGCTTCCATATTGGCATTCCCACTTCTGCTGCTGTTCCAACGTCTGCCACTTTTTCTTTGCCTAAACCACAGCTCATCTTGCATGTTTTCTTCACACCCGCCTGACTGTTAGCTCTTCTTGGTTGTGAAATCTTGCTTCAACTTGACTTTTCATGTTATGAAATCATATTTATTTGTTTTTAAATCTTTCTTTAATTTGACTTTTCATTCTATGGTCACATTTATTTGTTCTGAAATCTTGCTTCATTGTATGAAATCACATTTATTTTTTCTTAAATCTTGTTTTAACTTGACTTTTCACTTTAGGAAATTGCATTTAGTTGTTCTACTTAAGTTTTGCTTTAACTTGACTTTCATCATATGAAATCACATTTCTTTGTTTTTAAATCTTGCATTAACTTGACTTTTCGTTTAGGAAATCGCATTTCTTTCTTCTTTAACCGTGCTTTAATTTGACTTTTCATTCTGTGAAATCACATTTATTTAGATGCACCCAGGCATCTTCTTATTTAAGTTACTGTTTCTTTTCTTTATTACTAGTTATATCTGGGGATTTTTGTGTTCTAATGAGTTTTTTTCTTTATTATTTTCGTATTTTAGTACTGTTGTGAAGTTATATTTGTAGATATGTCCAGCTTGTATTGTGACCATGCCTTGTCTTGATTAGAGTAATCTGTGTTTCATTCTGTGCTTGAGTCATTAGTGTGTGAAAATGTACATATTTGATTGTCGTTTGTATGTGAATATGTTATCGTGTGATAGCAATTTGTAAGTGGATGTATGATTTGTATGTGACTGTGTTGATGTTTGGTTGGGTTTTGTGCAGATGTGGGATGATGTGAGATTGTGATCTATGTAAAAGTTTATTGATCTGTAATTTGTGTAAAATGTTTGTTGTGTGATTTGTTTGAATGAGTGATTGTGACGTGTGAATATTTTATTGTGTAATTGTGATTTGTGTGTGAATGTTTTGGTGTAATTCTGATGAGTATGTGAATATGTTTATCTGTGAATGTCACTTGCACATTAATATTTATGTGTGACTGTGGGTTGCATGGGAATGAATATATATATATATATATATATATATATATCGTGTTCAAATATGCATATGTGAATTTGATTTGTATGTGAATGACGTGCAGTTGTGACATGTGTGAATGTTCGTATGTGATGGCAGCTGTCCGGTGTATATTATTGTGACTGTGTTTGTGTATGAGTGTAACTGCTTGTACATAAATTTAAGTACGGGCTGAGTAAGACAGTGAGGGGAGAAATAAATATGATAGGACTCATTTGAAGAAAAGACGGAATAGCCATTCTATGCATTTTTTATGATCTTTTTTACAGGAAGATGCCGTTCCATCTGAAGATGTGTCCATGCACATTCTGAAGAAGAAGTTGCAGAAAGCTTCAGGAGATGAAGCGATCAGACATAGAGCTGCTCTTGATGCTTTGATGCAGGTAGGGAACACCTGTCATAGCCTCCTCCAGTCATAAGTGACTGGGAATTGTTTTATTTAAGATGTTTGCTACTTTCTTTTGTGTAGCACGCTCCTTTCAACCATTTACCATATACATGGAACTGTTGGTTATACCAGGTTGTTTTTTCATTTAGTGTGCTATTTTCTTGATTTTGTTTATTATACGTTCTGTACTGTACTACTCCTCACAATGGGATTTTTACTTTTTGGTTAATAGTTCATTTGTTGTGCTGTTCAGAAGCATATTTGTGTCTATACCAGCATGAATTTAATATTGGTTTGGGGTTTATTTATGTACTTTTTCTACTGGGTTGTGTTATTCATTTCTGATGACATAGCTTTGTTACTGCTGTTAGTGTTGTAAGATAATTATGAGTTTTTTTTCCTTTCAACTCAGCTGTTTTTTTGTTGTTGCCAGGTGTTGCTTTTGACGTGTTCTTCTCTCCTCTGCTTGTTATAAGAGCTTTTTGCCCAACTGAAGTGGAGCCATGTGTGTGCTTGGGAAACCCACATCTTCATCTGCTGCATCATTCTACAGTTGCTTACTAAGTCTGTTTGCAAGATTTTAAGCACAGATAGTGGCATGTAACATATTTATTGGTGTCCTCTTTTTCTTTTAACGTGGTGGCCAGATTTCCAGAACCTCTGGTTTTACAATTACTGCAGTTGCCAGTTAAGAAAGAGGACAACAACATGACTTTCTTAAATGGGTGCTTGCATAGAATAGAAGAATTGAAAGGGTGCAACAAAATCACCAATGTGGAACTGATGACAAGATCCAGTCCATTGCTTTCTGATCTTAAGAAGTTGTAACTTTAGCCATTTGTTCTGTCTCTTCCAGGTTTTATTACTGTAATCAAAATTGGTTCCTTCACTATTTGTGGCACTTTACCTTTTTCCCAGTGTAGATTTTAAAATTTGTTTCTTTTTACTTCTTCTTCTTCTTCAGCCCTTGGTCGCTGACTGAGAAAGCAGCAGCAAACTGTCTCAACTTTGCTCGGCCAACAGCCATCCTTTATGTGGTGCCTTAGCTCTGACTTCAAATTTCATTGTGTTTTAACATTTCATTTGTGATACCTTATTGTTCTGGAGATTTCTTGCTTGTCAGTTGCCCTGGTGCATCTTCAAGCTCTTACAGTGTAGATTTTGTTATCTTGTATACTTTGGCTACATTTGGTATGTTCCTTTGATTTTGAAATCATTTTTTACATCCATCTTCCTTCTTGTTGTTATATTTGCTTTGCTAACTGTTTTTTTAGTGACAACGTTTGCTGCACTTTTTCCTTCAATTTATTTTGTTTCCTTCTAGGGTGATAATTAGCATTCTTATATCCTTGTTGTCTCAACAGGCCAATCACCCTTTTGTCTTAAAATCTGGTTACATGAATAGAGAGACATGGCACTCTCTATCAAACCTTTACACCCCATGATAGAAGAGAAGTGACTATGAAATGAAATGAATATCCTCACTTTTCAATGATTTTGCAAGTTTCCATAGTTTTTTTCCCATTTTTGTCCAAGTTTAGGCACTCTGTTTGTTTTCCCTCTTTCTTCCTTCTTAGTTCATGGTCTTTTTATGTTTTATTGTGGCTTTTTTTCAGCTGAATATTGCTTCCCCGGGTTTGTCTTACTTTTTCTGGGGATCAAACCATAGACCACTGAGCTAGGAAGCCAGTGCACTAACCACTATGCAACCGTGGCCCCCGTGTGTGGATATGTAATTACATTAACTGCTAACTTTATTGGTATATGATCACTTACTCACAATTGTTCTTTTACTGTTCTATCAGTTTTGGTTGCTAGGAACACAACAGGAAAGAAATGTTACATGCTGATACTTGAAAATGTTTGAGGAATTTTCAACTCTGTCATAAATCACTTCTGTAAAAATTGACTTTACATGTAGGCTCTTTCTGTTACAAAAGTTATGCTGAAACTGTACTCATACTCAGTGTGAACTTAGCTGTCCTGCTCTGTAACTCAAGCACACATGTTAGTGGTCAATCTAAGGCAACCTTTGACCTTTCAGCCTTGTTAAATGTGATACATAAACATCTGTTCAGAATTTACACTTTCTGCTTGATATTCACCCAATGCACTCATTAAAGCTTTTCTCATTTCTTGCAAACAATTTATGCTGTCTTACTGAACTACATTGCCATCCATTTTTACTGACAAAGTATTGTTTTGAGTCATCTTAATACTCAAAAGTATTATTATGAGTTACACTCCTCAGAACTCACAAGCAGATAGTCTGAAAAAAAATTACCTACTTCTTATATCTCAGCACCTAACATTATATCGTTTTGCATTGAAGAAATTACTTCAAGACAAAAAGTAAAAAAGTATGACTCTGCAAATGACATTGTTTGTCAAGTGTTTTAAAAAAAAACCAAAAAACTGTTGTTTAACACATTAACTACCGCGAGCCGGTGGGACCGGCTTTTGAAATCCTATCATTTGCACTGCAAGCCGCTCAGAGCGTCGATCTAATTTTAGTAATAAAACGAATGAAAAATGTACTGAAAGACTTTCTGATCTGGTTCGAGATTTTAAGTTGCCACCGGAAAACAAATTCCCAAAGCATGGTTGTTGTAGAACACTGGAAAATTGATATTATGTTCATATTTTTCAGCGTTTTGAGTTAGTTACCAAATCGTGTAAAACTGTTACTGTGGCAGCTAGTGATAGGACCAGGACAAGAGTGAAAACTGTGTGCACATTGATTGAAATAGTGATTTTGATAAAGATGGGGCACAAGCAGTTATAATTGTGAAAATATTGCAAGTCCTCGGCCATCGGACAGCCGTTAAATAGCAACAACCTATATTAGAGTTACAAATGGTGCTTATTGTAATAGTACATTCATTTATCTTTAAAATGACGTGTTATTCACAAAAATATGTAAACAATTACGAAAACCATAGCTTACTTTGTGCAAACACCTACAGGATGAAAATGGGAACAAAATTTTATTCGGCCACAGTGTGTTTTTCAATTCGGTAGTTAATGTGTTAAAATGAATGATATTAAACTTCATGTTAGTCTTGAAAAATTACTAACAAAAATGCTTGTGTGTCAGCCAATAAGGAATTATTCAAGGTAAAAAAGCAACCACTTTATTTGCCTTAAGGAAGGCCGTGATAGCATCACAAAGTTTTTGTTTTTATTATTTATTAACTCTTTAAATTGCTCGTACTTTATGTTATATTTCAACATTTGTCTTTTTTTTCGTCATGGAGCTTCGCTGCAATTTTTCCATGCAGCTTTTTATTTTGGCCAGATTTCTTTATCTTTGCCCATGACATTTTGGTTGTTTTTGCTTCCTCTTCTGTTGTTCTTTTGCAGGTTTGCTTTGGCATCCATACTCTTGCTTTCTATTATAGATTACATCAAGACGATGTCTGGTCCACAAGTTTATTATGTCTCAAAAATATTTCCTGTCCATTTACGTATTCTTTGTTTAATCTGTAGACAGTTAATGTTACATTTCTCCCCGAGTTTTTCTAGCAGTGTGTACAACTGGCACGTCTATGTTCACAGAGAAAACAGGCAACTGAGGAGTTTTTCAAGAACGTGGTGGGACTTGTGACTAAGTTTCACATGTATGACATCTTCCTTAGAGCCACTATCAAATTCTCTGACTTTGGCTGCTACAGGGAGAGCTTGAGGCTGATAAAGGAAATGTGCCCAGGCATGAAACTTGTGCAGGTGCGTGCTAGGATGGTGATAATGGTGTTAATATTTATATTTTTTTTAAAAGTGGAAGAGTATAAGCAAAAGTGAGAGGCTTTGAGAATAGGAGAAGACAAAAGAAAGATTGAAGAGAGCAGAGGCGTAGGGGGATACAGTTATGAAAGGTGCAGGAGTGAGAAAGATGGGTTAAAAGAAAAAGGAAGGGGAACAATAGCAGATACTGCCATATGGGAGTGAAATGTTTAAGACTTCACTAGATTAGGTTTTAGCTTTTTTGTTTAATGTGGGGTGACTGGTTCATTTTCTCGCTGCTTATACCTTCCCTAAACTCAAGAGCAGAGTCAGTTACCCATTGACACTAGGGTAGACTGGAGCATGAGGTTATCAGATTTTGAACCAGGTAACTTTACTTTAAGAAGCAAGCACTCTAACCACTCTGCAACTAAATGTTATGTGAAAAAGATAGAAGTTAGATGGACAGATGATTAAAGAGGATGGGAGGATAAAAGGAGAGAATTAATTGGAAAAGGGAATCTGAATGAGCAAACAAAAATATTTATTTTGCCAGAGAGGGAAGACAAAATCTTGTTAACATTTCTGCCCGGATAATATAACCACTGGCATATTTCCAAGCAAGCACTGAATCATGGGTATATTGTAATAATTGTTACTGATTAACACCTAATAATTAATTAGTCGAATATCATCATTATTATATACTTTTTGGCTACCTATGGAGGCACCTGTGTACCTGTCCTCCCCTCCTCCACACACACACACACACACACCTCCTTCTTCCCCCCCCATCTTTTACAAGAAACCTGCACCAAAGTATTCATGTGTTCTTGCAGCAGTGTTGTCTGTAGCCCTGTGTGTTTCCCGTGATAATGTTGCCGTTCTCATGCACAGTATTCTAATAGCTGCTTCTTATGACATGCCAGTGAGAGAACAGTAGACCAATTCTTTCTTGTCTCTTAAGAGACCACAGAGAACTACCCTGGATGTCATGCGATATAGTTAATGTAAACAAAAGGGATCTACATAAGTTAATTATTTAATAAACCACCATACATAACAAAAAGAGATCTTCTTCTTTAAGTACCATGCCTAGTTGCATAGGAGATCATGTCTCTCTACAACTCCTTGTCTCCAGTACAATTTATCAATTCTGTTGTTGACCTTCTTCCATGTCACGATGTCAAAATGTCCAGTATTTACTCTCTTTGTTTTCCTCTATGTCTTTTTCCTTCAATCTTACCCGTTATTACGATATATTCTAGCTTTCCTCTTCTCATAAAATGCCCCGCAAAAAGTGAATTGTTTCTTTCTAACTTGTGAAATAAGTTTCCTTTGTGCATTGGCCTCTTTCAGGACATCCTCATTACTCTTTTTGGCTGTCCATGGTATTTTTAACATTCTTCTGTAAAACTACATCTCTGTGGCCTCTAGTGATTTCCCTACTTGTTTACCAACTGTCCATGACTCACTCCCATATGTCAGGATTGGTTCTATATAACACTGAAGAACTCTCTTTCTTACTTCCATTGACAAAGAATTGTTGCATAAAATACTCCTCATTTTATAGAATGCTGTTTATGAAGAGATCAAGTGATAATATTAATACACAAACAGTAGATCACGTACTCCAAAAATGTTGCTCCATGAGAGGAGCAGAATGGTAACATGACCTTCTCCAACCCCAGTTGAGGAAGCAACTGTGTGGTTTTTTTTTTTTTTGCGTACGCCCGCTATTACTCGACGCAAAATCTCAGGTTAGTATAACCTGAGACTGATTTTTACGTGAGTATCCCTTTTTTCTTGTACAGAGACAGGTGTCCCTCGCCATTCAGGCAAATACTTGAAGATTTCGAAGGTACCCATTAGAGCTGGGTCGGCTCAGGAACCGCCACTCGTTGGTCGACGACACTCCTTCAAATGTTCTCGCCAGGGCGTGAGTTAATCCAGTCCAAATCCCGGTCGACGAAAAATCTTCACATGTCCTCACCCGGGTTTGATCCTGGGTCACCCGGTGGCCAGCGCAGTTTGGTAACCACTACACCAGCGCAGCTCCCCCAACTGTGTGGTGACGAGAGAAGCCTGAGATGGACTGCCAGCTTGATAAGAGAGATAGGTGTGGTTATTTGATAGCGAACAAACGATGAAGTTAATTATTTAGTGGAAGCAGCAGGTAAATCTTTACCTGTCTCAACTTCATAATGAGCACTGTAGACAGTTCTGACTGAGGCATTCCATGTGAGGTCACTGCCAAGCATTGGGATAGAGCCCCTATGATTAAAGTATAATGTAAGTAAATGTATAAGGGTGCTGCTGTAAAACTGGTAAAAAAAAAAGGTCAAAAGGTAAAAGATCCCGTTACACGCCCATTGAGGTTTTTTGGGAATACGGTGTTAGGCTCGAATTTTCTTGACCATCGGCACACTAGGGCATCACGCCGGCCGCCTTAACCTTCTCAGAGTTGTTCTGGTACCCAATTCATGAGGCTGGGTCGACTCCGGAGCCGTTTGGCGGTCTAAAAAATCCCACCTCAACTGGGGATCGAACCATGGACCACCGAGCTAGGACGCCAGTGCACTAACCACTGCGCTACCGCGGTAAGGAAATAAATACATATATTTAAAAAAGAATATTAACATATATTAACAAATAAATCGGTATTGAATCAGTTTTACAAATTAATGGTACACAGGAAACACGGCTGCCATCATCGGTGTCAATACCTTGTCGAGGTATGGCGGCTTGCGTACCCTGATTACCCCCAGAACTATGCCAGTGGGAGATTTACTCCTGGAAGGTTCTACCAAGCTGGACAGGTTTGCGCGGGCAGGGGTCAGACGAAAGCAGACACCCTGGTCCTCCAGGTTGGGGGTTTTAGCATAGGGTTGACACCCCTGTCTATGTAAAAAAAAATTGAAGTTACGGAAACAACAATGAATAAACAAACTTTGCTGCGGGATGGACATCCGGAGTCTGAGGCTCGTATGACTGTCAGTGGTGAAAGCCGAAAGGAAGCCACTGACATGAGAATGGACGTCCTGACCGCAAAACATGATACAAGAATAGGATTTTGGAATGTCAGGACAATGAATGAGACGGGTAAACTAAAACAGGTCACGACAGAAATGAGAAACTATAGGTTACACATTCTAGGGATAAGCGAGAGCAGATGGACAGGGGCAGGAAAAGTTAAAACAGCAACAGGAGAAACAGTACTTTACTCTGGAAGAGAGGGTGGACAGCACAGTGAAGGTGTAGCCATTATTCTACAGAAAGGTATAGAAAGGACATTACTGGAATGGAAACCCATCAACAACAGATTGATAAGATTAAGATTAAGAGGTAGATTCACCAATACTACAATAATACAATGCTACGCACCAACAAATGACAGCGATGAAGAGGTCAAGGATGAATTCTATCAACAACTGCAGAAAGAAATGGAAGACACACCTAGATATGATCTTATTATAGTAATGGGAGACCTCAATGCGAAAGTTGGTACACACAATACATATAATGAAAGAGTAATGGGGAAATGCGGCAGCGGAACAGCAAACGAAAATGGGGATAAATTAATAAGTTTCTGTAGTATTAACAACCTGGTCATTGGAGGAACACTTTTCCCACATAAAGAAATTCACAAATTAACATGGGAATCACCAAATGGTCGGGACAGAAACCAGATAGACCACATCATGATTAACGGTAGATGGAGACATGCATTACAAGATGTGAAGGTAAGAAGAGGTGCAGATGTGGGAAGTGATCATCATTTAGTAGTAGCAAAACTGAAAGTGAAACAAAGAAGGGCTGGACCAACTATAACTACACAGAAAAGGTTTGACATCAGCAAATTGAAGGACTCCCTTACCAGAAAGGCTTTTGCGGCCGACATAAAGAAACGATATCAATTTGCCAAAAGTCCGGAAAAGACATTGACTGATGATATAGACCAGAATTTCAACACCATTTCAACAATATACAAGGAAAGCAGCAAATCATGCTTGGGATTCCAGGAAAGGAAGAAGCAAGACTGGATAACACCAGAAACATTAAACACCATAACGATGAGAAAGGAAATTAAAAGAAAGAAACAGAAGCGAAGTCCCCCAGGTTAAAGCAACTATATAGCGAACAGTACAGTCAGCTGGACAAGGAAGTTAAACGCCAAACCCGAGCCAACAAAAGGAATTTCCTAGACAATCTTGCAAGACAGGCAGAGGAGGCAGCACTGAGAAATGAACAAAGCACAGTATACAAAATAACTAAATTCATCAGCGGAAAACGAGGTGCAAACAACATTACATTAGTAAGAGATAAGCAAGGTAATCTCATCACGACAGCAGAGGGACAGGAAACAAGATGGGCAGAGCACTTCAGAGAAACTCTGAACAAGGAACCACCAGACACACAATTGAATGTTACTGAGGCTGAAAACGATCTAGATGTAAATACAGACATTCTACGAAAAGAAGAAATCATCACAGCAATCAAAGGGTTAAAGAACGGCAAAGCTTCGGGCCATGATAACTTAAATGCAGAGCTATTTAAGACAGACCCTGAGCTAGCAGCAGAACTATTAGAACCACTATTTGCACAAGTCTGGAAAACGGGGACAACACCATCAGAGTGGAACAAAGGAATAATTGTCAAATTGCCCAAAAAGGGAGATCTTGCAGACTGCAATAATTGGAGAGGAATCACTCTTCTCTCAGTTCCCAGCAAAATACTAGGCAGGATAATTATACAGAGAATTTCAAAGGCAGTAGACTACAAACTGAGGAAAGAACAAGCAGGATTTAGAAAGAACAGAAGATGTGTAGATCATATATTCACTCTCAGGAACATTATAGAGCAGTGCTCAGAATGGCAAAGACAGCTGTACATTAATTTCGTTGATTTTGAAAAGGCTTTTGACAGCATACATAGGGACAGTTTATGGAAAATACTGAGGGCTTATGGAATTCCAAGCTGCATAGTGTCAATCATAAAAAAGCCTCTATGCCAACTTTACGTGTAGTGTTGGGCAGAGCAACCTAACCTTTGAGGTGAAGACAGGAGTATGACAGGGATGCCCCTTATCAACCACTCTATTTTTAACAGTCATAGACTGGGTGATGCGCCAGACAACAGAGGGCAGTCCAAGAGGAATAAGATGGACAACATTTTCTACATTGGAAGATCTGGAATATGCAGATGACATTGCACTACTAGCACATTCACATCAACACATCCAGGAAAAAACGGGGAGACTTAATAAGTTTAGCCAGCTGGTGGGCTTGAACATCAATTTAAAGAAGTCTGAGGTCGTGACGCTCAATGTGAGCAACCCTGAGCCCATATCAGTAAGGAATCAGCAACTGGTACAGACAGATACCTTCACATACCTAGGAAGCATAGTAACACCAGACGGCGGGGCAGGCAAAGACATCAACATCAGAATGAATAAGGCAAGATCAGCCTTCTTTAGCCTAAACAACATCTGGAAGTCCTCTCAATACAGCACAAGCACAAAATTAAGATTATATCAGAGCTTTGTGCTTTTTGTGCTTCTCTATGGTGCAGAATGCTGGAGAGTTACAGAGAAGGAAATGTCAAAATTGTCCTCTTTTCACACAACATGCCTGAGAAAAATTCACCGAATCTTTTGGCCAAATACCATCACTAACCAAGATCTGTTTACTCGTAGCAACCAAGAGGACATGCACACCATCATAGCTGGCAGACGCTGGAGCTGGGTTGGCCATGTCCTCAGAAGAGACCCCGATGCCATCACAAGAACAGCTATGCTTTGGACCCTGAAGGAAAACGAAAGAGAGGCCAACCAAAAACAACCTGGCGGAGGACTGTGGAGGCTGAGATGCAAAGAATGAACCAGAGTTTGGGGCACTGTACGAAGGATGGCCACCGACCGAGCAAAGTGGAATCAATTTGTTGTTGCCCTACAAGACGCCACTTGGCGTGATGGCCACTGACTGCTTTGACGGTCGGCGGCTAAGGATCAAAGAAGAAGAAGGAAACACGGGACGTATCGGGCTTCACCCTTTGTCAGCCACAGTTACAAATAGGCAAAAAGGACAAGAAATATAGACAGGTTAAAGAAAAATGCTATAGTCACTACAAACACGTAATATATATATTATATGAAATATAACAATACAGGTGACGAGCATTAATAAAGCAAGGAAAATACCAAACCCCAGAAAATTATCAAGACAATTAATTCAACAATCAACGAAAATCGAAAGCAGAAAATGGAATAACAAAACAAGAAGTCTTGCTATGACAATCTTCGATAAAAGATCCAGTGAAGCTATGAATACAATGGCATCAGGCAGCATAAATAAACGTGACTTATAAAAATACACAAATAGGACACGAAACAAAACATTGATTAAAGGACTATTTAATTACACAAATTATGATAACGAGATTGAAATTGAAGATGTAGAATCATACACATATCTTGGCAGCAGTATAGATGAAGTTAGAGGGACAGACATTGATATCAAAATTAGAATACTTCTTCTTCCTCGTTCGTCCTGAAAAGGACATTGGTTGCGTTGTGTCGCTGTTTACAGCAAAGCTGCGATATTTGCGCCTTTTGGCCCGACACATCCGACTTCCAGACGGCATTTTTTGGTACTGGGTTTGCCTTCCCTCTTCGATGCCTACTCTCTCTGCCAGACTGCAGTGATGCAACCTGTTTCCAGGACCACCACTTGGAGGTGGAGTAGGGTCTTTGTCAGCTCTGGTTCGATGACCGTGATGCAAGCAGTCAAGCTATGAGTTGCTGACTGCATTTATCCCTTTTGCTGTGTCTTTGGTCCTGATTAGAATACAAAAGGCAAGAGAAGCTTTCATTGCATTGGGGGAAAAATGTGGAAATCAAAAGACATCAAGTCCAGCATGAAAATAAGAATCGTCAACTCAGATATCAAGTCAGTCCTATTATATAGCTCTGAAACATGGAGAACAACAAATAGGAAGTTACAGACTTTCATAAATGGGTGCTTGCATAGAATAGAAGGATTGAAATGGTACAACGAGATCACCAGTGGGAAACTGATGACAAGAACCAGGCAGGTGGTAGTAGAACAGTTGATGTGAAGAAGTCATTGTTGGTAGAAATGACACACATTGTTGATAGCATTACCAAGACTCCTTGTTCTGGAATCCATTGGGAAAGAGAAGCAGAGGTAGACTGAATAACACGTGGAGAAGAGAACTGGAGACAGAAATGCAAATGATGAAGAAAACATGGAAAGACCTTACTGCTGATGGCATGTGACAGGAGAGCTTGGCATGAATTTGTTGAAGACATGCTTCTTCGGAGCAGATCGGTAATTATGATGATAGTGTGTACACATTAATTTAATATATGAGTCAGGTCAGCTCTGTTTTAATAGTTCTCTAGTTCTTATAGACATTTACTTCATCATCATCATTCCTTTTCATTCCCTGTGGAACATAGGGCAGAAACAGTTGCTCTCCATCGATTTCTATTCTGGGCTGTCTTTTTCAGCTGTGCCCAAGTTATTCCATTTTCTCTAACCTCTTCTTCAACAGTTCTTCTCCAAGTTCTCTTTGGCCTCCCTACTCTTCTTTTCCCCTGTGGGTTCCAGTCAAGGGCAACTCTGGCTATGCTTGATATTTCTCTTCTGAGTGTATGTCCTATCCATCCCCACTTTCCTACCTTAATTTATGTTTGTATTAGCTGTTGTCCGCATCTTTTCCTTAGCTCTATATTTGTTATTGCATCTGGCCATCTTATACGGATGATCCGTCAGAGACATCTATTTACAAATGTCTGTAGCTTGGTGGTGATACTCTTTGAGACATGCCATGTCTCTGAGCCATACAGCAAGACTGACTTCACATTTGAGTTAAAGATTCTAATTTTGTTCCCTCTGGATATCGCTGAGGAGTTCCATATTGGTCGAAAGGCATTAAAAGCACATCTGGCTTTATTTATCTTTGAGCAGACGTCACCAGCAGTTCCCCCTCCTTTGTCAATGTTGCTCCCTAGATATGTAAAGTTTTCTACTTCTTCAATGACATATCATGGATCTTAATTGAGTATGTCTGCCTATTATTTATTCTCATTTCTTTTGTTTTATTTACATTTATGTGCGGTCCCATCTTTGCTGCTTCTGTTACTAATATATTTGTTTTCTCCTGCAAATCTTGCTGTCTGTGTGACAGAAGGCACAAATCATCTGCAAAGTCTAGATCTCCAGTTGTGTGTTAAATGTCCACTGTAATCCAGTTTTCTCTCCCTCTGTTGTCTGTCTCATAACCCAGTCTGTGACCATGAGAAAAATTTGTTGGTGATAGCAGAATAGACATTTACTTGGGTTCCTAAAATGGTACTTGGATTGAAGGCAATTATAAACCATAGAAAGTTTGGGAACTGCTATCTTAGAGGTTGTATAGAGTCTACAAGTAAATATTCTAACAAATGAGCTAGCTTGGGATAAGCAAAACATGGTTGGATAGTTCTTACATTGCTGAGGCATTAGATGTTGAGGGTACATCTTCAGTATAATTACAAGAAAAGTGGCTTAGGTACTTGAATAGCCCAGAGCCCTCTTAAACTTCACACAGGTTACTTGAATAGCCCAGAGCCCCCTTAGCTGATACTCATTCTACTTGAATGGCCTATAACCCCTTAGCTGATGCATATTCTACTTGCATTGTCCAGAGCCTCCTTAGCCACTAATCAAGATATGTGAATAGCTTGTAGGTCACTTAGCTACCGCACAAGTTACTTGAATATCCGAGAGACTGCCCAACCACCACACATTTTACTTGAATAGCCTAGAGTCCCTTTGAATCTTCCCATAGTGCTTGATGGTAAATGTGGAAAGAAAAGCAACAACGAAAGACGTTAGCATCTGAACACAGGTGTTCATTATCATATCAATATCTTCATCTCTTCTTCTTCTTTGATCCTTAGCCACCGACTGTCAAAACAGTCAGTGGCCATCACGCCTGGTGGCGTCTTGTAGGGCAGCAACAAACTGCTTCCACTTTGCTTGGTTGGCGGCCATCCTTTGTGCAGTGCCGCAGCTCTGGTTCAATCTTTGCATCTCGGCCTCCACAGTTTTCCACCAAGTTGTTTTTGGTCAGCCTCTCTTTCGCTTTCCTTCAGGGGTCCATAACATATCTATTCTTGTGATGGCATCGGGGTCTCTTCTGAGGACATGGCCAACTCAACCTCAGCGTCTGCCAGTTATGATAGTGGACATGTCCTCTTGGTTGCTCCGAGTCAGCAGTTCTTGATTGGTGATGGTATTTGGCCAAAAGATTCCGAGAATTTTCCTTATGCAGATTGTGTGAAAGGAGGACAATTTCAAAATTTCCTTCTCTGTTACTCTCCAGCTTTCTCACCATAGAGAAGCACAGAAAGTACACAGCTCTCATATAATCTTAGTTTGGTGTTTGTGCTGTATTGAGAGGACTTCCAGATGTTGTTTAGACTAGCAAAGGCTGTTCTCGCTTTGTTCATTACCAATATGCCAGAAGCATTCTGTAACTAATTTCTAATATCATACAAAAGCATTTGATTATCCTTGTAGGTAAATAAAATCATACTAACAGAAAAAAAAATTACGTATGTGTTGATCAATAAATTATCCTCAGAATGACTATGCTCTGCGAAAACTACGAGTGCTGGCTAACATATGTGAAACAGACATCCCTCGAGAAAAAATCTGGGCTGCAATAGGAAAAGTGGCATATGAATCATCCTTCTGCCCTGCAGCCATGTGAGATCGTTGCAGCTTAAACCTGCAATCCAGCTGTAATCTTTGTTTTTTTTTGTTTGTTTTAATTAATAAAATTCTGTTTGCATACGTCTTTCACAGCATACCATTTGCTAAGGAGAATGTTTCTGGGAGTTATTGTAGGATTTAAACCTAACACCTTTACAGTATTTTTTTTTTTTTGGGGGGGGGGGGGGGGGGGGTTTTTTTTTTACATTGCAGGTTTTACTTAAAGTTTTATTGTGATTTCTTGTTTAAATTTACCCTTGATTGCAGGTTTTAATGTTAACAGATTTTCTGTAAAATTTCTAGTTAAAATTTACCCTCAACTCCATGCTTTAATGCTACTTTATATTTCTTGTTTATTAATTTATATGTTGGCTGACTTGATTAAGTTACCATGGTTGCCGTAATTTTTTCATCTGTCCGATATATTTTTCTTTTTTTTAACATCACCTTTGGTTAATCTTTTGAATTAAATAAAAAGAATTTTTTTGGCACTCTGTTATCATCTTCTTCTGGTTTACACTTGAGAGCTTGTCTTTTCATGCCGTCATTGGATTTCAATGGAATGTGCTATGCCAGTTCCACTTCCTGCTGCCTCTTTATGCTTCAGTGGGTTATCAATTTGTTTTATTTCACAGGTTCTTGTTACCTACAACTTCCGTCTGATTTTTATGGTATATCTGAAATTCTTAATTGTTTTATTTTACAGGTCCTTTTATTAACATTAATCTCAGATCATTTTATTTTGTGTGTGCATCTTGGCTCACCTATGTCTGAAAAAAAATAATTATTATGTAATGAAACATTTTTACATATTCAGTTTCTCCACATAGTAGTTAGTTATTTTTTTTATAATATAAAATTGCGTCTCAGTAATAAGATCTGTCAGACCATATCAATGGTACCTATACCTTGTAATGGTATGGCAGCTTGTGTACCCTGACAATCCCCAGAGCTATGCCAGTGGGAGTTTTACTCCTGGTAGATTCAACCAAGCTGGACTGGTCTGTGTGGGTAGGGGTCAGACAAAAGCTGGTACCCTGGTCCTCCAGGTTGGGGGTTTTAGCACAGGGCCGACACCCATGTCTATGTAAAAAATCGCACATGTTACGGAAACGGCAACAAATGGAATTCTCCTAATCTTTTGGCCAAACACCATCAGCAACCAAGAACTACTTATTCGGAGTAACCAGGAGGACATGCACACCATCATAGCTGGCAGACGCTGGAGTTGGGTTGGCCACGTCCTCAGAAGGGACCCTGATACCATCACAAGAACAGCTATGCTATGGACCCCCGAAGGAAAGCGAAAGAGAGGCCGACCAAAAACAACTTGGCGGAGAACTGTGGAAGCTGAGATGCAAAGAATGAACCACAGTTGGGGCACTGTACGAAGGATGGCCGCCGACCGAGTGAAGTGGAATCAGTTTTTTGCTGCCATACAAGACGCCACCAGGCGTGATGGCCGCTGACTGCTTTGACGGTTGGCAGTTATGGATCAAAGAAGAAGAAGAAGACCATATATGTTATCTCACTAAATAAGATCTTTTGTTTTGCCACTTTGTTTCTCATTTATGAATAAGATGTATTTGTTGAAATGTGTTTTTTCACTGAAAGATCTAACGTTTAGATCACATATTTACTATTCTGTTTGCAACTTTGATGACAAAACCTCCAGCTTTTGTGTATTTATGGTACATTTATGTATCGACAAAGTGTCTGTAATTTGTTAAGGAGAGATAATTTAACAGCATAAAAATAGAATGCTGTTACAACTGACCAATTTTAGTTTTAAAAGAATAACATTTTTTCTTCTTCCTCGTTCGTCCTAAAAAGGACGTTGGTTGCGTTGTATCCGTTTACAGCGAAGCTGCGATATTTGCGCCTTTCGGCCGACACATCCAACTTCAGCACGACATATTTTGGGACTGGGTTAGCCTTCCTTCTTCAATCCCTACACTCAGTGATGCAGCCTGTTTCCAGGACCACCACTTGGAGGTGGAGTAGGGTCTTGGTCAGCTCTGGTTTGCTGACCCTGATGCGAGCTGTTGTTGCGCCTTTGGAATTATTTTTATAATAGAGTTATTATTATTTAATTACAAACAAGTTACCCATCAAGAATTGACTGGAAAGAACTATGGTGTGGGCTTTCTGTCTCATGTCTTGTGATGTAAACAATCTAAAATCAGCGCTAAGCATAATTGGAAGTGGAAAATATTCATCCTTACAAATGATTTTGCTGATTCTGAATGATATTTAGATTGTTGGCATATACATGGGAAAAGCTTGGCTTGATGTGATTGAAGTGCTTAAATCTCATGTGCCCTCTCAAGGGATGTAATTGTTTTTATTTGCTTTAAAAGAATATTAATGTTAGCCTCCCTGCTCAGTGTTTCCCATGTTTCAGGACACATACAGGAAACTATATTGTTAATAGTTCATTGGAGCACTATATATTCGTCTATATATTTTTGTAATCAGTCTTTTCTTGTACATTATCATGTATTTGTAAATTGAGTATTTGCTTGAATATTCAGAAGAATGGTCCTAAATTTTCAAAATATGCAATGTTAAATGTAGTGCTTCTGATTATTAGTAATTTTTATTGTCAGTCAGAAAAATGAATTTGGTATGAATTAATCACTTTTTTTTTTAAAGCAGAATAAGCAATAATTAACTCAGAGGTTTGATTTAGAATGATATGAAAACCTTATTGCTAATTTGATTAGCTATAAAAATAATTTTGAAGGCACTCTTATAAAAAAAACAACATTTTTATTAATTGAACACATGAATATAAATGTGTTTTTTGTGTTGTTTTCTTAGTAAAATTATTGCCAAAGATAACTAACTGTGGCTATTGTCATCTTTTTTATAACATTAGAAACAAAAATTGTTGCACGACGAGTGCACAAAAAGGTATCTAACTCATTAATAAATATTACGTCATAAAGATTACTAAATATACCTTTTTTCATTGATGTAAATAATTATATTCAGAAGACGCAGCAATAGAGACCGCAGTCAGCGACTCATAGCTTGACTGCCTGCGTCAGGACCAGCGAACCAGAGCTGGTCAAGACCGTGCTCCACCTCCACGTGGTGGTCCTGGAAACAGTCTGCAGCAGTGCAGGCTGGCTGAGCGAGCAGCACGGATCGCAATGGGAAGGCAAACCCGGTCCTAAAAAATGCCGTGCAGAAGTCGGATGTGTCGACCGAAAGGTGCAGATATCACAGCTACGTCGTAAACGGACACAACGCAACCACCGTCCTTTTCAGGGCGAACAAAGAAGAAGAAGATATTCAGTAATTTCTGTATAACCGTGTCTTTTTTTTTTTTTTTTTTTTTTTAACTTTTGTGATGTTTGCATGATGTTTTTTTTTTTTGCCTATGATAAAATCAAACTGAAATTGGCTATTTTTAGCTGCTGATGTATTGAGACTAACGCTAACTGGAATAGCATGCGATTACAAAGAGGATTTTTTAAATTGTTTCAGTGGAGTAGAGTTAAAAATAAAAATGTAATACACATGCACACAATATATCTTTATAAATAAAATATATTTATATATATAAAATTAATATCGCCTCGTTCAGAAAGCATACAACATAACTCTTACTTACTTGCTTAGTCGTTCCTCTTCTACCGTGAGGTGTAGAGGTTTGGAAGAGGGTGCTATCCTTTCAGCTGTCTTCCTCCTGGCCTGGTTTCATTCTTGTCTTCAGTCTTTCAGAGATTGTCTAATGTTGTCCTCCCAGCGGACTCTGGGTCATCCTGGAGGTCTGGATCCCTGGCTCTTAGCCTCCCATACCGGCCATGGCAGCTGATCTTCTCCCATTCTGCAGGAATGGCCAAACCATCTTATTTGGGACTGTTCTACTTGGGTCTGCTTAACTCAACTTAACTCATACAACTTAACGATTAAAGAATGAGAGGCCAATATTCCAGGCCAGTTTTCTAAGGTGCTTGTGTTGAGAGGCAAGTTCTCAGGGGCTGGTATATTTGAGCTATAGTTTTGTTTTATTTGTTTTTTTCCAAATTTCATATTTTATTAATCCTCATTCAGTTTCTTTTACAACTTTTTTTAACATTACCATACTATTAAAAAAATTTAAAAACACCCTGACCCGTAAACTTTTTATCATTAAATGAAAATTCAAAATGATGGAAAATCTCATGCATCAAACATGGGGAAAATCACTAGGTCTTATAGGAGTTAAAATTGCTCATATTATTTCAAGTAGGATGGTCAGATCTGGTTTTTTTTTCTGTATAAAGATCATCAGGTTGTGGAAAGTTGCTGAATACGTAAAGGAAATAGTGTTCTTCATATTACATTTCCATTCACTCTCTTTTCTCATAAATACTTTTTATTGCACACAAATCCTTATCTTACAACTTCTCATTTCAGATTAGTGTTCTCCCTTGAATGATTCTTAGTTGTGGCCCTTATTTTATGTTGCCAAACAACAAAAAAGTGTGATTGTCAACTTCTGTAAGTCCTCTGTTTTCCACATGTGTTTATCAACTCCTGTAGTCCTCTGTTTTCCATAAGTTTCTCTAATCCTGTTTGTCTGGTAAAATGTCCAAAACATTTATCTTTCCTTTGACTTGATCTCTCTTGAATTTGTGTATGTGCCTTTTCACTACCTGTGGAGCATGGTGTCACTGTTGTAGCTGGTCTCCCTGGCAGGAAGTCAGCACTAAAGTATTTATGTGCAGTTGTAGCAGTGGCTCCTGTAGCTGTTGGTTTTACATTATGAAGTTGCTAGCCCCATGCACTAGGGCTGCACTGAATATTTGATTCGGTGCCGAATAGTGCATTGAATGAACTATTCGTATTCAGTCGAATAGTACGCTGCCATCACATACGAATAGTAAATTTCTCGTTCAGCATTTGCCAACGACACGTTTTCAGATAACAGATGTTGTCTTTTTGGCAGAGAATGTTCAGTGACTAATTTTTTTTTATAAGCCAATGCATGTTTCACGCAGCAATTTAACAAAACTGTTTAATGGCTAGTTAGTAGCATTAAATAGTTCCAAGATATTTGCTCTAATTTTTGTAACGCTGTATAATTAATAAAAGTGTCAGTAGACCTATTGAACACCACTTTTTTATGCCCAACATTCACTCACTATTCGTATTCGAATTCGGCCGATTAGTTAAAGGTCTCTATTCGCATTCGGCCGAATAGTAAAAACCACTGTTCGGTGCAGCCCTACCAAGCTCAGTATCATATTAGTTGCGTCTTTCGACATGCAATGGAAGCAGTTGGCCTCTTCATTCTTTGTCTCTTTATTGACACCCAGAGCTACGCAGTGCTGTCTTGAATAGTTTCTGTAATGTCTGTTTTTTTTTGTTTGTCCCGACAATTTCTTTGGTTAGTTGATACCCTTTAGCTCCTAAAGGAGCATAGGTCTTCAACAAACACATGCCAAGTCATCCTGTCACGTGCCATCCGCTCAAGTTCTTTCCATGTTTTCCTCATCATTTTCACTTCTGCCTCCAGTTCTCTTCTCCATGTGTTTCTTGGTCTACCTCTGCCTCTCTTACCTTAGGGGGTGTCCTAGAACAAGGACTGCTTTGTAATGCTATCCACAGGTTTCCTCAATGTGTGACCTATCCATCACCATCGTCGACTTCTCAGCTTTTTCCTTGTTGGTTGTATTTTAAGGGCATTAGATTCCAAGTCACCTCGTCACAGATATTATACACATTTATTGATAAAGTTTGGGAGAGAGAAGAAATACCAGTAGACTGGAAGGAAGATTATCTGGTCAGGTTGCCAAAGAAGGAAGATTTGCAAGAGTTACACAAATGACAAAGAAATAACATTACTGTCATTGGCAGAGGAAAATATTAAACAGAATCATCCTTGAGACAAATGACAAAGAAATAACATTACAGTCATTGAGAGAGGAAAAAATTAAACAATCATCCTTGAGACAAATGACAAAGAAATAACATTACTGTCATTGACAGAAGAAAATATTAAACAGAATCATCCTTGAGAGATTAAACAAACCAGACAAATGCCAGTGGAATCATCCTTGAGAGATTAAACAAACCAGACAAATGCCAGTGGAATCATCATCATCATTATTCTTTGTGCTGCTTACAGAGCATGCAGAGACTACTGCAGCTGGGTCATCTTTGCATGGCACCTGCACCAATCAGTCACATGCTTGTTGCAGCGGTGGTGTGTGTGGCAGTGAGATTGTCAGCTCTCATATTAGTCACATGACAAGCTTGTGGGTGTTTTACTCCTTCCTGCTCTTTGCCTCTCAGAGACTAGCAGGAATTACACGGGTGCCAGTGTTATCGGAGGTAAGAAATAGATGTTGACGTTGAATAGGATACTCACTGAAGAAACCAATACTCAGAAATGGAGGAAGACTGAAAAACACACAGAGAAGAGAATTGGAGATAGGCTTAACACATTAACTACCGCAAGCCGCTGTCAGCGGCTCACAAAATAATCACATTTGGACCGCAAGCCGCTCAGGGCGCCAATCTAATTTTAGTAATAAAACGAATGAAAAATGTACTGAAACACTCTCTGATCTGGTTCGAGATTTTAAGTTGCCACCGGAAAACAAATTCCCAAAGCATGGTTGTTGTAGAACACTGGAAAAATGATATTATGTTCATATTTTTCAGCGTTTTGGGTTAGTTACCAAATTGTGTAAAACTGTTTACTGTGGCAACTAGTGATAGGACTACAAAAAATGCGTGTACATCTCGTCTAACGGCTGAATAGGATAGAAACGTGTTTCAACAATTGACTGATAGATCTAGCGACGAGGACAAGAGTGAAAACGGTGTGCACATTGATTAAAATTGTGATTTTGATAGAGATGGGGCGCAAGCAGTTATAATTGTGAAAATATTGCAAGTCCTCGGCCATCGGAGGGCCGTGAAATAGCAACAACCTCTATTAGAGTTATGACCAGGGTTTATTGTAATAGTACATTCATTTATCTTTAAAATGACGTGTAATTCATAAAAATCTGTAAACAATTATGAAAACTACAGCTTACTTTGTGCAAACACCTACAGGATGAAAATGGGAAAAAAATTTAATTCGGCCACAGTGTGTTTTTCAATTCGGTAGTTAATGTGTTAAAAGTGTTAATGAAGACTTGGAAAGACATTCAGTGGAAGGTACAAGATAGTAAGCCTTGGCGTGTACGTGTTGAAAAGCTGTGCTACACAGCGAGGTGAATATTAATAAATGAATCAATATTCAAAGTGTTCAGCAATTTCTGGTGGTTGTTGCTTTGTATAATTTTTTATAGTCCCAGTTTCTGGTGCACTATTAATCAAAACATTTTGCAGAATATCAAGTTTTTTTGCTTGGTCTTCCGGCTGTGCTGAAGGTGTGTTACTGTTGTGTCAATCTCAGTGTTGCCAGTGAGTTGTTCTTTCATTAAATATTTCAGTGTTGCCAGTGAGGCATTTTTTCATTAAATATTTCAGTGTTGCCAGTGAGTCACTTATTTCATTAAAAATTTCTAAAATGTAACAGATGAAGCCATTCTATGTGGAATATTTTAACAATTTGTCATAGAGTTAAACACTTTGTCTACAGGACAGATTTGCAGTGTTTCTTGGTTATATCTACATTTTAAAACATCTGGGACAGATTTTTCTAGGAGTGAAGTGTTAGAGACTTTACCATACTAGGTCCAGTTTATTTTATGAGGTGGGGTGACCATTTCATTTCTTAGCTGCCTTTGCCTTTCCTAATTCAAGATCAGAGTCAAGTACCCATTTAAAGCTGGGTAGACAGGAGCATTACACAAGCATGTTTTGATCCTGAAACCTGGTAACTTTACAGCAAGAGGCAAGCACTTTAACCGCTTAGCTAATCAAATACTCAATATAGAGCATTTTCTATTAAAATGTAAGAGGTATGAACAACAGAGAATATCAGTTTTAGATTATTTGCAGACATGCAATTCACCGTCTTGTATTGTATAAATGCCTTTTAAAATATGCACATTTTGTTATTGAGCAAACTCTAGAAACAGTTTCAGCAGTTGTATACATAAAAAAAAGACTGTTGCTTGTATCCTGTAAGTAGTCAAAATGTAAATAAAATCCAGTTAACAAGTAATACATTGGTAGGTCTTGCAGTTTGTTTGTTTTTTTTGAGTAAAATTTGCTGATATTCACAAAAGTGCATGAAAATGGTAAACCTGAAATTTTAGATAAATATTTTGGTCATTGAAACATTGACAAAAAAAAAAAAAAAAAAAAAAAAAAATTAAAATGTATGTGTTCATATTTGTTGTAGCTTATGCTCATTAAAGTTTGTAGTTGCTGAGAAAACAGTACTTTTATTGTTTGTCATCTGCATTTAAAAGTAGAGAAAAAGAGAAGACATACAAGAACTGCTTGACTGTTTAAAAATATCATCATCATCATCGCCAGCCGGCTCTCCAAGGAGCCTTCAACAAATTCATGCCAAGTTCTCTTGTCGTGCCATCCGCTCAAGGTCATTCCAAGTCCTCTTGTCATGTGCCATCCTCTCAAGGTCATTCCATCCTCTTGCAATGTACAATCCGCTCAAGGTCATTCCAAGTCCTCTTGTCATGTGCCATCCACTCAAAGTCATTCCATGTTTCCTTTATTCTTTTGTTTTCCTCCAGTTTTTGCCTCCATGTGTCCATGGGTCTCCTTCCTTCCCTGGAGACTCTAGAACAAGGATCGCGTAACAATGCCAACTGTAGGTTCCCTCAGTACATATCCTGTACATCACCAGTGCTCCTTATCATCTCGTGCTGCACTGGCACCCATCTGGCTCCTGTCATCAGATCTACAGTGGTGAACCTGCCCCAGTATATCGTATATATATATATATATATATATATATATATATATATATATATATATATATATATATATATATATATATATATATATATATATATATACTACTGGACAAAAGTTAAGGGCCACCAGTCAGTTTAGACAAGGTTTATATACTGTTCAAAAAAAGAAACGCAACTTTTTTGGTGTTACTTTTATAAAAGATATTCTCTGATTGGACATCAGTCAACCTATTGACTGTGTCCACCTGGTCATTAACTTCTCGTGGTTACCTGAATTGTACTCACCTCATGATTCGTGAGGTCATGAAAGAGGTCAAGGTCAAAACAACATTTTTGACAATAACTCGTGACAGTTTCATGAGAATCCCGTGAAACTTACTGAACACAAAACACTCTGACCATATTATTGAATGCCTTTAAAAGATTGACACACCTCGAATAAATTCAGTTGAAAATTCAATGCGCAAGTATGGCTCATCTCACTAAAGAACAACGACTCATCATCATTGGACTTTTACAGACTGGACAGTCACAAAGTGTAGTGGCCAGACAATTTAATGTGGTTAGAAGCACCATTAGTCGCCTTTGGAGGCGATTTCAAGAAACTAGCTCAGTGGCAGACCGGCCGCGCAGTGGAAGACCTAGAGTCACAACTCCTGTCCAAGACCACTTCATACGGCTGCGTCACCTCAGGAATCGACTTGTATCTGCGTCCTCCACAGTCCAGTCAATGTCAGCAGCTCGTCAAATTTCAGCTCAAACGGTCAGGAACCGGCTGCACGACTCTGGTCTTTGAGCTAGAAGACCCTACAGAGGTCCTATTCTTATGGACCGGCATTGCCAGAACCGACTGCAGTGGGCGAACCAGCATCGTCAATGGACCGTTGGGAATGACTGGAGACGGGTTTGGTTTAGTGATGAATTATGTTTTGTGCTCCAGCGACACGATAGATGGAGAAGAGTTTACTGCAGAGTCCATGAGCGCTACGCCCAGAACAGCGTTGATGAGGCTCCTCCACATGGTGGTGGAGATGTACTGATGTGGGGGGCGATCAACTTCATGGGAAGAAGTGACCTGGTGCAAATTGAAGGACGCCTGATTGCCCAACGATACGTCGCTGAAATTCTTCGTCCTCACTTCCTTCCACTTCTGGCTGCACGTGGGTCGATTTTTCAGCAGGATAATGCTCGACCTCTTGTGGCACAATTCACCACCCAGTTCCTTGCTGACAACAACGTCCAGACCATTCTGTGGCCAGCCATGTCATCTGACATGAACCCCATAGAACACTTATGGGATGAACTTGACAGACGACTCCGCCAGCGAGACGTGGCTCCAGCCAATCTCCGACAGTTGTCTCTTGCACTGCGGGAAGAGTGGGGAGCCATCCCACAACAACAGATCCAACGGCTAATCAGATCCATGTCAAGGAGATGTCGTTCTCTGATAGAGGCCAGAGGAGGCCATACACCTTACTGAAACGGAGGCCTCAGTCGCAAAGAATAGAAGTCCAAACCAAATTTAATGAACATCATTTCATTGCTAAAGTCTGAAAGTTTCTTCATGCCAAGATTGAAACACTAATTCCATAAAATAAAATGTTGGTACAAAGTACAAGTTTGAAATTTGGTGTCCATTACCACTGCAATAATGTTGCGTTTCTTTTTTTGAACAGTATATAATTGATTGGCAAACTGTAAAGACAAGTGAAAATGTCATTAAAACTGAGCTCAGAGAAATGTGTATACATTTCTGTGTGCACTAGGTTAATTTTTTTTAAATGTCCAAAAATTGGGTCACTTTAACCCGCACGTGAAAATTGCCATTGTTGCTGCAAAAACTCATGGTTTTTGCTGCAAAAACTCGTGGTTTTTGCAACATGCCCCACTAGTTCAAAAGGTGAAAAAGTGAGTTGAATTTGAATGCGCCTGGAAAATGATCATCGGTAAAGAGTGTTCACCGTTGGTATGCAATAAATCAGTATGACAAGTGGTCGAAATGATCACTGCATTTGCCATGCCACCAAGGAGAAGTCTCAGCACTGTAGACCGTGGTCGAACCATGGCATGGATTCAGGATGGTCAATTTGTTCGTCATGTTGCAAGACGTTTAGCAGTGTCCCACTCTACCATTCAGAGACTTCTTAAGAGATTTCAAGCTACCGGACATTTGGAAAATCGATCCTGCTCAGGAAGAATTATATAAACCTTGTCTAAACTGAATGGCGGCCCTTAACTTTTGTCCAGTATATATATATATACATACATATATACATATAGACATGCATAATCTCAAATTAGTCGCCTCGTAAAACGTGTCTAAGGGAGTATTAGAACTTTCAGTTCTTTGTCTCATCAGAGTCCCCCGCAAATTACATCAATCAATCAATCAATACCCTTTAGCTCCCCGAGGAACATAGGCCTTCAAGAAACACATGCCATCTTCATGTCCTGTGCCATCCACTCAAGTTCTTTCCATATTTTCCTCATCGTTTTCACCTATGTATCCAGTTCTCTTCTCCATGTGTTTTTTGGTCTACCTTTGCCTCTCTTTCCCTGTGGATTCCAGAACAAGGACTGCCTTGTAATGCTATTAACAGTTTTCCTCAGTGTGTGTCCTATCCATGGCCAGCTTCTTCTTCTCCTCAACCCTTGTTCCACTGGCACTTGCCTGGTTCTTGTCATCAATTCCACATTTGTGACTCCACATGAGGCCATATAAATAAGTTCCATATCTTTTATCAAAGTCACCGAAAATGTGTAAAAAAATCTCCCAATTGTGATAAAATAGTACTTACTTACTTAGTCGTTCCCCTTCTACCATGAGGTGTTGAGGGATAAAATAGTAACCCTAAGAAACTTTTAATTTTTAGAATATTTCATGTTTTGGGTATTCAGAGATATATATATATATAAACTAGCAGACATACCCGGCATTGCCCGAGTAAAAAAATAAAGTAACTGAACTTTTATTACAGACAGACAGTGGTTCTAAAATAGCTCATAGTCACCCAAAATATGGCCCGAATGAGCCCAAAAACCTCCCGACGTAGCCTGAAATAGCTAAAAAAATGCCCTTGTGGCTCAAAGTCGCTCCAAAAATCGCCTGACTTCGCCCAAAAGTAGTCCAAAATATCGCCCTATGTAACCCAACATGGCCCAAAATATCGCCCGAAGTAGCCCAAAATCACCCGAAATTGCCTAAAAATCGCAATAAGTAGCCCAAAGTCGCCCAAAATTACGCCCTAGTAGCCCAAAATACTGCCCGGAGTAGCCCAAAGTCGCTCAATTCGCCCAAAATATTGCCCGAAGTAGCCCAAAATATAGCCCCTAGGCTAAAAATTGCCCTAAGTAGCCCAAACTATCGCTCGAAGTAGCCCAAAGCCGCCCTAAATATCGCCCCAAGTAGCCAAAAGTCACCAGTATTGGCCCAAAATTTTCACTGAAGTAGACAACTTACTTAGTCGTTCCTCTTCTACCGTGAGGTGTAGAGGTTTGGAAGAGAGAGCACCAGACTATCCTATCGGCTGTCTTCCTCCTGGCCTGGTTCCATTCTAGTCCTTGGTCCTTCAAAGTAGCCAAGTCGTCAAAATTCGACCGAATTCGCCCAAAATATTGCACACAGTAGCCCAAAGTAGCTCAAAAATCGCCAGAAGTACCCCAACGACGCCCAAAAAGTCGCTTAAAATATCTGAAGTAACACAAAAAGGAGGGGAAAAAAAGGATTCCTTGTTTTAAAAACAAAAAAAGGGAACCAAGGGAAATAATACAGTTAATGTCTTACTTTCATTACCAATATAACTTGTTGCGTCCCCTGAACCAATGACACACAATGATGTTCTTGAGAACTCTAGTACGGTACTGCTTTATTTATTTCTGCCGTCCACATCTTTTGTCCCTTGCTTCTGCTTTTTGTTAATGCCGTTTTTAGTTTTCCATTGTATTCTTGTGGCATTCTCGTATCACTGGGATTTACCATTGTTAATGGTAATTTCCATTTATGGCTTGTATTATATGGTAGAATTTTTTTGCACATAGATTAGTTTTCACCTTCTTTTCTTTACCATATCACAAAGATCTAATCTCTTTTGAAGAGGACTTTCACCATGGAGGCCCATAAGAGGTGGAATTTCACCATGGAAGTCCATAAGAGGTGGACTTTCACCATGGAAGTCCATAAGAGGTGGACTTTCACCATGGAAGTCCATAAGAGGTGGAATTTCACCATGGAGGCCCATAAGAGGTGGACTTTCACCATGGAAGCCCATAAGAGGTGGAATTTCACCATGGAAGTCCATAAAAGGTGGACTTTCACCGTGGAAGCCCATAAGAGGTGGACTTTCACCATGGAAGCCCATAAGAGGTGGACTTTCACCATGGAAGCCCATAAGAGGTGGACTTTCACCATGGAAGCCCATAAGAGGTAGACTTTCACCATGGAGGCCCATAAGAGGTGGACTTTCACCATGGAAGCCCATAAGAGGTGGACTTTCACCATGGAAGCCCATAAGAGATGGACTTTCACCATGGAAGCCCATAAGAGATGGACTTTCACCATGAAAGCCCATAAGAGGTGGACTTTCACCATGGAAGCCTATAGGTGGACTTTCACCATGGAAGCCCATAAGAGATGGACTTTCACCATGAAAGCCCATAAGAGGTAGACTTTCACCATGGAAGCCCATAAGAGGTGGACTTTCACCATGGAAGCTCATAAGCATGCACTCAGATGTTTCTGAATGTGTGATATACATATTACAGGTCTGTGTCCTTTTATGTCCGTTTGACAGTGGTTAGAGCGCTGGTCTCTCATGACAAAGCTGCCGGGTTTGTATCACGGCGCGGATACGCTGCAGTATACCCAGCTGGAAATGGGTACCTGACTCTGCTCTTTGAGTTAGGGAAGGAAAAGGCAGCGAGGAAGGAAACTGGTTACCCCACTCCACCTCTCGATGCTGGAGCAAGTATGGTGAAGTCTCAAACACTTCACGAATCTACGGCAGTATCTGCGATGGGACTACCACCCTTTTATCCGAACACTGGAAAACCGAAATATTCTGAAAATTGAAAGTTTATCTGGGCAATATTGGGCTAATTTTCGAACCTGATTTGGGTTTCATCTAGAAAAATCTGGTTTCTGAACCAGAGCTTTGACGATTTCGGAGAAAACGAAATGGGCCTGTAGCAAGGGGTCAAACACTAGACACAAACAAAAGAACTTGAGGAAAAAAAACGTAGACTGACTAGAAAAGAAAAAAAATATATTCCAGCTTTATTGATTACCCTTTAGCTCCTCATAGAGCATAGGCGTTTAAAAAAAAGTCCTCCTGTTGCATGCCATCAACTCAAGGTCTTTCCTCATCTTTTTCATTTCCGTCTCAAGCTCTCTTCTCCATGTGTTTTTTCGGTCTGGCTTTACGTCTATTTTGCTGGGAATTCCAGCAGGACTTACTTGGTAATGCTATCAGCAAGTTGTATCTGTTTTACTACACTGAGGTGGTATGTAGAGGTACGAGCTGTCCAATGTTGGTTGCTGGATGCTCTGATTTAACTCTTCGTAGTTTCATTATGGTTTTCATCATTCTGGTTGTCCGGGTTATGGTGCACAGAACAATCTCTCACAAACTGTCGAATATCCTGTTGCATGCCTGGCCAGAAGTGTTTCAGGGAGACATGCCTGACTAGGGCACGCGTTTCTCTAATGGGGTGGGGCAGGGTCGAATGCATTTCCTGCATTAGGTGGGGGCGGTAGAGGAGTGGGACTAATTGTCTCTTGTTCCCCACCCGTCTATAAACCAAACCCTTCTCCCTATAATATGCTCCTTGAGGAGTATGAGAATAATTACCATACAACTTTGAGAAGCAAGGCTTTAGGGTTTTATCTTCCCTTTTGTGCCTTCTTCAGCTCCGAAATGTTCGAGCACAGGGGCCGCTTGGGCGTGTCCTGGGTTATCCCTCTCTGGTGTCAACCGTAGTTTTTGTGAAGGATTTTCAAGGAAGACATATTTCCTCCTTAAAATGAGAGGGTAAACTAAATCGTCTAAAACTGCGGCATTGATTTTTCCCTCACACATACCGGGTTGAAACATCACTTTCCGCGACCGGAAGAATCAAAGGCTCTATACTCTTCCGGGGCCCCTGTATTTCTACAGTTTCACCAGTGTATTGGTGGGCCTTCACCAAAGATGGTGAAACGATAGCTGAGTATTCTAAGAACAAATCATATAGAACAAGTACTGTTTGGTTACCAAAAGTTACTTGCTCACTAGTGGGATGACTGGGGTAAGGTTGGCATGACTGAAGGTCATGGTTCCCTGTTGACCTCGTGAGCAGGCATGCAACATTATGAGGGCGAGTTTTCCACTTCTTACAGTCCGATGTGAAATGCGTGTCGGTTTAGCACGATTTGCCCCATCGCCTTCCAGTTCCGAGGGCTGAATTGCTCTGTTTCTGCCTACGACGATCCTGTGGTGGTTGTTGGGCCATGTAGTGGGTTGTGTGGTTCGTACTCTTGAAGTCAGTGTCAGGATGATCCTTTTCTTCAGGGTGACTCTAGTGGATGCGCCTCTTTGCTAGGGTCACCATCAGCTGGGCGCTCTGATATCAGTCAGAACATAACACCACCTGCTCAAGAGTTACGGTCCCGTGCTCCGCCAGGAACCGTCTCAGATCAGGGGTGAGCAAGTCATTGAACTGCTCCACGATAATCATCTCCTGCAGCCCTTCGTATGATTCGTCGAATCTGCTGAGGGATCCCCACTTCTCCATGTACCGGTACGTTTCTAGTCATGTAGCTAATTGCCTAAACGACTCATCCTTCTGCCTCTTAGCCCCAGGAAACATGGTACAAAACGGCTGTGCGTTCAGCCGAAAACGCTGAAGCAAAGTCTTCTTCAACAAAGTTGTTTTGCTGTTCATTGGACATTTTCAGAAATACATCGAAAGCTGACCCGCTCAGATTCTGGGATAGCTTCACATTGAATCGCTCCCGTTCTAAGCCATAGATCACAGCTAGAGATTCGAATCTAGAGAGATGTATATTTCTTCAGAAGCCTCTGAATAAACATCTAGTTGGAAAGTAGTCGCACTGCTGCATGAGAGATGTTTTCCCTCTCGCTGCCTTGGTAACTACCCGATCCACTAGATTCGACTCTCCTTCCTTTAATTTCTAGATTCTTCTTTCTGATTGCATGGGCTCTGTCGGCCTGTTCCTTCTTTTCTCCTCTTTTGGCCTGTTCCTTTTCGAATGCTCTCTCCTTTTCCTTTTCTTCGGCTTCGAGTTTCCTTTGCGCTTCTTTTATCTTCTGCCTGTGCCTTTTCGTGGTCTCTGGCCATTTTTCTCTCTTCACGTTCTAGCCTTCTCTGCTGTCTCCTTATCGACTTTAACCGAAGTAATCACAAAGTCCGTCAGAGTTTAGCCCAATATACTTATTATCATTATGCAGATAAAAGGCGTGCAGATTTTGGGACTCGGCCATTCTGAGCAAGAAGTCTGTTTACAGGCTACACACAAATTGCAATATAAAATCAGCCGCTTTCTAATACAAAGTGACTAGCTGACTAAAATTATAAATTGACCTTAACAAATGAACTATATTTTCCACTTTTACTAATTATTTTAGAGAATACAGTAGAACTCCATTTATCCGAACCCCAATTATCCGAACATCCAATTATCCGAACACTTTTTCCAGAAAAAAAAAAATCAGTCTCCACCAGTCACGTTAGACTACAGTTCTGAATCTTTTGATGCGGCAAGCTTCAAATGTGTGCGAACAATTTGTAGACAATGAGATGGGCTAATGGACGGTCGCTTACGTACATGAAGTCAGTTAGATCATAAAGTCCGTTAATATCTGGTTTACCAATCCAGTGTACGTGTGAGTTCTAGGCAGAACACTGGCTAAACAGACAGTTCAACTTAAAATAATTGTGTCTGCTACTACAGCAGAATAATTTTGGTGTACACGTATTTCTCTGTGCGACCTGGCATCTTCCAGTAGGCCTAAAGCATATAAAAGGAACCGCAATGTTTTGTCAATTGAAACGAAAACAGAAATTATCAAGAGACTATGAAAAGGTGAAACTGTGTCTTCATTTGCGAGGATTTTCAATGTTGAGAAAGCTACCGTCTCTGACATCAAAAGTAACAAGGATAAAATTATGAGTTTTGCATCGAAATTGGATAGTGAAAATGGGTCGAAGAAACATAAAACCATGAGAAATGCGAAAGATTTGAAATTGGAAGAGGCTTTGTATATATGGTTTGTGCAAAGAAGAAGCAAAGGGGAACCTATCTCTGGCTCTCTATTGTGTGAAAAGGCACTTCAGTTCAACAGTCAACTTGACGGTCCTCCTGACTTTAAGGCTAGCCAGGGATGGTTAAGAAACTTTAAATCTCGTCATGGCATACGAGAATTGGAGATTCAAGGGGAATCTTCATCTAGCGATGCAACTGCCGCTGAAAATTTTAAAGAAACATTCTTGGCTTTTTTGGAAGAAGAAGGTTATTTACTCGATGATGTGTATAATGCCGATGAGACTGGCTTATACTGGAAATCATTGCCTCAAAAATCACTTGCATCTCAGCGCGAAGCAGCTGCCCCTGGGTTTAAAAAGTGCAAAGAGAGAGTAACAATTTTGGTAGCCGCGAATGCCAGTGGAAGTCATCGTTTACCGGTGCTAATGATCGGCAAAGCCAAAAAAAAACACGTTGTTTAAAGAATGTGACATGTCTCCCATTGTGCTACAAAGCACAGAAGAGTGCTTGGATGAATAGTGAAATATTTCTTGATTGGTATACAAATCAGTTCATCCCAAATGTGAAGAGGTTGAAAGAACAAGAAAAGAAAACTGGAAAAGTAATTCTTCTACTGGACAATGCACCATCTCATCCAGAGACGGATACATTGAATGCAGTTGATGCAAATTTTAAAGTAATTTTTCTGCTTCCCAATGTAACAGCACTGATTCAACCAATGGATCAGGGTGTTATAGCAAAGCTTAAAAAGATGTACAAGAAGGAAGTCCTGCGTCGTTTATTGTTGGCTGAAGATGAAGAAAGTGTGGTGGCGTTTTCAAAAAAAGCTTAATCTCAAAGACTGCTGCTATATGTAAGCTGATGCTTGGACCACCCTGTCACAAGATAATCTCAACAAGGCTTGGAATAGATTGCTTGGGAAAAAAGGAGGAAATGAAACTACTGCAGTGGACACAAATGATGATTGTATAAATGAAGTTGTGGAACTGTTTCAAGCAATGCCCGGATTTTCGGACTGTGACAAAGATGATGCACACATGTGGCTAGAAGATGATAATGATTCTGGTTTTCAGTTTTTGAATGACGAAGAAATTTTTGTCTTTTGTGCAAGAAGAAAACCAAATACATGTAGTGACCGATGATGAAGACTCCTCAGAAGTACATGATGTACTTGTAGATTATGAAGAAAACCCAAAACGTCGACCAAGTCCTGAAGAGGCCTTTATAGCACTAGAAACAGCGATGGCTTGGTACGAGCAAGAAGATGACAGCTGTCCTACACAGCTTCTGCTGTTGAAGAGAATGCGGGACTTAGCAGCCAAAAGCAGATTATCCAGTTTGGCGCAAAAGAGGATTCCTCATTATTTTAAATAGTGGGCTACATCTGTGCAAGTACATGTATACGTAAGTTGCGCCTGGTTTTGAATTGTTTGTAATGTTATTTTGAAAACATTTCTCTTTCTTAACAAAAATAATTAATACAAGTAGTACATGCACTGCAGTGTAATAAAAGATTTTGGTGATACAGTGATCTAATACAGTGTGGGCATTATTATTACAGTACAAGTAAATATGTTTTATAGTGTATTTTCCTTGTGATTGTTAATTATTTTTAGAAATATGTGTACATGTACTCGATACATCATGTAATCCAATTATCCGAACATTTGATTATCCGAACGATGCTCGGTCCCATGGGGTTCGGATAAATGGAGTTCTACTGTATATATATATATATATATATATATATATATATATATATATATATATATATATATATATATATATATATATATATATATATATATATATATATATATATATATATATATATATATATATATATATATATATATATATTTGTAGTGAAATTGACAGAGATACAACGGTAAAATCCCTCCAAAGATAACATTTAAGGATAAAAACATAATGCGTAGGCTGCGAATAGTACATGATCGCCTAGACCGCGGGTCATCATCCTCCATAATAATTGACTTGCTAAACAGGAGGGGAACGGCGGATCAAAAAGGAAAAAAATATGACTGGAAAGATTGCGTGAGACTAGAAAGGCTAAGGAGACGCAATTGGGGGGGAAACGGAGAAAAGTCACGTTTCCCAAGTTGACATAAAAAGTAAGCAACTCGACAGAAGGGACCTTAGATATAATACGCCACAGTCATTTATTGGACGCTTTTGCAATACCAAGCCCTTGATTTGAATTCAGCGGCTAAAACGCAGATGTTTGGAATATTACAAAATTTAAAAAGTACTTTTTTCTTAATATTAATGTTAGGAATATAAAAATTAGCTGGCCGGATGGCCTATTCTGAGCAGTGAACTAATATGTTCTTACTTTTACAGACGGATAGATAATATTGAAGATAATGACAAAAGACAGTGTTGTTCACATCATCGACAGACTGTATTGAATCTAAAAGTGTCGCTAATTGCACAAAAAAACACGACCTCGAAACGCAGGTGTTCAAATCTACGTAGTATGGAAGAGAAGGGATATTTGTGGTGGCTGTGTCTAAAAATAACTTTTAACGACAAAATTTTGGAGGGGAGAGAAAGGTTGGTTCAAAAATCGAGTACATTTTGTAGAAACACAAGTAGAGACGGACAGACTAACAGATAACCATCCATACTTGACTGAAGCATGACTGAAATGACTTTATGGTAGGAAATTTGAATTTAAAATAAACCTAGGCAGTGATTGGCCACAGACAATCATATCATTAGCGCTCAGACGCGAAAGTGGGGCCATTCTTCAATAGTTGTTCAGTGATAGACACAGATTTTAAAGTGTGGTGATTTCCATATGAAAGAAAGTGTAAGAAATTTAGGGACGCCATACTATAGCCAGCAGCTCAGCTGAGTTTTGCTAGCAGTTCTGTGTTATTTATTCATAATCTGGTAAGATTGAAATTATTTCCTTATATATTTTGAATATTGTTTCATGTTTGAGTGATTTGATACTGCCATATCGAAATCTAGCCTTACAAACAAGTAGGGATTTGCTCTAGACCCCCCGCCCTAGTCAGGGTCTAGGGACCAACAATGTACATAAACTCCAACAAGGATTATGCAAGACAGATCAAGTGTTGAGAATAATGAAACATATTACCTATCCTCTTTTAGAGCAGAAAACTAATAAATATTTTTCAGAATCTATAGTCTGGGAGGATCTATCTGATGTAAAACCACCATGGTAAATGTGCTGTTTGGTCAGAGAGATCTGACCTGTCTGTATGATGTGGTTGTTGTGTCAGTGTTGTGTCCAGACGTGGGTAGAGAATAGATTTTGACACATGGCCCATACTTTGATTGCAGAGCTGCGAGTTTCTGTTGTCAACCAAGCAGTGACTATTCAGTTGGTGACTTTACTCGAGTGTATCTGTGCAGTACTTGTGACAGAGACTACCATTATTGCCCGCCAGCACAGAGAGGTGGGACCACCAGATTTCAGCACCAGAGCTACAACTAAAAGATGAGTGAGCCTCTGGTCTGCTGGACATTCACCAACCCCGTTTAGTTACTAATACCCTCATAAAAATTCCCACCATTTTCTGGACACTGTGTAGTCAATATAGACAGGTGTGATGAGGCCACCCCAACAGCACAAACATTAACTATCCTCCCAAGTAGATGACTACTAGAACATTTTAATAAAACTACTAGTATAGTACATATATATGTACACTATTGCATTTATGATATAATATTCCATGCATTTCTTTCATAATCTCTAAATCCTTTTAAGTTCTGGTCAACCTAAAAAAATTGATCCAGAACAAAATAAATGTAATATAATTTTATCAAAAATTTTACACACGTGAGTTAGTTCAGTGTATTTTAACATTTATTAATATTATTAGTCTTGTTAAATATCTGTGGGTATATCTATAACCTATTACACCACACTACATATCATAACCCTAGACACTTTACGTAGCCACATTCATTAAAAAAAATTAAGTGTGAGGTCGTAGTAGTAGCAAGAAAGGCCTTCTGACAATTCTCAACTACATTTTATCTCAGGAGCCTTCACAGCTGGCCTCATACAATTACATTTAGTAATATCAACATCATACAATACCATCAACACCACTACATATATTGGGGTCTTGTCCAGGGGATAATTAGCCCAACAGTAATATTAGGATCTCCTGGTGGGAGAAATAAAAGTAGGGAAATAAATTGTAAAATTCCCTTTAACATTAAAAGTGTCCCTGCAGATAAAAGTTGGTGAATCTTCACAGCCAGTAATAATTAATTAGTTAACTGGTTAGTTAGAATTAGTTAGACTATAGTCATAAGAAGTACTTAGTGTATTTACTGGTTAGAGATTTAGCTTGTATATTATTATATTGTCTCAAAAGTATGGCGGAGCTGGCAAAATTTAGATCAGCTGCTGTGCTCACCGCGAAGGAGATGGGAATGGATGGTCAAATTTTAATTCAATACGTAACGGCTGAATGTGATAAATATATTGAACGGGAAGAAAGGAGATTAGAAAACGAGGCTGAAAGAAAATTGGAGTCTGACAGGTTGGTTGAAGAGAAGAAGTTAGAGGCTGAGACTAAGAGGCTGCAGATTGAGGCAGAAGAAAAACGACAGCAAAGGGAGGCAGAAGATAAAAAGGCCGAAAGGGAGGCAGAAGATAGAAGGTTGCAGAGGGAGCACGAATTACGACTAAGGGAGCTGGAATTACAAGGCCAGGCTCCTGAAAATGGTGCCAGCCCTTTTGCCTCAGATGCTACGCCCAGTCTGGGAGCCTCAAACTCAGCTATGGGGTTTCATTTAGACCATTTTGTTGAAAAAGACGATGACATAGAGGGGTACCTAGGACGTTTTGAGTTATTAGCTACTACATATGGGTTAGAGAGAGAGAGGTGGAGCTTAAAGCTATCACAGGGATTGAGAGGTACTTCTTATGAAGTATTTGCCAAAATGAACAGGGAAGACCAAGACAATTATGACATGTTAAAGCAGGCTTTGTTATTAAGGTACGAGAAGAATGGTGAATTTTATCGTAAGAAATTTAGAAATGCCAACTGTTGTCTGGGGAGACCTACCACCAATTCTCTGCCAGACTAGAAACCTATTTGGAGAAATGGACGGCTCTGGGGAAGACCCAAGATCTTAAGGAAATGATCATGATTGAGCAATTGAGAGAGTCCATGGCTCCAGACATGAGAAAATTTCTCATGGAACAAGGTGCAGAGAAGTTGGGGGAAATTTTAAATGTTGCTGAGAGGTATCAGGCAGCTCAGGCAGAGGTAAGTGGTGCTAAAAAGAAGCACATAGACAATTTTAAAGCTCCACAGCAATTTAATAAATTTGATAATAGAGAGCAGGGAAATAAAGGTAGGACAAACTTTGAGCGGCCAAGAAATGACTATCGCGACAGAAACTCACAGTTCAATGACCAAAAGTTCAATGAAAGAAAACCGTTGAACCAAGGAAAAAGATGGTGTAAATGGTGCAAGAGGGATAACCATAACACCGAATTTTGTAGAAGGAAACCTTCAAACATTGCTGCAATGAAGTCGGGGACGCAAAGATTAAAGGTTAATCCTAAGGAGCAACAGGAACCTTATCACCCCCCAGTTTGTGAGGATGTTATTTGTAATGGGGTCACCATAAGGTGCCTTTATGATACAGGTTTGGATTATGATTCAGTTGTGAAGTCTAGCCTAGTGGACCCAAGTCAGTATACCACAGAAACAGTGGAAATACAAGGGGCGACTAAGGACATACCACTCATGACACTTCCCATCGCAAGGATAACGGTGAAAACTCGCTATGTGGAAGGAGAAATCAGAGCAGCAGTGATAGATGAACCAATCTACCCTCCGATATTGGGGTGTAGATACGTCTTCTTGGGGAATCCCGAGAAACCTGTGATCATGGCGACAGTGCAGACCAGGTCACAGAAGAAGGAGGAAGAAGGTGAACCTATAAATGCTCATCCAGAGGAGATGAGGAAGGCACAGGCTGAGGATAGGACACTCAAGCCCTGTTTTAAAAAATTGCCCAAATGCCACACACCTCCGAGCAAGGGGGAATATTTCATGAAGAACAAACTATTATACAGGAAGACAGGAACTAGATCCACTGGTCACGGACAGTTAGTTCTTCCCAAGATATATAGGGCAAACTTAATAAGGAGCTTACATGTTGGAAAAGATGGTGACCATGAGAAAGTCGGTACCATCTGCCAAAAGATTGCTCGAAGATACTATTGGCCCGACGTAAATGTCGATGTTGAAAACTTTGTAGAAGCATGTGGCGTATTTCATGAGGGAACACCCACAAAGGGAAAATATGTGCAGGACCTAGAAACGCCACGGGGCAACTTTAGGCCTGAAAGGAAAACTAATTATACTCGGGTAGACAAAGTGGAATGGGAGCCCCCTTTTCACACCCAGTCTTCACTTGAATGGATTAACATGGCCACTATGCGAAGAGTACAAAGAAGAAATTTTACCCAGGATAAGATGACAATCCCTCGGTCAGACTTATATAAACTGGAAGAACAGACAAGAGAGCGAAGATCTCTCATAAACAATCTTAAGTGGGGAGACAAACCCCAGAGAAAAATTGGTAGTGGTCGATTTGTGAGTGATGATTCTAGAAAGAAAAGTCCTCATTATAGAGCTTCTAATGGACGGGACCCGATGGGTTCCATGAAAAATACGTATGATAAATTAAAGATCCAGATGTAGCCCTATTAAGGACCTGGACAGAT